>CAUYUJ010019724.1:146588-172732 GCA_963575745.1 Prorocentrum cordatum
ACGACGCCATTATCGACTACAGCTTCTGCCTCAGCATCGGCGCCAGCATCCGCACCCGCATCGAGGACAGCATGGACACCAGCATCACCACCAGCATCGACGCCAGCACCGATACGAGCACTACCCCCAGCATTGCAAGTCAGCGACGCCAGCACTGACCCCCGCATCGAAGCCAACAGCGGCGCCAGCACCGACACCACCCCCGATCCCAGTTCTGCAGCCAGCATCGACTCCAGCACAGCCTGCATCGACGCCAGCAACGAATCGACGCCAGCACCGACACCAGCATCGGTCTCAGCATCGGCGCGGGCATCGAAGACAGCATCGACTCTAGCACCAGAACCCGCACCCACGCCAGCATCGACAAGCACAGCGTCCACCATCGACGTGCAGAGCCTGGACGTGACAGCGGCGGAGGAGGGCCAGGGTGGCGCTGGCGCATGGGCCGGCGGCGTCGGCAGCGGCTCGGACGGCGGTCGGTGGGGCGGCCGGGGTGGACTCGGCGTCGTCGATAGCGGAGACTGCGGCCGGGGCAGCGGCGGCGGCGAGGGCCCCAGCACCGGGGCCAGACTCGACGCCCGCACCGAAGTCAGCACCGCCCAAGGCAGCCACGACACACGAGCACCAACGCCAGCACCCACGTCAGGATATCGGCGCGCCGGCACCGGCCCCACCATCGACGCCAATACCGACGCCGGCAATAACCTTCGCGTCAGCGCCAGCATCGAAGACGGCATCGGCTCCAGCACGGGAGCCAGCATCCACGTCACCACCAAGGCAGTTCCTATCGAGACGCGTTTGCATCGACCGGCGCCAGAACCCACGCCCATATCTAATCTACCCCCGCATCGCAAACAGCCCTTACGACAGTGCGACCCATCGCAATAGCACAAATCGATGTTGGCCTGTGCTATTTGAAAGCGCCCGACTCTAGGGATTGCTTCAACCGGGAGAAGCCGAGGGAAAGAAACAGACGGATAGGGGTAGGGACAGGGATAGGAACAGCGGTGGAGATCGGGATGCGGACAGGGATAGGAAAGCGGTTCGGCATAGGGAAATTCAGCGGAAGACAATGGGAGACATTGGGAGACAACGTGCTCTCGCTCTCCCCCTTCTCTTCCGCTTCCTCCTGCCGCGTGTGCGTTGTGGGACTCATGCTTAGATTGTTCGAGAGACAACGGGAGACAACTGGAGACCATGGGATAAGACGCCGCCCGACCGATTCCAGAGCCGGCAGCGGCCGAATACGTTCAACAATTAGCCGAACACGTCGAACAATTGGCCAAACTGCTGCTTGAGGTCCAGAGGCCGAAGACGTTTGCAAACTTCCAAAGGTAGACCGTCACCATGTGTTCCCTAATAGCGTCTCGCTAGAGAGTTCTTATAGACGCAAAAGTTAGCCAGCGTGGATCCCAAACCGTGATTTCATCAATTTATGCCGCGCTATCTAGGTGGTGCAATCACTGTCGTGCTGTCTAGGTGTTGCAATCCATGCGGCGCAATACACACGCATGACGCTGCAGAGTAACGCAACGTCATGCAACGCAATGCAACGCATGTCCAAACCATGCGAATCTACGCAAAGCAAAGCAATGCAACACAGCAGAAGCAATGCACGACAATGCAGCGCAGTGCAAACCAACGCAAACCAGTGCAAGGCAGTGCACAGCAGTGCATGGCGGGGCGGCGTCGACTGGATGTGACACGGGGCCTCAGCGGCCCGCAGGCAGGCTCTCCAGTTGGAGCCCCGAGGAGCGGCGACGGGAACGGGAACGGGGCCGCGGTGGAGCCGCACGCGGGCCCGATGTTCCTTAGACGACGTCTTCTGCTTCCTCCTCCTCCTCCTCCTCCTCCTCCCTCCTCCCCCTCCTCCTCCTCCTCCTCCTCCTCCTCCTCCTGCTCCTGCTCCTTCTCCTCCTCCTCCTCCTCCTCCTCCTCCTCCTCCTCCTCCTCGTGAGAACTCTTAGTGCCATCACGGTTTGAGGAAGGAAAGGACCACAGAGGAGTCCCACAGGGGGGATGGGCAGCCCCGAGACCACCAGGCAGGTTTGGAAGCGGCCTGAGACTTCCTGACAATCTGTCTCAGGAATCGTGGTGTCGCCTCGGTGCTGGCTGAAAGTCTGGTCCACGCGGCCACGATCCCTTCTGCAAAATGCACCAAGGTGCACATGGCCGTGCTCTCACTCATGTCCTCCCTCATAGCCGACCTCCCACTCTTCGACCCGTTTCTTCACCCCTGCTGCTATTCGTGTGCTTCCATGAGGTACAGTCAAAGCGCAATAGTAGGGACGAGCAACTTTCCAAGGTGACCCTTGCATCGTTGCCCCTCAAGCCCATTATTTGGCAGTTTTCGCTGGTCAGCCCCGTTCGAAAAACGTCAACATGATGTTCTTAGGCCCTTGCGTCCTCACCGCGCATGCTGAGTTGGCGTTTTGACTCCTCGTCCTCCTCCTCCTCCTCGTCCTCCTCCTCCTCCCTCTTCTCCTCCTCCCCCTCCTCCTCCTCCTCCTCCTCCTCCTCCTCCTCCTCCTCCTCCTCCTCCTCCAGTAATGTTTTGATTGAGGGGAGGGGGGATCCTGCTGCAGCCAGTCTGGCCACAGGGCGGCGCCCAGGCAGCCCCAGACCACCAGTGCCTTGCGAGCCCCGTCTGAGGGTCAGAGGCAGCGTCAGGGGGGGATAGGCTCGGGGGGCGATGCATCGGCCCCGCGTCGCCCATTCATCGCCGACGTGGGCCCGATGGTCCACCTCTCCCAGGTACGTGCGGTTTCGCTATCGGGGGCCCGTCGACGATCTGTCAGCGATGTCACGCCGAGTCCAACTCGATGTTTCCGCCCCTGAGCTGGTCCTCTCGTGCTTTTCGGGCCATCACCGACCCGGGCACCCCGGGAACGCTCTCGACGAGGCGCGGCCGCTGGAAGGCACCCCGAGGCCAGAAAGCGTCCGAAAACCTCAGACCTCGAGCCTCGAAGCGCTCTCCCCTGAGCCAGTCCCCCCTAACGTTGCCCCGTCAGACCCAGACCCCCGACGTCATGGTTTTTTCACGACGCGACCCCCAGAGGTCCGCACCCCATTCCCCGGGACCGGCTTCTCGTCCGGAGTCGCTTTTTTTGACGGCCCCGAGGCCCGGCGAGGGCCCCCCGGGGCCGGAACTAGCGAAAAACATGTCCCGTCGTGTTTTTCCCGTGACTCGATTGGGGGTCTGGGCGGGGGGCGCCCTTCCCGCGATGTTCCGCCCCGCGGCGGCCCCGCGGCGCCCCGCCGGGCCCCGCCGCGCGCTCGGCGCCGCCGCCGGGGCCCTGCTGGCGCTGTGTGGCCTGCGCGCCGCGGTGGCGCCGGGCGGGGCCGCGGCCCCCACGGGCTGGGCCGTGGCCCAGGGCAGCAGGTCGGGGGAGCGCCAGGAAGGGCTCGAGCAGCGCTCGGGCCCGCGAAGGCTAGCCTGGCTCAGCAGCATCGTCAGCATCATCATCATCATCATCATCATCATCATCATCATCATCATCATCATCATCATCATCATCATCATCATAATCATCCTCCTCCTCCTCCTCCTCATCCTCATCCTCATCCTCATCATCATCATCATCATCATCATCATCATCATCATCATCATCATCATCATCATCATCATCATCATCGTCATCGTCATCAGCCAGACAGGTCTAGGCCTCCCAGCTAGGGTCCGAGCAGCTGTGGTCGGAGGATCCCCCCACATCGCCGGTGCATCGGCGATGCGGCTCGGTGCGGAGCCCGACTTTCTCCACGCCGACGGCGCGGATGCATCGCCGATGCATCGGCGATGTGGCGCGATCTTGGGAGTCCTCTACTCACCCTCCACAGACGTGCGCACGTCTGGCAGAACATCGCGACGGCCGGTTGTTGGCACGCATTCGGTCTTTGGGGGCCCCCGCTGGGCCCGGGACCGTCAGAGATTGACACTCAGGATGAGAATCCAGTCCCGGGGAAGGGGTCGGGACTTCAGGTGGTCAGGTCAAGGTGTCGGGGGGCCCCTGCATCCGAGGGAGAAAGACTGCACGAAAAAGCAGAAGCAGCCGGAGTTCCGTGCGGGTCTCTGGGAGTGGCGCTGGCCCCGCCCCCGGCGGCGCCTGTGGCGCTGCCCCGCGCAGGAGGGGCCCAGCGCCGATCCAGGAGAGC
This sequence comes from Prorocentrum cordatum, assembly GCA_963575745.1. Lineage (NCBI taxonomy): Eukaryota > Dinophyceae > Prorocentrales > Prorocentraceae > Prorocentrum > Prorocentrum cordatum. The sequence continues at coordinate 150,741 of CAUYUJ010019724.1, forward strand.
CGCGCGCAGCCCCCGCGCTCCCAGGGGCCGAGAGACCCAGCGATGAGCACAAAGTCTATTGCAGGTTCCTGCGGGAGCCCTCGATCTCGGCCTTCGGGGTCCCGTTGTCCACAAGAGGCTTGTTATCCCCCCCAGTGGTGTTAAGCCGGGAATGTCCCTCTACAGGGAGAAATTTCCAGAATTGTTTTTTTGTTTAAATCGTATGGTGACGATGTGTCGTGCTCTTTTGATTGTTCGAGGATTAACACAATATTCTTCATTTGTTCCTTCAAATCCGCTTGTAGGAGGACTTGCCCGACCGAGCAGTAGTGGGCAAACGCATTTTTGGGGGGGGGCTCGTTGAGGGCTGCCGACACCCAGAAGGACAGGGCGAGCCAGGGGGCGCGCAAATCAGTTGCCAGCCACGAGCTTGGATGGGGGCCCTGCAGGTTTAACGGTTCTTGGGCCGTTGGACCGTCAAAGGTGGATTTCGGACGAAAAATGTTCCCGGGGGACTGGGTCGGGATGTCCAAGGATCCGCACTGGAAACCAACTGACATCGGATGTCTGGGCACTCGGAGTCGGGAGGTCGGAGGCTGTCTTCTCTTCGTCGGCAGAGGCCAGCGGAGGGAAATGTGGGGCGGCTCCGCCGGCGGAAACTGGCGGAAGTTGGGATGATTTCAGCGAAGCACTTTGGTAGCATGATGTTGAGATACTCTTGAGAGGCTTCGGAAAGGCTCCTGAAAGGTTCCGTAAGGACCCTGAGGGGCTCCTTGAGGCTCTTGAGGAGCCCCAGAAAAGGGTCCTGAGAGGCTCCTGAGGGTCCTAAGAGTTTGTTTAATGGGAGGCCATTGGTCAGCGAGCGGAAAATGGTATAAAATAAACTTTTTCGCTGTCGGGGGCGCCTGTCCCTGGGCGGCTGGAAAGTTTATACCCCTACGGTGCCACCGTAAAGGGTATAAACTTTCCGGCCGCCCTGGGACAGGAGCCCCCGACAGCGAAAAAGTTTATATTATACCGTTCTTCGCCCGTTAAATTGGGAGGTTTCTGAAAGGCTCCCGGTAGGCTCCTGGGAGGCGTCTGGGAGGGCCGCCGGAGGGCCCGAGAGCTTCCTGAAAGGTTCCTGAGAGGTTCCCGAGTGGCGCTTGGGAGGCTGCTTAGAGGCCCCTGAATGGTTCTCGAGTGCGCGGGAGATGTCTATATTTCAAAAAGCTTAGCCAGCGTTACCAATGCGAATCGGTGACACGGGCGGGCGCGGTATCATGGCGACGTCGACAACAGGAGACACGATGATGATAGTAACGATGCTGGTGGCGATCCTGAAAAGGGCGGCGGCACGGACAATGACGGCGCCGATGCTAGTCACGCCGATGGCAATGATGGTGTCCCCGCTTCGGCGATGAAGGTTTTGGAAGGATTCCGACACGCGCGCGCGGTCGACGCGGGCGAATGGCCCGCATAGTATCATTTGACAGGGATCCCGCCCCCCCCCCCGCCCAAACACGCGCGCAAAGACGCTCGAACGATCTGGACATGCGCGCTAGGGGCACGTTTGTTCGCATTTGGTGCACATAGTGAAATTGATCTTGTCTCTTGCATTCGCAAGAACGCGGGCGCAGGCGTTTGTCATGGGTTTTAGATTACGGGTTGCGACACCATTGGGCTTCACATGTTTTCGGGACGATCGGCTTTGAAATATTTGCGACGCCTGCTGTGTTTGAAGGAATACGGCATCGGCGCGCGACGACGCGCGGGTGTGCATTTCGCCCAGTTGTTTGCAATGGGTTTGTGCTACAGCGCGCGCACAAAGGCGTTCGAATGATTTCGACATGCGCGCATGAGGGACACGCTTGGTCGTATTTCATGGAATTTAACAGACGACATGGTCTCCTCGAAAAGTCGCACGAACGCGAGCGCAGTTTGTTTTGAAACAGTCAGGTTGCGAAACCGTTGTTTTCATGTGTCTGGGGCGCTCCATTTAGAAATCCTTACGACAGTTGCGGTTGTTTGAAGGATCCCGGCATGCGCGCGCGAGGGCGCGCGCGTGCGCGCGCGCGCGTGCGCCGTTCTTCCAGTTTTGTTGCTACAAGGGCTCATTGAAACAAGCTCTGAAGATGACGAAGTGTGGGGGCATGGTATTTGTCGCAAGGGATGAAAATAGGGTTCGCTACTGACTTGGATGGGACTAGCTAAGTTCTCTTGTTAGATTAGAGTAAGCGATGGGGCAGGGTCGTATGTAAATTGCACATCCCCAGAAGGTGGGGGATAAGTCTGGCCTCGGGAGTGTGGTGGGCCCGAATCCATTGGCCTCGGGAGGGCGGTGGGCCCGTTTTTTTTTTGAGGAAAAAAAGAAAGAGAGAAAGAGAGAAAAAGAGAGAAAACTCACGAACGCTCGCTAGTGAAAAGTCAATCCCCCTGCTCGCGCAATCATCCCACCCGCCTACCCTCAACTTGTTTCGCTGAACCCATGCGGCGGGAATTGCGATAACTGCTTGGCGTTAGCTGGCGCATCGCTAGTCTGGCGGCCAGCTAGTCTGGCGCGACCGACGCGGCCGCGGGCTGGGGACTCTCCAGCCGCTGACACGCGGACTGTTCAGCGCGAGTCCGTGATCCCGGCGGGCGCGGTATCGGTGGCGACTTCCACAACGGCAAACACGATGAAACGATAGTAGTGATGCTGGTGACGATGACGACGATGACGACGGAAGCGCCAACGACGGCGCCGATGTTGATCACGCCGATGAAAATTATCGTGTCCACGTGTAGGCGATGTTGGTTTTGGAAGGATTTCGACATGCGCGCGTGGCCGACGGCGCGAATGGCCCGAATGGTGTCATCGTGCCCCCCCTCCCCGGCACGCGCCCATGGGTGCTCGCACGATTTCGACTTGCGCGCGCGAGGGGCATGTATGGGCACATATGTGATGGACAGTTGGACAACAATTGTTTTGCAACAGTCGCAAGAGCGCGCGCAGAATTATTTGGAAACAGCATGTTCAAAACCACTCGATGCTATACATGTGTTCAGGAAGCTCCATCTTGACATTCCCGACTACACCTAAGGATTGCTTGAACTATTGGCATGCGCGCGCGCGACGACGCGCGCGTGTGGAATGTGTCCCACATGTGGCAAAACATTATTGGACATGCATGACTGGTCTCTGGCAAATGAACGCGCGCGCATCGTATTACTCGACAGACAGATGTGGCGATGCGGGGTCTAACCAGGATACGAGTTCTTTCTTGGCATATGATCGATGGGGCATCGTCCTGGTACCACCGGAAAGACCGATATCCCCAGGGGATATATTTTGCAGAAGAGAGAAACATTTGTGAATTGAGCTATCTTCGGGGGAGCGTAAGACCTGGGTTTGCCAGGACTCGGGTTCGCCATCGTTTTTTGACGACCGCGCCTCGGATTTTGACGAGGAGGAGTTTCGTGGGATGTCTGCAGCGGGAGGCCTCGTCAAAATGCAGGCTCGGCCTCGTCATTTTTTTGACGACCTCGTCGGGGATTTCCGAGTCCCCCGTACCCGGGTCTTACGTCTCCCCGATATCTGGTGAAAGCTAGATCGTGGCGTGTGTGTACGTCCTGTGGGCTATGCTGCGCACGGGGCGCCCATGGGGCGCCAACGAGACGAGGCGAAACCTCGGCGGACCCACCCAGCGCACGGGCGCCCACGAGGCGCCCACGAGCGGGCACGGGTGCCAACATGGCGAAAAAACCTCGGAGCAAGAGCCCTAGAAGTACAAGCCGTGTCTGGGGAAGTTCGCACCCATCCGTGCAAGCATTCCCCTCCTCCCCCTCCTCCCCCCCCCCCCTCTCCTTCCCCTCCTCCCCTCCTCCTCCTCCCCTCCTCCCCCTCCTCCTCCTCCTCCTCCCCCTCCTCCTCCTCCTCCTCCTCCTCCTCCTCCTCCTCCTCCTCCCCTCCTCCTCCTCCTCCTCCTCCTCCTCCTCCTCCTCCTCCTCCTCCTTGGGGAGAAGCATTGTTGTGTTCATGTCCCTCTGCCGGACCGACCGCCAGTGAATGGAACAACAGTTGCTTTGATAGAATGTCGGATTGATGTTGGCATGGCCGCCCAAGGGGCTCGACAAGAAACAAGCGCACAAAATACGTAAAACACGATTGGGCACCACGACGGCGCCACACACGCAAACGCCAGGACCGCCCCGTGAGGGAGTATGGGAAGCTCTCAAGAGGAGCCCAGCCTTGAGGATGTGCACAGCCAAGGGATAACGCCCTGTTTTCATTTCAGGGGCTCTGGTTCCCCCCAGGCTGGCAGCAACAACTGCACAAACAGGCCCAGGCATTCTTTCTCCGAGGTCTTGTGCTCTTGTTCCACGCGTGGCCACCCGGAGTCCCGACCCTTCCCCTGGGGCCGGCTCTTCCTCCCGACTCGTCTTCCCCCGGCCCCAGGGCTCGGCGAGGGCCTCCCGAGGCCGAACACGACGCACAGCACCTCTGCCCTGCTTCTCGCCACCACGCTGGAGCTCTGGGCAGTGTCGGGGCGGCCCGCGCGGCCCTCAAAAAAGAAGAGTGCATGTCTGCCTGTGCCGCTCACCGGTCCTCTCTCGCAGGGCCCCTGCGGCGGGCGGCCCGGCACGCCTGGCGCAGGGGCTCCCGTTCGAGGCGGCGGGCGAGTGCAGCCGTGTGGCGATGGCTGGGCGGACGACCTCGCAGGGCCCGAGCGTCTACAACGACGGCTGGAGGCAGGGGCGGTACAACCTGTGGATGGAGGATCGCTGCGATCGGAACGGGTGCGGAGAGAATGGGCACGAGGGCCGACAGCAGTTCCTGCCCACTTGGAACAGGGCTCGCTGTCGGCGTCGCCGCGGGCGTTGTGCACTTGAGAGACAGGAGGCCGCCTGCCTGGCAGTGGCCGCTGTCGGTTTTGGACAGGATTTGATGTTGAGCATCGTGCCCATTGTTTCGTACCCATCTCGGGCGTCCAAAGAGGAGCAGATGGGCGGCAATTGGATGAACATCACCCAGCTGAAGGAGTACACCCACCCGAGCGGGCGGCTGAAGTCGCGCTACCTGACCAAGCTGTTCATGTCGAACCACAATCGGGCCATGATCTACATCAAGCGGTTGCCGAAGCGCAGAAACATCTCCTCAGCTGTCCTCACTTCAGTTTTCCTCCCTTATCTGAAAGATCTCGCTGAGCAAAATACGTGTAATGATGAATGCTCGAAGGTCCGCGCATACTCCGCTATGTCGGCGCTAGCCTTGGCGCGTGGCAGCGCCAGAGGTGCTACCTTGCGGGGTCCAGAGGCGCCGCCAATGGGTCCAGCGCCAACACTATTTTGGGTTTCTTAAGAAGCGTGGGGGTGTGCCCCCCCCGACGGGGGTCAACCTCGCCCAATCGTCGCGCTGCGACGGGGGTCAGAGCTCATTCGGCGCGCGGTGGCTGCCCGCGACGGGGGTCGATGTGGGGCGGTTGGTGGGGGTGACGCCCCACCGATGCTTATGAAGGAACTAGGAGTAGAAATTCGCGCGGACCTCCGAGAGCTTATGCAGGCAGGCCTGCGACCAGGATGAGACGCTCCAGAGCGCTCCCGGAGCGTTCCAGAGCGCTCTGGAACGGCCGCGGCGCCTGATGCATAAAGTGGGGGCCCGACCACAAGAAACCTCCCACAAGAAACCCAACCGTGAGACTTTTGGCGTGGGGACGTCACGCTTTCCATCGCAAAACCATCGAATCCCAAGAAACTCAGGGCACCCTGGAGGCAAGCAGGGTGTCTCTTGGCATGGGCCTCCACTGTATTCCAGACCCGCCTGCTTCTAGAGACGTCCCTAACAAGATTTTCCCTCGCCCTGCTGTCACCCAATTGGTGCCTGTGCTGCTTGTTGTCAGCACCCACCAGACCACCCCAATCCAACCCGAAGGCCCAAATTACCTTCGATTTCCAGTGGGTGGGCGGGGAACATCGAACAAATAGATGCGGAACCCCTACCCCCTCCAACCCGAAACTTGGGTATTTGGGTTAGGTTGGGGTCGTCTGATAGGTAGTCATGCTGGTCTTCTACGGTAAAGACATGCGAGAAGGTACAGATTCCGTCGATCGCGGTCTCCGTAAGGTGGTGCCCCAGGGTCCTGCTGGGGCTCCTGGAGGCCATCGTGGAATCAGAAGTCTGTGGGGCACCTGATCTAGATGCTCGTTTGGGAGTCATTGCTGGGGCCCACCCAGCGGATCTGTTCGACTCTAGGTCGACTCAACTTCGACTCAGCTTAGACTCGGGTTCGACTTAGGATCGACTCGGGGTCGATTCATTTGACGCAGCTTCGACGCACGAGTGGAGCGAGTGTCTCCAGTGAAGGTCCCCAGATTGAGATCCAACCTGATGCCAGGCGGGCTTCTTGTCCAGTGTGGCCCAGTGCTTGTGCCCAGCGCGTGGCCTCCGGGCGTCCCACGCGCGAATCCAGCCGGGCGCGTCTCCAGATTCCGGATCTGCTTCTGTGGCGCGTGCCCCCCCCCCCCCCCCCCCCCTCTCCGACGACGCCTTTTTTTTGGTTCGTGCCCGGGGATCTCTCGACCAGCAGGCGCATCGGGGCGCGGCGACGAGGGCCCCCCGGAAGCCCCAGAGGGCGGAGACGAGGCAAGGGGGGACCCCCGCGCTCCCCAGAGCCCTCTCGTCCGCTGTCGGATGTCTTGGTGGCGCGGGTCCCCGGGGAGATCGACCACTTCGGGGGCAGCGATAGGGGGGGGGGATAGGCCTGGGAGGGAGTGCATCGACCCCCCCCATCGCCCATTGATCGCCGATAGGGGCCCGATAGCCCCAACCTGCACAGGAAGGTGCGGATTCACTATCGGGGGCCTATCGCCGATCCATCGGCGATGTATATATCGCCGATTCCAGGTCGATGCATCCCCCCCTATGCCAGTCGCCCCCTATCGTTGCCCCTTACCACTTCCCCAGGGCCAGCTAGCTGTTCGTTCCGAGTCGCTCGCTGACGGTCCCCGGGCCGAGCCACGGCCTCCTTGCAAAAGACAGCACACGTCCAGGGAACTCACCGCTACGACATTCATGTGCTGCGTCGCCTGGGTCAGAGGGCCGCTCCCAGACCCCCGACGTCATGATTCTTAGGCTTACGCAACACCGCCGACCCCTTTGTTTTTTTGGGGTGTTTTTTTGGGGTCGTGGACCTTCAAAAGGAGCCCGGGAAGGGCTGGACCCCCCTGATGAGCTCGGACTGGACGGCCCCCCCCCCCTCCAAATCGACCGGACCGGGCACCAGGGGGAGGGGTTTGGGGAGGGGGAAGCATCTCACACGCCGATGATCCCCAGAGGGTCGGCGGATTGGTTCATGACGCGACCCCCATGGGGTCTGGACCCGTTCCCCGCGACTGGTTTTCCATCCCGAGTCGTTGTGGGTGGTCCCGAGGCCCGGCGAGGGTCCCCTGAGGCCGAAAATAGGGAAACAAATCCCGTCGTGATTTCGTCATGACCCGAGGGGGTCTGGGTTTGTGGATCCGTCTGGTTGGCCCTAAAGGGGGCCCAGCTGAAATGGGGTGGTGCAATAGGTTTGGCGCAACATATTTGTGAGGTTGCAAAAGATTTGGGGTGTGCAATACATTCCGGGACACAAATATATTGCTGGATTTTCGCGCGCGCAACACCTTGCCTGCAATACACGGCAATACCGTTCTCTGGCGCAACACATCCACAATACCATTTCCCCACTTCTGTTGCACCACCCCCTTTCAGCTGGATCCCCTTATGGGTCAACCAAAATCCTCCAGACTGCAGTGCCTCGGCCCGGTGAGGCCCCCAGAGGCCGAAAATAGCGAGAAAAACTTCCCCCGCCCTGATTTTGCCCTGACCCGAGGGGGTCTGTATTTTTGTGGATCCTCCAGGCTGCAGTGCCTCGGCCTGATGCCCTACCACCGGATCCAGGCTTATGACGTTCCAACCTAACTTGGCTTTGACCACCAGGCAGAATTTCGAGCACCCGGAAAGCACCGAAGCTCGAGGGCTTTCAGGTGTCGGGCCCTTGGAGGCGATACTCGCTCGGCACGGTTCCAATACTTTTCTGGGTGCTCGAAATTACTGCGAAGGCCTTACGGCCGGTGCCGCCGACCCTGCAGACGGAAACGACGAGCAGGACAAGGACGTTAAGGAGCAGGAGGCGGAGGACGTCAGGGAGCAGGAGGGGAGGAGGAGGAGGAGGAGGAGGAGGAGGAGGAGGAGGAGGCGGAGGAGGGGAACAGGAGGAGGAGGATGAGAGGAGGAGAAGGAGGAGGAAGAGGAGGAGGAGGAGGAGGAGAGGGGGGAAATTAATAGGAGCAGGACGAGGCAAGCGATATTTTTCTGGGTGCTGGATATTATTTCTTTGGGATTTCCAGGCCAAGATGGCCAACGACCCCGCGGCGCTCCCGCCGCCGCCCAAGGTGCAGTTCAACAGCGGCGGGGAGCGCCCTGCCCAGTCGCGGCAGCTGCTGGACAGTCGCCCTCCTCCTCCTCCTCCTCCTCCTCCTTCTCCTCCTCTTCCCCTTCCTCCTCCTCCTCCTCCTCCTCCTCCTCTTCCCTTCCCCTCATCCTCCTCCTTCTCCTCCTCATCCTCGTGCTCCTCTCCTCCTCCTTCTCCTCCTCCCCTCCTCCTCCTCCTCCTCCTCCTCCTTCTTCGCGTCCTCCTTCTCCTCCTCCTCCTACTCCTCCTCCTCCTCCTCCTCCTCCTGGGCGGCAGTCAACTTCTACGCGCGATCCTGCCGGGGCTCAAGAGACGGGGGTCAATGCAAATAGGGGTCAGTCAGAGCGCTGGATCTTGCAGGATCCTGCAGAGCCAGGGGCGCACTGACCCGGGCTTGGGTGCAGGATCTTGCAGGATCCTTCGCATTGACCCTGGTTTGGGCGCAGGATCTTGCAGGATTCTGCAAGGTTTGACTGACCCGGGTCTGGATTGACCCGGATCAGAAGATCCCTGGGCTTAAGTCGGGCGTGTCCCAAAATAGTTGCAAATTAGTCTGGGGACGATTTGTCGATTATGCTTTGACTATCGTTGAGCATTTTTGTTAGTATGTTTTACTTTTGTCGTCCAAGATCCGCATGTAGGGGGACATGCCAGACCTATATAATCCTGGGCGGCAGTCAACTTTTTCGCGCGGCCTCCCGCAGATCCAGGCGACGTGCAGTGGGGGCCCAAGCCAAGAGACACCCTTCTTGCCTCCAGGGTGCCCTGGGTTTCCTGGGTTTCGATGGCTTTGCGATGGAGAGCGCGACGTTCCCACACCAGAAGTCAATGGACGTCCTGGGGTCTCAGGCTTGGGTTTCTTGTGGAAGGTTTCTTGTGGACTGGCCTCCACCGTAATAGGATAGGACGGCCAGGTGTTGCGCAGGTTTGACGTCGTTGGAGGCCGTTGCCCAGCCCTGGGGCCGTCAGAAAAATATTCAGGACGAAAAGAGCAGGCCCTGGGAAGGTGGTCGAGACCCCCAGGAGCCCGCGCCACGAAAACATGCGACAGCGGACGAGAAGGCTTTGGTCGGAGGTTGCTGGACCTCCTACCCTGACACGTCGATCAGCGAATTGGCCGTTTCCGGTTCGCGAGAGGGCGTCGCGGCCGTCAGTTTCGCGGGTCCAGGTACCTCGGTTTCGGTCCCAGGCCGTTCTCGTTAAAGGGTGGTTTACGAAAGGGAGGTTTGTCCACCGCCGATTTGGGAAATGCGGGGGTCTGCCTTTGCCTCGCCTTCGCCCCTTTGGGCCTCCTGGATGGGCCCTCACGGCACGCCACAGCCCTCTGCGCCGGGAGCCCAGCCCACTGGTCAGGACGCGCCCCCGGGGAGAGGTCCTGGGAGCAGCTTGGCCCCCAAGGGGTGTGGTGACCACACTGCGCGGTGAGCCGGGGGGGATTCGGAGTCACCGCACGGTTGCGGGGACCCGGGCCAATCTCAGAGGACGTCTCGGGCGATCGGGGCCTCCAGGATCCCAAAGGCCGAAGGACCGCGCGGTGAGGTCGTTGGGGATTCCAAGGGCACCACGCTGTCCGTCACCACGCGGTCCTGGGGCTCCAAACAGATCGAAGTTTTGTTTGTCGCAGCGGCGAGGATCCTAGCCGCATTCTGAGGCAGACGTGAGATGCACGCGGCCGCATCGAGCACGGCGGGCAACCGGAGGGAGAGGAGCGCTCGGGGGAGGGGAATCGGGCGGGTGGTAATGGGGGGAGAGGACAGGTCCCGAAAAGCTCCTTTGGGGCCCCTCTGTGCGCATTTAGGGCCCCCCCGCTTAGGTCAACCCCCATCACCACCCGCCCGAGGAAGAGTTCGCTCAGAGCATGCAGCCCTTGCGCCCGAGAGCCGGAGCATATCATCGAGAACGAAAGGAGCCCTAACTCCAGTAAGACAGTGAAGACGTTCGAAATACCAAGTCTAGGCCCTCGGGCTTCATACACCAGGTGAAAAGACCCCACGCCCCTGAAGCGACGGGCCTCTCAACTCAGGTCCGCTTTCACAGGGCTAGAGGTCCTATGGTGGCCAATTCGTGTAGGCACGCGGGCCGCCGCCGCCGCCGCCGCCCTGCGAGAGCGGCGAAGTCGGCGAGCCCCCATTACCACCCGCCCGAGGGAAGAGCACGCTCAGAGCATGCGGCCCCTGCGCGCGAGTGCCGGAACGCATCGTCGAGAAAAAAAAAATGAAGCCTTACCCCTAAGGACAGGGTGAAGACGTCGCCCAACTCTGGCCCCCTGTGCTGCTGCAGGGATGTCAAGTCTGAGCGGTTTGGCTTCATACACCTGCTGAAAAGACCCCCTTTCCGCTCAACTCAGGTCCGCTCTCAACGGGTTAGGGGGCCTCTCATGGTTCATCAGCGTGGGCACGCAAGCCGCCGCTGCCGCCCCGCGAGAGCGGCGAAGTCGGCGAGCCCACCAGTCAGGTCACACCCATTACCACACGCCCGAGGGAGGAGCGCGCTCAGAGCTACGGCCCTTGCGCGCGAGTGCCGGAGCGTACAGTGGAAACCGATAGTAAGCATGGTTAGCCGTCCTGAAGGCACCCTTGCATCCATGCCTCCTCGGTCCATCCTTAACCTTTCTCGATGGCGTCCCTGTGAAGTTTCGCTCTTCCTCTTCCGTCGCCTCCTCCTCCTCCTCCTCCTCAGCCGTTCTGGCACAGGCGCTTTGGGGCCCCTTGTGCTTGCAAGCACGAACTTCAGAGCGGCCCGTGCTTGCAGGCCAATCGACAGTCGTTTTCACGCTCGCACCCGCCGCCGTCCTTGAAGGCGGCCGATGGTGCCATCGCCCGATGTCTTGCCAGGCGCGAAGACCCCCTACTGGGGGGTGCGGCTGCGGCTGCTGGGACAATTGGGCATCGCGAGTCAAGTGCAGACAGTGCGCTAAACCCGCACCCCAGAAGGTGGTCAATGCGGCGCGGCAGGCAGCAACCAAGGCGCAGGCTCCCTCGATCTCGACTCGGGCGCGAGGCCCGGGCACCCCTCCTCCGCAGGGCGCTTGGGCCAACGGCCCCCCGCCGATGCAGCACTCCGCCCAGATGCGCCTCCTCCACGAGCTGCGTGCCCAGATCGCGGAGCTCAATGGGGGACCCCGCACCCACGACCCCGCCTTGGATCGGTTCCCAAGCCCACCAGCCCCAGCAGCCTGCAGGAGGCGGGGGCGCCCCGAGGAGCGGCGGCCGCCAGCCTGCGGCGTCTGCAGGCGGCGGAGGAGCTGGCGAGATCACCTGCACAGATGTGGTCGCCTACATGGCGGAGCAGGGGCTCGACACTTCCAGCGTGGAGGCTGCGGAGGCGGCCCAGTTCGCCTAGGCCAGCGAGGGCAAGCCGCCCACGGCCCAGGCGCAGCGCTGGCGGGTGGAGGGGCTTCGCAAAAAGATCGGGAAGTTGGAGGCGAAGGTTGAGGCGGTCAAGGAGCAGCAGGCGGCTCTTGACAAGGAGCTCGGCGAGCTCACAGCAGCCCCCAGGGATGAGCAGACGAAGCTCAAGGAGGGGGAGGCCAAGTTGGTCAAGTTGCAGGCCAGCGAGTTTGACGACCCCGTCAAGGCCGTCAGCGCAGGGCAGGACGACACCGTGCTGGAGAGCCAGGAGGCCAAGGACACGTTGGCCGTGCTCACGCGCCTCCAGGGCGAGGCCGCTGAGCGGCGCCGAGCGGCGGCCCCTCCTCCTGCGCCTGCTGGCGCTGGTGGCCCAGGTGCTCCTCCCCCTGGAAGCGGAGTCCAGCGAGCTGAAGATCAGCCTGCCGCCGACGGAGACGGCGACGACATCGACATGCATTTGCTCAGTGGATTGGGAAGAGAGGACTACGAGCAGAAGCAGGCGGATTTCGCCGCAGGAGCAGCTGAGCTTCGAGCTGCCACCCCAGAGCAGCGGGAGGAGGCAAAGCGAAAGATGGACCTGGCCCTCCGCGCCTTGGGGGTTAAGAGAGCTCGGCGGGTTTGACGAGCCCTCGAGGAGCGCGGCCAACTTGACGATGTTCGAAGTCGGCGTGGCCAGGTACGAGGCGCTTCGGCAGCACACTGAGGTGGACGACGAACGGCCGATAGTGGGATTCGCGGTACCCCGCGCTCGGCCAGGGCGGGAGGCCGTGGAGCGCGGCCAGGTCAGGGGCAGCAGTTCAGCTGAAACATTGAGGACAGGACCCAGGACGTCAAGTACGGCCTCCGCTGCCGGAGCCTCTGCTGGCGCTGCCGCAGCCGCAAGGGCGCCCCCGCCGGGCCCCTCGCCGCACGTTCTGGGAAGGGTTCTTCCGGAACGCACGAACGACAGGACCGAACAGTGCAACTATATCACAGCTGGGAGCGCAGCGGGGGGATTCTGGGCCAGGGGCGTCGCGACCCAGATTCTCTCTGACGCCCCGCCCGAGCAGCCGCCGGGGCCGCGCGCGCGGCCGCCCCCTGCGCCAGAGCCCACCCTGGGCGCGTCAGCGGCGCGGCCAGGGGGGGCCGCTGGGCGCGCAGGTCGCGCAGCTCCCCCTGGATCAGCTGGTCCCGGCGGCGCGGCCGCGCGCCAAGGGCGCGCTGGAGTTCGGCGCGATCAATGACGACCAGTGGTCGGGCGCCAGGGCAATGGCGGAGTGGCTCGGCCCCTCGCTCCCCGATGTCCTCTTCGTTCAGGAGACCCGCTTCTTCGACGATGAGGCGGCGGGGCGGGCCAGGCGACGGGGCGCCGGCATGGGCCGTCAACTTGCGCGCGGCCCTGCGCGACGCACAGGGGACAGCCGCCAGGCGGTCTCAGGTGGCGTCGGGAGGCTGGTTGCCAGCCGCATCGGCTTGAGCCGCGCGGCGTCTGTGGACGCCGCCCGGGCCCATCGAGCCATCCTTCGGCGGGCTCATCTCGGCGGAGGGGCATCGGTCATCATGGTCTCCCTCTACATGGTCACCTCCATCGGCCTTGCCGGGGGCAATCTTGACCTCTTGGCGTACGTGGCGTCGCGCTTGGGGCAGCTCTGCGAGCCGTTCTTGATCGGCGCCGACTGGAATATCAGCCCCGAGGTCCTGTTGGCGTCGCAGCGGGTTGACCAGGTGGGCGGAATCGCCCTGGAGACCGACTGCCCCGCGCGCGGCGACTCGGAATGCGACTACTTCGTCGCGTCGGCCACCTTGGGGCACCGGACCACGGAGCCGCGAGCGCACTTGGCGACGCCAGCGGGCACGCGCGCGCGCGTCTCCAGGAGCCCGCTGGACTTCTGGAAGTCGCCTTTTGTCCGGGTGGAAGATCGGCGCCGAAGCTCCCCCACGCCAAAGGGCAAGGAGGCCCCCCAGATGCTACAGACCCAGACCCCCGCCACGGCAGCCGAGAAGGAGTTGGGGGGCCAGCCGCTGGAGGATCTGCAGGCCGCGCGCGCCGACTCGTTCGACGCGGCGGAGCAGCGCCCGCTGGCGAAGCTGGAGCTGGATTCGGCCAGCGCGCGGCGCTACGTGGGTCGCGGCCGCGGCATTCGCTCGGCGCGGCGCCCGCTCGTGGAGCTGCACGCCGCGCGCCAGCTCCGCCTCGACACGTCCGACACGGACGCGCGGTGGGGGCTGCTCCGCTGCTGGCGCGCACTGAGGCGCTGGGGCCAGGCGGCCCCCGGGCCCCAGGCCCGCCGTCCGAAGCTGCGAGACCGGCTCGTTGGGCAGGCGACAGCGCTTCGGCTGCCTCCGGTTGCGTCAGAGGCCCCCGCCCTCACCCGCGGTTCGCTGCAGGACTGGCTCGGCCTCGCGATCCGCGCGAGCCCGCTTTGCAACTGGTTCGAAGAGCTGCATCTGGATGAGATGGCTCAGCGACGACGGGGCGACGCTGCTCAGCGCTCGAAGGACTGGAGGTCCTTCTGCCCGCCGGCCCTCGAGGGCTCGGGGCGCGCGGCGCGCCGCCGAGGAAAAGCGCGGGGAAGCCCAGGCGGTGGCCCGCCCGGGCGACGAGCGGGGCCTTGCCCAGGTCGGCTCGGCGGCAGCCGAGGCCATTCTCGAGGAGTGGCTTGAAATTTGGGACAAGCCGCCCCGCGCCGACGAGCAGACTGCATCGACCTGGGAGGCGGAGGCGACCCTGCCCCCCATCACGGTCAGCCAGGTCCTGAAGGTTGCCAGGCAATTCCCGTTGGAGACAAGATTAGGCTGGGACAACTTCCACCCGCGCTGCCCGTTGCTGCTGAACGTCGCGCTGGCCCAGCGGCTCGTGGACATTCTCAACCGTTGGGAGGCGACGCTGCGCGCGCCCCACCTGTGGCTCACGATGATGGTGTTCCTCCCGCGGCCGCCGCCCCAGCTTGGGCGTCGCCCCATCGGCCTCCTCTGCGCACGGGGTCGCGTTTGGTCGCGCGCGCCGCAGCAGGAGGTCAGGCGCTGGGGGCAGTCGGTCGACGCGTTTTTTTTTTCTGGGGCAAGTCTGGCGACACGGCAGCGGGCGGCACAGCATTCGTGCACAACTTGCTGACGGTGCACGCGCGCAGGTGCGGGATGGTCAGCGGCTCTGTATATATATGTATATATATATATAGATCGTTGTGTTCGAAAACATCTCGCATGCCGCGCTGGAGAAGAGTGCGAGGCAATATTCATTTAACCTGGGCCTCCCCCGCTCCCTCTGCACCCTCTACAGGGGCCCTCTGCGAATCAGGTGGTTGCCGGCCACGTCTTGGAGCACCCTGCCAAACGGAGCTGTCGTGGCTGGGTGTTCTTCCGCCACTGGTGCCGTGAAATTGTTGGTGCGAAGTGTCCTTTGGGATTTGGCGATTCAAACTCCCGTTTGTCGCCCTGTCAATCTAGTTGTTGATGACAAGCTGCATGCAGTAGGGGGCGCGAAGATTGTCGGTGAGCAACTGGTTCGCGCCGCCCTCCTGGCATTGGAGGCCATGCGGCAGCTTGACCTGCCCCTGAACGTCGCCAAAACATGTATCATGGCGTCGGGCAATGAGCTCCTTTAGCGTTTGTCGGATGACCCCGACTTGCCGTTCGATGTCAGCATATTGTCCGACACCCACCGCGACCTCGGAGGCGACGCGGTTGACGGCTCGCGCCGGCGCACTCCTATTCAGCAAGGCCGGCAAGCAGCTGCCATCTCTGCAGCCGCTCGCCTTCGGGCCGTCGGCAAAGGCCGAGAGGCCTTCAGAGTTTCTCGCGCCAGCCCCTCCGCCGAGGCGCCTTGGGGTTCTGCGATTCAAGGGATCTCGGATCCTGCCCTCCGAGCTCTCCGCGTGGCGGCCGCCCGCAGTACAGGTCCGTTGCAGCCAGGTTCGTCCTCAGGTTTCTCATTCCGTTTCAGCTTGGATTGGGGTCGCGACCCACTAGTGCATGTGACAGTTGCCACTGCGAAGTGTTTCGCGTCACCATGGTGGCACAACTCTGTCTCAAGAGCAGCGTTGGCTTCAGCTTTCGATGATGCGCGCGAGGTTTTGAAGAAAAAGCGGCCTTGGTCTGCAACCAAGCAACCAGTTGCTGCCCTGCTGCTCACCTTGCGCCGAATCGGCCGGGATCTGGAGCTCGAGGAAAACAGTTTCAGAGACCGCTCAGGGAAGTTTTGGTCATTGGACCGTCTTTCCCCCGAGTTTTTGGCGGCGCTCTGTAGGCGGGAGCGCTGGGGCGCGATTGTGGCCGATGAGCAGAGTCGTCAGTCGTTCGCCGAGGAATGGTCTGGCCCGATCTGCGCCCGCCCTGCCCAGGCCCCGTTGGCCTGCAAGACCCCCGACGGGTGGACCAGCCACCGCCAGAATGTCTTGATGGGCCCTCTGGTCAATCGATATTGGTGCCGAGCTATATTTTGCGAGAAATGTGCAGATATCCGCCCCGCCTGTCTCCGCTGCGGGGAAAGCGGCACCCTCTTCCACCGGCGATTTTCCTGCCCCAGTTTGGCGGCCTGGCGGCGTGAAGAGCTAACGCCAGAAATCGTCGCGGCGTTTCAGTTCGTGGCTCGCCTCCCAAGTAAGGCCCAGGAGCTCTTTGTGCGGGGGCTTTTTCTTGGCCCGTCTTTTTGGTTCCCCCGCAGGGCCCCCGACCCCCCCCCCCAGCTACCTCCATCGCCCGAATTGGCCGGAAGACGGATTGTTGTTGGGCGAGGGTTGTCACGTCTTTCCGGATGGGTCGGCCCGCGAGGGCCACATCCCGCGTCTTGGGGTAGCGGGATGGGCGGTGGTGGTGACGGACGGGGACGGGGGTGGTGAAGCACGCTCTCTGGAGGGTGGTGCCACTGGCCGAGGCACCCATCCGGGCAGCCCGCGATGGAGAAGATTGCGCGATGCTCCAGCAATGCAGTTTTGAGTCGGGCCGCCCCGCTCCATATAGATTGTGCTGGCACGGTTGATTGCGCCAGGGACCTCCGGACGGCGGCTGGGCCCCAGAACCCGAGGTCTCATTGGCGGGCCCAACTTCGCGACAAGCTGGGCGATGCGGCCGTCCATAAGATTCGGTCTGATTGTTTTGAGCACGATGTCATCGGCGGCTCTCTCACTCGCTGCCGATGGCTCGGCAACTAGGAGGCCGACAGTTGCGCTCGTGAGGGGGCCTTGTTTCGCAGCTTTGAAGAAGATCGCTTCGTGATCCTGGGATGCCACGAAATTGCTCTCCAGGTTTTGACGATTTCGGCCAGGCAAGAGGTGCATATATCTGACGCCGCCTTGTTCGACCACGTGTCTTTGGATTGGCTTAGATCCGTTACTCTAGAATGCCCGCCCCTCGAAGGGGATGTCGGTGAGGGGACGGGTGGGACGGCTGCGGGGGCGGGAGCGTCGTCCGTCGACGGGGCGGAACCGACAGGCTCGGCGGCGACCGCCGCTAGAGCAGCCAGTGGACCTCTGCCAGTGCCAGGCGAGGAGGTTAGGGCGAGCCTCAGACCTTGAAGGGCCCGAGGTCACGTGTGCCTCGAGGCCCCAATCTCGTCTCTCACAGGAACCCCGTCTGGGGACTTTTGATTTTTGCGCGATTTGCGGGTCGGTCGGCCGCCCTGGGAGTTCTTGGGGTCGCAGTGCCCTCGCGTCGGATTGTCTAGGCAGTCGGTCTACAGGCCGAGAGCGGCAATTGGTTTAGATTCTGCGTGGTGAGCACCGTTTCCCGTCGAGACGGACGCGTAGGGACAACCAGCGCCCTGCCTGATGCCTCTAGGGATTTCGTGGCCTCCGAGCTTGGCCTCGAGGAAGTTCCCCACTTGGACCCTGCACTGGGCTCGATGTCAGGAGTGGACCTCGTCCGTGGGCTCGCGCTGTTTGGATTATCCTCCCGCGCCGCGGCTGAAAAGCTGCGGCGGCGGGTACTTGACAGGAGGAAACACGTGCCCGATGAATTGGAGGACGAGTTTTAACTTGCTCAGCTTGGCTGGTGCATGCGAATTGGGTGGTTCCATTTCAGCTGGTGCTGCACTCCTCCTCCTTCCTCCCTCCTCCTTCTCCTCCTGGTCTTCCTCCTCCTCCTCCTCGTCCTCCTCTTCCTCCCCCTCCTCCTCCTCCTCCTCCTCCTCCTCCTCCTCCTCCTCCCCCTCCTCCTTCCTCGTCCTCCTCCTCCCCCTCGTCCTCCTCCTCCCCCTCCTCCTCCTCCTCCTCCTCCTCCTCCTCCTCCTCCTCCTCCCTCTCCCCCAGGGGCAGGACGAGGCGGCCGCCATCTGAGCGCGGCTTCCTCTGCGGCCCCCGGGCGCGGCAGCCCCCCGCCCACCGCTCCCCAGAGGATTTGTGACTCGGCCAAGGGCCGCCGCTCGACGCGCGAAAGGAAAACGCTGCCGGCCACATGCGATGGAGGCTCGAATCCCAGACACCTCCTCCTCCTCCTCCCCTCTCTCCTCCCCGCCTCCCACTCCTCCTCCAGTCCTCCTCCACTCCTCCTCCTTTCTCCTTCCTGTTTCTCCTCCTCCCCTCCTCCTTCTCCTTTCCTGCTCCTCCTCCTCCTCCGCCTCCTCCTCTTGCTCCTCCCTCCCTCCCTCCTCCTCTTCCTCCCCCCCCGAATGACATAATCATACAACGAACTGGGAGGTCCTCGCGGTTTTCTCGGATCCGCGCTGGGGCTCCCTGGCGCCGCCCCTGGCGGGCTCCGCGCGCCAGGGAGGGGGGTTCAGCGCCGATCCGAGAACTCCGCGCGGACCTCCGAGTGTTTATGTTTATGTTCTTCTCCGTTCCCCCATGAAAGAATCACGGCGCGAGGTTTTCCACTATTGTCGGTCTCTGGGACCGTCAAAAGACGATTCTGGATGAGAATCCGGTCCAGGGGAATGGGTCCGGACCCCTGGGGGTCGAGTCGTGAAAACATCACGACGTCGGGGGTTTGGGGTAGGGGATCGATTACAGAATTCATTTACCCAAGAGTTTGAGTTTCTCGTCAAATGTACCAACGAATACGCATAATGTTCGTAGATCTACGAACGTTGTCCGCGTCCTTCGAAGATTCGACGAACAAGTAACAAGTCAATGTTGTGGTAAATCACTTATGCAGCCGATCCCCTTCTCGAGAAGGAAGCGTTCCTTAGGGAATGTGCCCAGGAGGCTTCAGACCCTGGAGGTTTCTTGGCCAATCCACGAGTGGAGGTCCACCGGCTTCCAGGCACTGGATTCCTTGCTTCGGCCACGCGCAGAGCGGGGGAAGGGGGAGGAGGGAAGGCTCCTTGGAAGCACCCCTGCTCCTTAGAAGGCGCCGGCTGTGTCTGTAGATGTAGGGCCGGCGCCTTCCAGGAAGCAGCCTCCTTCTAAGAAGCCTTCCCCCTCCCCGTACCCGCTTGTGCGCGCTGCCAAGGATGAAAAGGCACCGATGCCGCTACCTCTCGATCGTTTCCCCCCTTTGGGGCTTCCTGGGAGGCCCTCGTCGCCACCGCTGGATTCGCTTTGAAATTCAAGTTTTGAACGTACAGGGCAGTTTTTAATACATGCTCCGCGTGCGGATCATGTATAAAAATGCAGGGATTTAGTATTAAAAGCAACGATGAGTTCATGCAACAATTCATTATCAAATTAGTCATTATTACACATATTTTGCTGTTAAAAACCCTATGTATTAAAATCTGCCCTGTCACTACCCTGGGAGAGGTCTGGGGAGTAGCGGTATCGGTACCTCTTGGTCTCCCCGGCTCCCCCGTCCTCTCCTCCGGACCTCTCCTTTTTCGCCTCGATTCCTTTTGGTCCTCCTCCTCCTCCTCGTCGTTCTCCTCCTCCTCCTCCACTTCCTCCTCCTCCTCCTCCGCCTCCTCCTCCTCCTCCTCCTCCTCCTCCTCCTCCCCCAGTCCGCTCCCCGTCTCTGCCTCCCACTCCTCCTCCTCCCCCGGCTCAATCGCCCTCATTCGTGCTTACGAGACTTCCCAGGAGTAGTTTCTTACTCCATCTCCGCCTCTCGTCCTCCTCCTCCTCCTCATCCTCCTCCTCCTCATCCTCCTCCTCCTCACCAGCCCGCTCCTCCTTGCCTTATCACTCTTCTTCTCTCTTCTACTTCTTCCTCCTCCTCCTCCTCCTCCTCCTCCTCCTCCTCCCCCTCCTCCTCCTCCTCCCCCGCCTCCCCCTCCAGCTTGGCATCGCTCGGACGTGTGCCTTTGTTCTCGGCGAGGACCATCGAGGAGCATCCTGGATCGTCTTAGCCAAAAAAACACGCAAGGAATCGACAGATGCACGGGGAGTGGAAGTCCGAACGATGGCAAGCCAGAGGTGCCAGTATCCAGGGCGCTCCAAAGGCTCCCAGAGATTCCTGGAGGCCAGGGAGGGAACAAGAGCGTCCCAAAATTCGAGCCCCCGAACCTCGAACCCTCTCGGCACCCGCCTCCCCTGAGTACAATCAAAATGTGTATCAAGGACAGGTGGCAAGGACGCAAGATGCAAGACCCTTCGAGGCCGAAGTTGGGATTTTCTGGGGGCGGCGGGCGACCAAAACCCCAGGGACGCAAGGGTACCCTGACCCAGGGAAAGGCCAGTGAAAACGGCAAAGGACAGGCCGCAGCGGCAAAGACACAAGGATGCCCTAGATGAAGGCGCGCGTCCGTATCAGGCGCGTTGACCGTAGTGGATCCGTCCGCCGACTCCCTTGATCTTTGCCTCCCTCCGCTACCAACAGCCAGAACCACATGCTGGGGCATGTGGTTGTGGTTGCCGTCGTGCGTACCCCTCCGTCCCTCCTGATCCTCCCTCCCTCCCCAGACCCCCGATGTCGTGATTTCTTCACGACACCCCCAGGGGTCCGGACCCATTCCCCAGGAGCGGTTGTGCATCCTGCGCCGTTCTCCGACGGCCCCGAGGCCCGGCAAGGCCCCTCCTCCCAGGGGCCGAGCACAGCGAAAAACCATCCCGTCGTGAGTTCTGCCGTGATTCGAGGGGGTCTCCCTCCCTCCTCTCCTCTCCTCGCTCCGCCCTCCCTCCTCCCTCCCTCCCTCCCTCCCTCCGTCCCTCCCTCCTCCCAGTGCTGCCGCGCCACAGGTTGGGGGTCGAGGCGTCGTTTTCCGACGGCCCCGAGGGTCCGGCAAGGGGCCCCTGCCAGGGGCCGAGCACAGCGAGAGACCTTCCGTCGTGCCTCTTGTCGCGGGTCGAGGGGGCCTGGGTCCCTTCTTCCCTCCCTCCTCGCTCCTCCCTCCCTCCATCCCCCCCTTCCCTCCCTCCCTCCCTCCCTCCTCCCCCCCCCTCCCTCCCCCGCTCCCTCCTCGCTCCTCCTCCCTCCCTCCCTCCCTCCTCCCTCCCCTCCCTCCCCCCATTCCCTCACCTCCCCCCCCCTCCTCGCCCCTCCTCGCCCCTCCCTCCGCCCCCCCCGTCTTGTGGGCAGGCCCCCCCGCCGGGGGGCCCCCGGCCTCCCAGATCCGGCCGCACACTTCCCTCGTCGGGTGCCCTGCGGCCCTCGGTGCCTGCGCCTACGGCTCCGTGTCGGGCACGCCCCTCTGCAGGAGGAAATGTTCAGCAGTAGTCAGAGCACAGTCTGGTGACGAGTATGTTGTATTATCTTCGCCTGTCTGGGAGCATGTGTTTGACTGTGATTCTGAGGCATAGTCCAACAGAGACAGCGTGCGCACGCACGCACGCACGCACGCACGTACAGGAGGAGTATTCAAGCATGTTCCAAGCATAGTTTGGGGACGATTCCCTTGATTCGAAGAGGACAAATCGCCATAAACATCAACTGTTTGCGCTCCGCGCGGATTTCGCGCCATGGAGGCGCGTCCAGCGCAGATCCGAGAAATCCGTGTGGAGCGCCAAACGTTCATGCTTATGTCGTTGTGATTATACTATTGTTTCTTAGATTTGCCTATGTGGGAGTATTTGTTTGACTATGTTTGATCTTCCTCCTCAAAGCAGCCTGTAGGAGGACATGCCCAACCTGACACCACGGTGGACCCCCCAGTCGGCGTCGGCACCCCTCCTCAGACAGCCATGGGCAGCGTCATGCGGGGGATTGGCCCAGGGCGGCGGCGAGCGAGGGAGGGAGGACGTGAGAAGGAGAAGGCCTTCACAGAAGGCGGCGGGACTCCTCGGGACTCCAGCATTCTGAGAGGCGTTTTGTTTATGTTTTCTGGGAGGGCTTAGAAAACTCCTCAGAAGGCCAGGGGACTTCCGAGCCTTCTGAGTCGGCTTTCTTGTTTCTGCTCTCGGGGCCGTGAGAAGGAGGAGGCCTTCTCAGGAGGCGGCGGGACTCCTCAGGAGGAGGAGGAGGA
>CAUYUJ010019725.1:2500-17500 GCA_963575745.1 Prorocentrum cordatum
GCTCCTCTTTGATTTTCGGCGCCCCTTCTTTGGTTTTCGGCGCCCGTTTTGGTTTTCGACCCTCCTTGGGTGTTTGGCGCGCCTTTAGTTTTCGGCACCACTTTTGGTTTTCGGCGCCTCTTGGTTTTCTGCGCTGGTTTTCGGCGCCCTTGTGGTTTCCGGCGCGTCTTTGGTTATCGGCGCCCTTTATTGTGCTCGGCGTCTTCACAGTTTTCGTCTTCGTTTTGGTTTTCTACGCCCCCTTGGTGTTCGTCGCCCCGTGTCGAAGCGTTGGGACTCCGGATGTCTGGGAACGTGGGCCCTGGAGGTCTGGACCACCCGGTCTGTCATCGCGACTCGCTCCGTGACGGTCCCAGGGCCCAGCGAGGGCCCCCGGAGGCCGAGAACGCTGAAAATCCACGGACGCCTCGAATGCACCGCACCACGTCGGCGTCCTCCCGAGGCGTCGGCGAACCTCGACGCAGGCAGGGTACGGGGCACAGTTGATCGGCCCCACGGCGCCGAACAGTTCTGAACCGTTCCGCTCTGCAGCGGGGCCTGGAGCGACTCGAAGCATGGTGTGCGCCGTTCTCGTGCAAAACCCCACCGTCGCTTTTTTTTTTTTTACTTTTATTATTTCCCCCCCCCCCCCCCCCCCCCCCCCCCCCACACGGCGCGAGGATCCCAGACTCCCGACGCCATGTACTTGTCATGGCCCGACTCCCAGAGGTCCAGAGACCCCTTGCCCGGGACTGGTTCTTCGTCTCGAGCCGTTCTTTGACGGCCTCCCGGGGCCTTGGTTATACGGGCCCCGGAAGGCCGAAGTTGGCGCAAAACCTCTTGCTGCGTTTTGAATGTATTTATTTATTATTTCTTTGTTTGATAAAAAAATCCGAGGATTCGGATGCAACTCCTGAGAAGTCAAATTCTGATTTTGCCTTGGTCCGAAATCAGGCTTGATCCGGCTTAGTCCATCCCGTTGAGTCCAGCTGAAGCCCGCTGAATCCGGTTTAATCCCGCTTCGTCCGCGGCCTAATCTGGCTTGACGGCCCCCCGGATGGGTTTATAGTATATTTCTTCATCCTTCAGACGAAGATTTCCCAGTAGTTGCCTCCAAGGTCTGGGATTTTAATCAGGCCAGCCACAACTGGGGGAGCTGTGGTCCTTACCCCCCTGGGGGACCCATCGATTTCGACAACCCTCTCGAGAGATCGTCGATCGCGATGGGTTCCCCCAGGGGCCCCAGCTACTCCCCGGACCTCTTCCGGGGTGCTTTCTGACTAGGATTTCGAAGCGAATCCAGCGATGGCGACGAGGGCCTCGCAGGAGGCCCAAAAAGGAGAAAACGAGGCGAGGGTAGGGGAAACTAGGGGTACCCTTTCCTTCTTTGAGTATCAGTATCCCCAGGCCCCGACGTTCGGGCTGGTCAGTTCAATCTCTTCCGGGCCGCCAGACGTCCGGGCCTCCCCGCGCGGCCGCGGCGGGCGCGCGCGGCGGGCGAGCGGCTGGCGCCCGCCGGGCGGCGCGCGCGCGCGCTTTCGCGCGATGGCGTGCGCGACGGCCGAGGAGGTGCGGGCGCGGCTCGGCTTCTTCGCGCTGGCGCCGCTGCTGCGGGACCGCGCCGCGCCGCGGGCGCGGCCCTCCCCCCCTAAGAGGAAGGTCAAAGGTGGATAGACCTCCTGCCCTGACACGTCGATTAGTGAATTGGTCGTCGTTTTCGGTTCGCGAGAGGGCGTCGCGGCCGTCATTTTTTGCGGGTCCAGGTCCGTCGGTTTCGGTCCCAGGCCGTTTTCACTAAGGGTAGGTTTACTAAAGGGAGGTTTGTCCACCGCCGAGAGGGGCGGGTGTACTGACCCGGACCCCCCCCGAGGCGCGAAGGAGAAAGGAGGACGGGAGGTTGTTCGTCGTTTTCGGCCTCTGGGGGCCCTTGCTGAGCCTCGGGGCCGTCAAAAAACGGCTCGGGACGAAAAAACGGTCTTGGGGAATGGGTCGAGACCTCTGGGGGTCGACGTTCTGAAAAATCATAACGTCGGGGTCTGGGGATACTGATATTAAAAGAAGGAAAAGGTACCCCTAATTTCCCCTACCCTCGCCTCATTTTCCCCTTTTTGGGCCTTCTGCGAGGCCCTCGTCGCCATCGCTGGATTCGCTTCGAAATCCTGGTCAGAAAGCACCCCGGAACAGGTCCGGGGAGTAGCGGTATCAGTACCTTTTTTTCCCCGCGGGCGCCTTCCCCTCACAGGTGGGACGTGTACTGATGCGGTTCAGTCGGGCATGTCCCTCTACCGGGGGAATATTCAAAACATAGTCACAAGATAGCCAGGGGACGACTCGTTTAGACTATTTTGCCTTTGTCTGGCTCTGTCTTGTGTTTCTTCCAAAACCCGCCTGTAGGAGGACATGCCCGACCTAATGATACGGCTGCCCCTCCTTGTTTTTGCTTTTTGGGGCCTCTTGGGAGGCCGTCGTCGCCACTGCTAAATTCGACTCGAAGCCCTGGTCGGCACGCATCAGTGGAGGAAAATCGCTCCGACCCCGCCAGGTTGTCGGCGTTTGCTAAACGGCCCTGGGCGATTATACTCAGCAACCCTACCCTGGTCGACTTCCTTCTTTGGTGCGTGTACTAACGGCTTCGCTTGTCGAGGGGTGCTTGTCATGGGCGTGTCTCGTCTGCCCTCCAACGAACCCAGGAGAGGTCTTGGGAGTAAAAGCGTCGGCACAGTCAACCCGCATCGTAAGGATGCGCATTTTTGCAGGGTTACCTTTGCATCCTTCCCCTTCGGCCCATCCTCGGCCGGTTTGGTTCCCGCGCCCCGCCCGTAAAGTGTCGACATGGCCGTCCAAGGCATTTGCATCCTTGTCGTGTGTCCTTCTTATGTGTTTTGATTGCATCTTTCGGCTGCGCGTAACATTGACCTTTCGCCGGAGTGATCTGTCGGTGCGGGCCCAAGGGGTCCCCCGATCGCTGAACGCGAAGCGGTAGTAGCGGCCTGCGCGCCCAGGTTGGGCCATCCCGCGTCCCCGGTTCAGCCGCGCACTAGTTGCCTATGGGGTCACTCCTGCGTGTAGCCGATTCCGGCGGCACGTGAGAGGGACCCTTCGCCGTAGTGACTTTAGGTGATGGGCCAGTGTTCCACAACCACTACCATAGGTCGGACGGGGGAAAAGGGAGGATGGGGAGGTCTTCCTGCTGCTCTTTCTTCTTCTCCTCCTCCTCCTCCTCCTCCTCCTCCTCCTCCTTCCTCTCCTACCCAGTAGTCGTGGTGCAACATCGGACCGTCATTAGGTGCGGGCCCGCAAGGGTTCCCCCCAAGCACCGGCCTGCGCGCTTGGGTCTGACCTCCCCGTGGCGGCAGCGAAGGCCGCGCACCAAAGTCATTCCTGCCCAGGGTCACTCCGCCTCCTCCTCCTCGTCGTCCTCCTCCTCCTCCTCCTGCTCCACCTCCTCGTTTTCCTTTTCCTTTTTCCGCCTCGTCCTCCTCCTCCTCGTCCTCTTCCTCCCTTTTCTCCTCCATCCCCCTCTCCCTTTCCTCCTCCTCCTGCGCCTCCTCCTCCTCGTTCTCCTGCGCCTCCTCCTCCTCCTCGTCCTCCTGCGCCTCCTGCGCCTCCTCCTCCTCCTCCTGCGCCTCCTCCTCCCCCTCCTCCTCCTCCTCCTCCTCCTCGTCCTTCTCGTCCTCCTCTCCTCCTCTTCCTCCTCCTGCGCCTCCTCCAAGCACGGCAACAGCTTCACGGATGGAGGGCGGGCCGTTTTCAAAATGTGGCTCTCGCCTCGGCGCCGCGCACATTTGTTTCTAAGCAGTGCAAGCGCTTCACGGATGGAGGGCGGGCCGTTTTCAAATCATGGCTCTCGCCCGAGCGCCGCGCACACCCGTTGTAGACACTTGCAAGATGTTGACGGATGTAGGGCGGGTCGTTTCCAAAATGTGGCTCTCGCTTCAGCGTCTCGCGCATTCGTCTTAAACCAGTGCAAGAGCTTGATGGATTGAGGGTTGTTTCTTTTCAAGCTGTGGCTCTCACGTTCGCGCCGCGTGCATTCGTTTTATACAATTGCAATATGTTTTCGGAATAGCATGGTGAACGTCTCAACTTTGTGTTTTGATCTGCTCAGGGCTGTTAGGGCGCAACAGCTACGTTGAGTCGCGGAGCTGACGTCCCAGGAACGGTGCTCTGTCACGATTCAGGATTGTCACTGTGCAACAGTCATAATGATTCGTGACGCTGATGTCTCAAGACTGGTGTGTTGGCACGCTTCAGGATCTTCAAACGGCTATATCCCATCGGGGCAGTTCCCCTTGTGGAAACGACTCCTTGTAGCTATGAAGAGGGAGCTAGGAGGGAGGGTTTATTCCAACATCGTTGATGACTCTTGGGTTTGCACTGGTCCTCCTCCTCCTCCTCCTCCTCCTCCTCCTCTTTCTCCTCCTCCTAGCCGTTCTGGCCCAGGTTTGGGCTTGCTACAGCAGACTTCAGAACGGCACATTGCTGTAGCGGGTCATTGGCTCGTTTTGCGTCATCACGATTCCTCTCTTTCAGAAAAACTGGGAGCCATGTCCAATCCTGCCTCTCAGCGCCAGCTGCGCGAGAGCGACGGGTGGCCATGGCAGAAGCCACAAGGAGGATGGCGCCAAGGCGGCGGTCGGTCGGCCGCCAACTGGACTTGCCCCTCGTGTGGCTGTCGTAAGAACAAGCAGAACTGGGGCCAGTGTAAGCAATGCTGGGGGTACCGCCCGATGCCAAAGTTCGATTACGGTTCGGCGCCGCTCGCGGGGGTATGGGCCCCACAGCCGAGTACCACGTCGGGCCCGCCTGGTCATTTCGTCGGTCTTGGGCAAGGGCGCGGTGGCAGCCTTGCTCTGCGTCCTGGGCCTCAGTTCATGCATGATGGCAAGCCCTCTGGCGCCCCTCCGCCCCCTGTGCAGCCCCCCGATGAGGCGAAGTGCAAGCTTCTGGTCGAGACCCTCACCTCTGTCGGGGACCTCCAAGGGGCAGCCGTTTGGCGCAAAGAGCTCGAGCGTGTGCAAGCCAGCCATGCAGTCAAACCCCCAGCGCCTCTGGAACAGCAGGTCAACCGTGCCTTCCACGACCTTCGGGCTGCAGAGGGCCGCCTCAACAAAGCGCTGGGGATCTACGAACGCATGCAGGCGGATGTGGTCGAGCAGCGCGAGCGGGTGGCCATCCTCACTTCCGAGCTGGAGACAGCCTCCCAGCTCCACAAGGACCTTGTCAAGCAGCTCAACTCCAAGGTGGCCGACCCAGTGCCCGAGCCCATCACGTCCTTCAGCATCGACGACATTCTCGCGGGCAAGGAGCTTCCTATCTCGCTGGGCAGTCTACTCGAGGTCGAGGAGGATTACGAACTGGGCGAAGAAGATAAGCGCCTGGCTGAGGAGCGGCTGGCGGCCCTGCAGAGTGGCATCAAGGATGCTGTCCAGAATCTGTTCGGGCAGGCAGCAGCATCGGCCAAGGCTTTCAAGGAGGCGCAGGCGGAGCAGCTCAAGCGTATCCGCAAGAAGCGCAAAGTGGACAAGGAAGCAGCTGATCATGGCAGTGCAGGTGGAGAAGCTGTACCTGAATCAGGTGGCGGCGGCCCTGGTCAAGGTGCGGGAGAGGCTCGAGCTGACGAGGGTGCTCCGGTGGGAGAACCAGGTGCTGATGCTGCTCCCGCGGGCCGTCCTGCTGACGCCGATGCGTGTTCAGACGGTGATGTGCTGTCACGCGCCAAGAAGGTGCTCCAGGCTTCCCCCCCTTCGAGCGCCGTCGCTTGAAGGGGGGTATCTTCTTTCATCAAGTACCAGTACCAGTGCATCAACATCGGCGACAGGGGCTTCGTCTACGGCCGCTGCCTCCGCGCCAGGTTGCCACTCTCGCACCACGGAGACTCCAGCATCCTGGGGACCCGTCTGCGCAGAGGTTGTGAGCAACAGCGTGCGGAGAGTAGCGGCACATCTTCCTGGTCATCTATCTGAGGGCTGCCCGTCTGTTGCCAAAAATTTTTTTGCTTGTCGGCACACTGACAGTGCTGGCGTCATCTCAGGGTTCGCGGGTGGACCCGCTGACTCGCTCTCGCACCCTTGGTCCCTGGGCGTCTCCCTGGGGAACACCGTGGGGTGGTCGCCACAATTTGCCGACGCGCGGCTTGATCTCACTCGTCTTGGGAGCAGCTCGATCAGCGAGCAAGTTTTTGCACAGTCGCCTGCGTGGATCTCCCAGGCTGACGCCTCCTCCGCTGATCACGAGCATGCCCCCGCCCCGCGCTGGAAGCCTCCCACGAGTTCTCTAGGCAAGGCGGTGGATTTCACTTTGATGAGGGCCAAGGGGGTCCTCCAGGGTGCTGTCCGCCTGCCTAGCCTCATGTCTTTTCGGGGCCCCCCTGTTGCGGGGGAGGCCCCCGCTCCTCCTCTCAGGCTCTCCTCCCCTCTGCCTCCCGTGTCCTTCCCCACGGACTCCTTTGTCCCACGCATAGAGACCTGTAATGTTTCGGGGTGGGGGTCTGGGCAGCTCTGGTTAGAGAAGACAGACGCCGACGTCGTCCTGATGCAGGAGCACAAACAGCTGCCTCACATGGCGGCGAGCGGTTCGTCGTGGGCGATTCGACACGGCTGGAAGTCATTGTGGGCACCTGCGGTCCTCGGCCAAGGAGAAGGCCCCAGCGCAGGAGTTGCTATTTTTGTCCGAGCGGCACTCGGACTTCGTGAGCCTGACTCTGGTCACGAGGTCGTCGCTGGGCGTGTCATCGCTGGCTTGGTCGAGCTTCCTGGGAACGCGACCTTCCTGGCCATCTCGGCGTACTTCCACGATTGCGAGGACCTTTCGGACCGAAACGTGTCTATTCTGTCGTCCTCGGTTTCCCTGGGTCGGGCCCTGGGGTTTCCTTTCTGCTTGGGGGCGGATTTTAACATGGAGCCTACTGTGCTTCTCGACGGCTTGGGGGATCGCAGGGACCTGGAGGTTATGGTGCCCGAGGGTCACACGTGCAAGTCCACTGCTGGCCTCAAGCAGTTTGTTTTTTTCGTTTTTTCTTCGGACCTGGCCAAAGGGGTGGCGTCTGTTAAAGTGGTTCGAGAAACCAATCTCACGCCCCATTTCCCTGTGGCCGTGGAGCTCCACCCGTCTATTGGCAAGCTTAAGTCTCTCGCCTTTCGGCGTCCGCCGCCCTTGCCTACGGTTCCTGTGGTCCCTGGCTCGGTCGTTGCCTCCGTGGCTCCCTCCCCCTGGGTCCTCGACGTGCTGGACTCGGCTCGGAATGCTGTGCGCCACGCTGATTTTGAGCGGGCCCAGGAAGCTCTTGACCTCAGCTACAAGGAATGGGCTAAGGTGGCCGAACGCGAAGTGGCGGCTGCGACTGGAGTCACTTTGCCTGTCTGGGGGGCTCGGTCTAAGGAACCCACCATGTATTGGAAGCCCATCTTGAACAAGGGTGGTGAATGTAGTAACGAGCACCTCTTCTCTTGCAGGTGGCTGGCCAATATTTTCAGCACTGTGCATGGCCACTGGAGCGAGCTCAATCAGGCGGGGCTGCGGGAAGTGCTGCACAGGATGTTAGATCCCCCCCCCAAGGTGTTGTCTAACCTTGGGAATCTGTCTCGGTATTTGGAGTCCCTGTGTCACTTCGTGCAGGAGCTGCCCATGTATGAGTTGCCTGAAGGGCCGCTGTTCGATTTGTTTGAACACATGCAGGCGTGTTTTTTGGAAGACCTCCGAGCTGCGGAGGCTAAGTCGCGCAAGGATTCTCATCGCGAGTTTCGTGATTGGCTGATGTACAGGGCCAACAGGGGAGCTAAGCGAGTTCACACTGTGTCGAAAGGGGCCCACCCCTGGGTCCCCACCACCACCCTCTCCTTGGAGGGGGTGGTGGTGGCCGACCCGTTGTCCCTCTTGAAGGCGGAGTCGCGCAAGTTCAGTAAGTTGTGGGGGTG
This sequence comes from Prorocentrum cordatum, assembly GCA_963575745.1. NCBI lineage: Eukaryota > Dinophyceae > Prorocentrales > Prorocentraceae > Prorocentrum > Prorocentrum cordatum. The sequence goes on from CAUYUJ010019725.1 coordinate 10,396, forward strand.
TCAGCGTGAGAATCCTTGGTTTGAGTTTGGGGAGATCTGTGACGGTCTGCCCCCTGTTCCCATTGAAGCTGTCAGAGAGTTTTCCAGGAAGTTTCGGGATAACACTAGTGTGTCTGTTGACGGTTTTCATATGCGCCATTTCCACATGATGAGCGATGCCACGCTCTCTTCGCTCGTTTCGATGTTTAATGTCATGGAAATGGCCGCTCTTGTCCCGTCCCAAATCTCTGTGATTTGTCTGGCGCTCATCCCCAAGGCCACGGCTGGATTCCGCCCGATTGGGAACTTTTGTGCCCTGTACCGCGCGTATGGGAAAGTCAGGAGGCCCCTGGCCCAGCGTTGGGAGTTTCAAAATGCTCGCGAGTATTTTGCCGCTGGGCCCTTCGAGGGGGCCTTGGACGTGGTTTGGAGGCAATCGGTGAGGTCTGAGGCCTCCACCAGCGCGGGGGGTGAGGCCGCCACCGTGCTGCTGGACTTGTATAAGTACTACGAGACCATCGATTTGAATAAACTGTTGTTCAGATGTCGGCAGGTTGGGTTCCCTATGGGGGTGGCTCGCCTTGCGGTGAGCATGTATCTTCAGCCTCGGTTCTTCGGGCTCTCGGGCTTTGTGGACGGGCCCTACTGGGCCCGTCGGGGTATCGTTGCTGGTTGCCCCTTCGCGACGACACTGATCCGAGTTTATTCTATCCAGGCGCTCGATCAGGTCTCGTTGCCGTCGCAGGTTCATTTCAAGCTGTACATCGACGACTCGGGTTTATCGTGCACAGGCACGTCCGAGCATATTTTGAAGAGCTTGCCGCCGAGCGCGGAGCGCCTCATCAGTGTGTTTGAGGAAGGGGTCGGGGCCATAGTCAATCGGGAGGAAGGTAAGCGATCGCTGATCTGCTCCTCGCGCAAGTTGGCCCTGCAGCTCGGTCGGAGACTCGGCGGGCTGGCTGGACCGGTGGTCGCTGCCTCTGCTAATCTGGGAGTGGACGATGCGGTTGGCCGCCCTAGGCGTCTCAAGGGGCGCTCCAGCAAGCAAAAAGTCAGGGATATCAAGGCGCGGGCGTTCACTAAGAGACTGGCGCGGATCCGTCCCACCGTTGGGGCTAGGGTCTCGAAGGCTGTGTGGGCCTCGGGGGCTCTCAGCTCCACCCTGTATGGCTCCGAGGTCTACGGGGTGTCAGATCACGAACTTTGGCAGATTAGGAAGCTCGCTGGCTCGGTGCTGCAGCCTTCGGCCAAGGGCCGAAGCCTCACTACCTTGTTGTTAGCTCATCAAGACCCGACGTGGTACTCTGCCGTGTCGCCTATTGTGAGGTGGTCGAAGGAGTTGTGGACCTCCCACCTGGGCCTTTATCGTCACGCCCTGACGCTTCCTGAAATGAATGAGGCGTGGACCTCGGTTTTCTCTCGCGAAAGCCCTCTGTGGAGGAGTGTCGGGGGCCCTGTCAGTGCCCTTAGGAAGTCCCTGGAGAGGATCTCGTGGAGTATGCCCAGTTTCGCCACCTTGATCACGGACACCGGGCTTAAGGTTGTTCTCACGGAGTACTCCCCCAGGCTGGTTAAGAACCTTCTCAGGGCCGCGGTCCGTAGGACTCTCGAGTGGGACTTGGGAGCTAGGTTCAACTTGGATGGTCGGGCTTGTGTTGATGGTGCGTTTGCGTATCTGAACTCCACCAGGTACTCGCCTTTTGAGAAGGGTTGTATGCGTGCCCTCACCTGCCAGGCCATTTATACTCGAGACCGTGCCGCCAGCTTAGGTTATATACTGCCGTCTACGAGCTGCCCACTGTGCGGTGGCGCAGTTGACACGCTAAGGCATCGGTTGTGGCTGTGCCCGAGTGTGTCCGACATTCGGGACGAGTGCGTCTCGGACAAAGTGCAGGAATGGGCCTCGGAGTCGGACGATCTCTTGGCGTGCTACGGGATCTTTCCACACCCTGGGGATTCCTTTCCTGGAGCTAGGAGTTCTGGAGGAGTCGAGGTTCAATGGCTGGAAGGGGGGCCCGCGGACCTGGAGTCGCACGCCTTCGAGGGAGACATATTCGTCGATGGGTCGTGTTCTCGGAGCGTTGTCCGCGAGTTAAACCGAGCTGCCTGGGCCTTCACCCTGGTTTGTAGGAATTCTTTGAAGCAGATTGTTCGTGTCCTTGGGCCTGTGTGGGCCCCGTGCCCGCAAACGCCCCAGGCGGCCGAGTTCTTTGCGTTTTCCATTTCGGTGCAGTGGACCACAGGTCCTAGTACGATCTATTCGGACTGTCTCAATGTTGTAGAATTTTCGGACCTCCCTTGGGCTGAACAGTGTTCTGCCAAAAGGATGTTTTCAGGAATCGCCCAATTCGTGCGTGAGCATTGGCCGAAAATCACTGTTGTCAAGATCAAGGCTCACCTCGACATCGAGTCCGCTGACGACCCCTGGGACAGGTACCTCCGCCAGGGAAACGCCTGGGCCGATGAGGCCGCCAAGACCGCTTTGACCTTGCATCCTATGCCCTCTCCGTCGGAGTCTGAGGGTCTTGATCGGAGTATCGCGGTTGCTAAGGCGGTGGCCCGACTTGCTGCCAAAGTTTTACCCTCTTGGCCTAAGCTGGAGTTGGGTCCCAACGTGGACCGTGTGCCTGCTGTTAAGGGCCCCTCGGCCAAGAAGGACTCCAAGCCCCACGTTTGGGGGTGGGCTGGCAAGTTTTGGCAGTGCTCTGAATGTCTCCGAGGGAAGCGGGGCTCTCCCCTCGCCAGGCCAGAGGGTGGCTCTTGCACTCTTGTCTTGAGGGTGCAGCCCGCAGTGCTCAGGTCTCTGGGCCACCGCTGTGCCGTCATAGATTGCTCGGATGGCTCTTTCCTGTGCGTTTGTCAGAAGTGTAACTACATGACCTCGGGTGGCCGTTTGGCCAACCTGGCCAAAGCCTGTAAGCCCGAGGATATTAAGGCGCATAACAATCCGTGGGTCAAGTTGCAACGCGGGCTCCACCCGAAGCGGCCTGGGGTCACTGTTGATCTTGACACGGTCTGTCTTTTCTAGGGCCTTGTCCCACATCTGGGGTGGGGCCTCCAGTCGTCCTGGCGCTGGCTGCACCAGGGGCTGGAGGCCCGCCGTCCTTTTGTGGGAGGCCGTTGTGTGTTTTGTCTCTCGTATCCGGTTTTACATCTGGGGCGAGGTCGTGTCCAGGCGCCACAGCACCTGGGACAGGCCTCGTCGTCCTTTTGTTGGCCAGTGAGTCCTGCGTCTTCCGTGTCGCACGCGTGCCAGGCACCCCGATTCAGGGGGAAGATGCGCGCTGTGATGCATTGGGGGGCGCGTGGGCTTGGGTCTGCCCTCGCTCCTCACTGGCCCGCTCGGGCGTGTGCGTGCACGTACGCGTTCGTGTAGGCAGCACTGTGCCTGTGGGCTTCGCCCCTTTTTTCTCCTGTGGTGCGTGGCTGGGGCTTCGCTCTACGCCAGCACCTGCCCGCTCGCCGCTTGTCCTCTTGTGCAGTCGAGGGCAAGTGGCTCTGATGGTGGCGCCTCCGCCTAACTCGGGCGGTCCTTTAGGCTGTCACCTCGGGCCTTTTTTCCCCTCGGCCGAGGGCTGCGGCACTGTGCCTGGCGCGCCGTCGGCCCCCGTCCAGGTGTAGCAGGGCCCCCTTGGGCCCTGTGTGCCTGTGAGGGGCCACCCAGGGGTGGGTCTCTGCTGCCTGGTCTCGCGGAGCGCCCAGGCACACCCACCCCTCGCGGGTCTTTCAGAGCCGACCGTCCGTACAGTGGTCGGCGGCTGCCCCCTCAGGGCTTCGCCCACCCTGAGCGGTGTACGTGGGCTGCAGCATGGTCCCATGCAAAAAAAAAAAAAAAAAAATCTTTCTCCACCTACCTCCTCTTTCCTTTCCTCCCTCTTCTTCTCCTCCTCCTCCTCACTCCTCCTCCTCCTCCTCCTCCTCTTCCCCCTTCCCCCCCTACACTCCCTTCTCCCCCTTCTCCCCTTCTCCCCCCCTCCCCCTCCCCCCTCCTCCTCCCCTCCTCCTCCTCCTCCTCCTCCTCCTCCTCCTCATCCTCCTCCTCCTCCTCCTCCTCCTCCTCCTCCTCCTCCTCCCCCTCCTCCTTTTCCCTCCTCCTCCTCCCTCCTCCTCCTCCCTCTTTGGACAACGCGCCAGGGGGGGGGCCCGTCGTCGTCTCGACGGGCACCGCCCGAAGGGCGCGCACCGGATGCCACGCCTGCCCAGGGCCGCTCCTTGCGTAGGGGCGAATCTTTGAGCCCTCTCCCCCCCGCTGGACTTCCACCTCTCGACTTCCACCTCTCGACTTCCACCTCTCGACTTCCACTCGCACTCACACCCGACGCTCACTTCCCCACCTCCTCGACCGCTGAGGGCTCCGGCCCCGCCGCGCTGCCCTCCCATAGGGCCGGTCCACCGGACCGACATCGCGCGCTCGCCTCGCCTCGCCTCGCCTCGCCTCGCCTCGTCCCCCCGCTGGGTACGGTCGGACCGAGGTGATTGTGAGGTCGAGATCGGTTCGGGGAGGGTGCCCTGATGCTCCTCGTGCCCGTTGGATGTTCCTGTGCGTCCTGGGGGAGGGTACCCTCTACTGTTCTGCAGTCTGGCCGGCGGAGGGCCTCATGCTCTTGAAGGATGCTCTTCTGTCCCGGTCTGGCCGCCGCCGTAGCTCAGGAGGGAAATAAACACACAGACACAATTAATCTTGGACTCCCCAGAAAATATGGGAAACTATGGGAAGTGGTGGGGAAGACAGAAACCCAGACAATATAGGAAAATATGGGGAATCCTTTTATTTGTGTGCATTTATTTGTGTGTCCCAGGGCCCCTTCATCTGTCCCGGTCTGGCCGCCGCCGTGCCCCCCCCCCCCTCCCAAGGGGGGCTTCCCGCAGGCTCGTGCCGTGTCGGCGCGGCCGCGGGCCCGTCGCCGCGGGCTCTCGGGGTGGAACGCCGCCGGAGTGTCCCGGAGAGGGCCCAGGATGAGCTGTTGGAGTTCCAGGCTTCCCAGGCAATGTCCCCCTCCCCCTCCCCCTCCCGCCCCCCTCCCCCTCTTCTCAATCCCCTGCCCCTGCCCTATGCCCGCTCCCCTCTCCCCTCCCCTCCCCCTCCCCCTGCGCCTGCCCTCCCCCTTCCCCCTCCCCCTCCCCCTCCCCCCTCCCCCTCCCCCTCACCCCTCCCCCTGCCCCTCCGAGGAGATGGGTTCGGTTGCAAGTCATGGGGCCCCCGTGTGTCCTCTACTTCCATCTTCAGAGTGGTTCAGCGTGCGCTAGCGTCTGGTAGCCGACGGAAAAACACACAGTCAGCGGCGGTTGGCTTCGATACAGCGTCGACTAGTGTCGATTAGCGACGCTTAGCGTCGATTCGCAAGAGCAAGCAAGATGGCATGGGAGGCTCTCAGGAGTTGCTGCAGAAGGTTCGGTCGACGGATCGCGCTTCACCGCAGATGCGTCGGGAATGCGGCTCGACGTTGGGCCCGATGTTCTCCACGCCGACGGCGCCGATGCATCGCCATCGTCGCCGATACATCGCCGATGCATCGCCGATGCATCGGCGATGCGGCGCGATCCTCCGACCTCATCTCTACTCAGACCCCATTTGTCAAGCACTGGCGAAGCGTCCTGGCTTCCCTGCAAGCCCACCAAACATGTTCTAAGAGCATCTTGTGGTCTGCGCGAGATGTTCCTAGAACATGTTTGGCTGAAGCTGTCTTGTTTCAACACGTCGGGTTCATGTTCTAAGAACAGTTCTTGGAACATTTGTGGGTTCTCAGGGCGGTCGGTACCTGCTCATTTTCGAGGCCCTTATGGGCGATCTGTTGATCGAACAACTGCTGATCGTTCAAGGTTTGACCAATCCACGCGGTGTCAGAAACCAACGCGCAAGGCGCCACGACGCGCCCAGGGGGACCCCCCCCCAATGGGAGGCCTGTGCACGTTCGAGGTTCGAGGCTCCCTGAGGCCCGAAAGGGCGCGGTCTGCGGACGCTTGGGAGGGGGGAGATTCGCACCGGCGGGTGGGGAGGGCGGCGGCCCTGAATTGCAGGATGGGGGAGTGTTCGATCGGGGGGGGGAGCCCTCCCTGAATTGATTGCAGGAGGGGGGAGTGTTCGATCGGGGGGGGGAGCCCTCCCTGAATTGCAAGGCGGGGAGCGGTTGCCTGCCCTGAAGGGGGTGGGGCCCCCTGTCATGTCCCCGAGCAGGAGCCTCAGGCGTCTGATGAGGCCCCGTGGAGCGCGCGGGGGGGGGGGCGGCACTTGTTATTGGAGTTTCCTGCGACCTCGGAGGGGCCGGCACGGTATCCAAGACCTCCCGAGGCTTGCAAGGGCGATGCGGTGGCGCGAAAGCTTCCCAGCCAGGGGCGGGGCAGCAGAGTTCGGAAGCCCGCGCTTGCCTCGTTCGTTGCCGACCGCGCCCTCGAGGCGGGTCCGCGCAGCTCTCGGGAGCTTGCTCGTCGGCTGTTCGGTCCGACGGCGGGCCGGGGCTGTGCAGGAGGAGGGCCAGCTTGTCGGAGGTGGGCCAGGGTTAAGTCGGGCCTGTCCATCTACAGGGGACATATTCAGAAACAGTAGAAAAATAGTCGGGGGACTGTTTGTTGATTATTTTTGGGCATCTTTGTAGTTTTTTTTTGTTCAAAAAAAACAAAAAATACACATATATATATATATATATATCGCCCACAATCCCCCTGTAGGGGACAGGCCCGACCTCAGACCAGGGGGGGCGTGCTGCCCCGCGTGCCGCCCACGTCCACGGGCCTGTTGCCCGGCAGGCCCGTGCCGGTGCCCCGGCCGGGGAGAGCGGGCCCGCGGGCCGGGCCGCGCGGCCCGTCGCTCGCACGAAGGCCGCGGTGCACCAGGGCAGCACCCCTCGGTGCGCCTCCTCCGCCCTCCTCCTCCTCCTCGCTCCTCCACCTCCTCCTCTCCTCCCCTCCTCCTCCTCCTCCTCCCCCTTCCTCCTCCTCCCCTCCTCCTCCCTCGCCCTCCTCCTCCCTCCCTCCCTCCCTCCTCCTCCCTCCTCATCCTCCTCCTCCTCCTCCTCCTCCTCCTCCCCTCCTCCTCCTCCTCCTCCTCCCCCTTCCTCCTCCTCCTCCTCCTCACTCCTCCTCCTCCACCTCCTCCTCCCACTCTCCTCCTCCTCCCTCCCCAGGGGGG
>CAUYUJ010019725.1:22739-47739 GCA_963575745.1 Prorocentrum cordatum
CGCCAGCAGGGGCGAAGCTCACCCCTCTCCCTCTGTCAGGAGGGGGAAGGGCAGACAAGCGAGCGCGAACGACTCTCAAATCGGGGGAGGAGGAGCGAGCACGAGCACGAGCAGGAGCAGGACTCGCAGTCGCAGCAGGAGGAGCAGCGGAGGAGGACGAGGTGGGGAGTGACAAACCTTGCGACACGAAGGGAGCTCGAGGCTGCGCAGCCTGAGCTCGATCAACCCCGTGATCAGGAGTCCCCCCACTCCCACGACTCAAACGACGGCCCCGACTCAGCCCCCAAACCCAAGTCATCGTGAAACGCCGCCTCCTCAGCGATCATGGGATCCAAATCTTCAAAGCCCCCTGATGCCAGGAGGTCAACTGTCAGATCAGTGGGAAAGGTCGCATCGCCCTGCCTGGCACGCACATTCCTGCGATGGGGCGAGGCCCTACGGGCGCGAACCTGCTGAAGGGTACTCCTCCCCAACGTCGACGACGGCGACGACGTCCGAGCCCTCCCCCCACCGTCCTCAGGCAGAACAGACGTGCTAACAGGGGTAGACAGGCTCGGCTCACATTCCTGAGATCCGACCCTACTTCCCGAGACAACACCCGCCGCGCGAAGGATCCTCGCACAAAGAGATATCTTCGCAGGGCAACGACGACGCGCGGATATCCTGCACTGCTTGTCAGACCGACAGGTCTTGGAGCATGAGGCGCAACGCCATCCATTGCTGCACGGATAAAACACATGCAGGAGCCCTGGGTCAGGCGGAGCAACCGCACGAGCGGCGGCCGAGGCACGAGCCTTTCGTCGTTGCTCAAAACGATCCTGACCTGGGGCAACCGTTTCAGACATATACTTGGTATGTGCACGGGCCATCCAGGTGAGAGTCTTACGAGTGGCCATATACAGCCGTTTCATAAAGAGGGCAATCAGAGTCTGCAACCGCATGCATATCGCGGCCCTGGGTGGCCGCAAAATCAGCCCAACGGTTCCCACGGGCCTCAAAAGACATGCCCTTCTGGTGCCCTGGGACATGGAAAACCTGAAGCTCAGAACTCAGTCCTCCAAGATCCTCTATCCTACGCCATATTTCACACCATAGATCACTGTTTGGGCGCCTCGGAGGGCACCCCCACGATGGCCCACGGGAAAGGCCTCCAGGCAAATCCAAGCAATCTGTGTATATGGTGATCGGCAACATCGCAACTCTCAAAATCTGAACAACCGCATACAGCTCCGCCCGTGGGGACGTTTGCACAGGGCCAGGCAAGGCCCCATACGCGCACACAAGAATACGATGATCCCCGACTTGCACGAATCCCCATCCAGCCCGAGAGGCCTCTGGCCAGTACTAATATTTACGACAAGAACCGTCAGAAAACACATGCCCAGTGATCACCTGACAGTCACCGTACATCGAATGCCACGTGCATGAGTCATCCCTCGGTGGAATGGCTGGGAATACCGTGCGTGAAAGTAAGCCACGAGCCCAAAACCACGAAGTTGGGGTCGGGTGAGGAAGCACAGACTTATCATGTTCGTCATACAAACTGTTGCGCCCCTCCTCATTGCAGACACACGTCCACGGGCTGTGGAAGACGTCGGCAGAAACCTCTGGGCACAAAGGACACTGAGCGGCATCAACGTATCCACGCGAAAATCGCCGAGCTGGTGTCCACAAACCTCCCGTGACCATGGCCCTCAGGGTGCCTGCAGATTGGTATGATAGGAGGTAGGGCTTATCGGGGTTCTCGTCTTGCCTAGCCTTACCCAAGAGAGAAACGATGGGCTCCAACCAGTACCCTGTGGGGCTCTTGGGGTCCAAAGTGCACGAGGTGTCACGATCAGCCCGAGAGGCCCAATCTGACCACAATCGTCGCGCAGCAGCAGCACGAGCCAGATCCCGTACAGCAAGAGGAGACGCTTCCCGAAGGTCGAGAACATCCCCATGATCAGTCCGAACCGCGTAAGCAGAGGACGAAACCCACCTGAGCGAACGAAAGGCAAGCAGCGTGGCCCCCGCGGGTCCCGACACTGAACCCCATGGTTGCTTGGATGCATAAATGACTGGGGCCTGACGACGCCAGGCCTGTTGAAGAAGTGCGTGTTGTGAACAGTCCCAACATAGTACACACCACTGATAAATAGGGTCCACCCATGCTGCGATCTGGGGGTCCTGCGAACCCCCACCATGCAAGAAGGATGATATCCACGACGAACCCGCACGACCTGGTTCATACCATACACTATGCATAGCCTTACGCATGGAGTCGACAACGGCAGGAGGCGCACCGTGTACTCCCACCCCGTAGTTGAGAGCAGCAGGCACAGCAGACTTGGCAAACCTACCCGTGAGAGCCCCAGCCTTACGAACACGACGCAATCTAGGAAAGCGAGCACCCATCTTACGCACGCGTGCACGAAGCCTCTGAAAGCGTAATGCTCGTCCTGAGGTAACCTCTATGCCCAACACTTCTAGGGCCGACACATATCTATAACCAAACTTGCCGAGAGCACGACAAACTCGTTGGGCGATAGTAGAGTAAGCACAAGTCACGGTCATCTTGCGCTTGGCGGGCGCCAAGTCAACGGAGCCGAGCACGTCCACCAACCCTTCCAACACATAACATGCGTGCTTGACAATACTATCTACCTTAGCTTGAATCTGTACCGTCAGGTCGTCAGCATACACGTGCAGCGCGCGATCAATGTGCACCGAGCTACCATACAACGCGTCGATAGGCGATAACAGAACCAGCTGTAATATGAACATAGCCATGCTACATCCTGGAAGTACTCCCCGAGAAGCAAACACAGGCTCCGAGAAAGCCCCAGCCCAGGCTAATCGTCGCTCGTGCGTGTACATGCGCAAAGCTAGAGCCACCAGGGCCCCTGGGAAACCATGCTTGATGGCAGCTTGTGTGATGACGGCCCAGGGAACCCTGTCGAAACACTTCTCAATGTCCACGATGGCGTGTAGGCAGACAATGTCATCCCACTGCGCCTTTTTCTGCGGTGGGTGAGCTTCACCATGCAACAGCACACGCGAGGCGACGTCCGTGGTCGCCCTGCCCGTGCCGAGCGCGATATACGGTCGACCTAACCGATTGGCCCATCTTCGTACATGATCAATGCGAGCCTTGGCCCAAACTCGGTATAAAGAAACCAAGAGAGCGATAGGTCGATAACCCCCAGCAGGTTTCTGAGGAGGAGGAGGAGGAGGAGGAGGAGGAGGAGGGAATGGAGAAGGAGGAGGGAATGGAGGGAGGAGGAGGAGGAGGAGGAGGAGGAGGAGGAGGAGGAGGAGGAGAGGAGGAGGAGAGGAGGAGGCGGAGGAGGAGGAGAAAGAAGGAGGAGGAGGAGGAGGAGGAGGAGGAGGAGGAGGACGCGGCGGCAGGATGGCCGAGCTCGCCGCCGCGGGCGGTGAGCCCGCCGGCGCCGCGACGCAACGGCGGGGGCCCCGGCGCCCGTCGCGCTGGGCGCGGAGGCCAGCGCGAGGCTCCAGGAGGACGACCCGCCCCCAATCCCTTTCCTCCTCTCCTCTTCCTCCTCCTCCTCCTCCTCCCCTCTCCTCCTCCTCCTCCTCCTCCTCCTCTCCTCCCTCCCCCCTCCCCCCCTCCCCCTCCCCCTCCCCCCTCCCCCCTCCCCCTCAACCTCCCCCCCCCCCCCCCCCCTTCCTCCTCCTCCTTCTCCTCCTCCTCATCCTTCTCCTCCTACTCCCTCCTCTCCTCTCCTCCTCCTCCCCCTCCTGATTGCTCTGCTCCTCCTCCTCCTCCTCTCTCCTCTTCCTCCTCTCCTCCTCCTCCTCTCCTCCTCCTCCCCTCCTCCTTCTTCCTCTTCTCCTCCTCTTCCTCCTCTCCTCCCCCTCTCCGCTTCCTCCTCTCCTCCTCCTCCTCCTCCTCCTCCTGCATCTCCTCCTCCTGCTCCTCCTCTTTTTTCTCCTCCTGCTCCTCCGCCTCCTCCTCCTCCTCCGCCCAGACTTGGCGGCGTGCAATGGGGGTTAGTTCCGGGGAGGGGGTACGGCTTCTCAGGAAGGAGGCTGCTTCTGAGAAGGCGCCGGCCCCACATCTGTTGACTAGGCCCGCGCCTGCTAAAAAGCAGGGGTGCTGCTGAGAAGCCTTCCCTCTCCCCCCATCCCCTTGCCGGGCCAGACGAAAGGGTAGGGTAGGGACATGGGGGGATGCAACATCTGCTGCGTGCAGCTGGTTTCGGCCCCGCCGCCGGGCCCATCCCTCGATGTATGGGCGCCTCTCGGTGCCAGGAGGCGCCAGGAAGCCCAGCCACGTGAGCTGATTCTCTGCCCTACCCTGTGCTGTCCTATCCCTTCGTCCCCCCCGACCCAGTGCGCACCGCCGACGGACCCCCTGGCGTCGTGGACAAGATCCCGACGACCGGTTTTGGGCGATCTTCGGCCTCGTGGCGCCCTCGCCGGGCCCCCGCCAAGCGCCGACTCGGGACGAAGAACGGGTCCCCAGGAGGGGATCCGGGCCCGTGGGGATCCACGCTATGGCAACAGTCACGGCGTCGGGGACTTGGGCGAGGAGGCCAGCGCCCGCCGGGCCCCTCCCCTCCGACGAAGAAGCGCGGGAGTAGGAGGAGGCGGCGGAGGAGGAGGAGGAACAGGAGGAGGAGGAGGAGGAGGAGGAGGAGGAGGAGGAGGAGGAGGAGGAGGAGGAGGAGGAGGAGGAGCAGGAGGAGAAAAAAGAGAGGAGCAGGGAGCAGGAGGAGGAGGAGGAGGAGGAGGAGGAGGAGGAGGAGGAGAAGATGGAGGAAGAGGAGGAGGAGGAGGAGGAGGAGGAGGAGGAGGTGGAGGAGGAGGAGGAGGAGGAGGAGGAGGAGGAGGAGGAGGAGGAGGGGGAGGAGGAGAGGAGGAGGAGGAGGAGGAGGAGGAAGGAGGAGGAGGAGGAGGAGGAGGAGGCGGAGGCGGAGGCGGGGCGGAGGCGGAGGCGGAGGCGGAGGAGGAGGAGGAGGAGGAGGAGGAGGAGGAGGAGGAGGAGGAGGAGGTCGTCGTCCTCAGTCCCCTTCCCGTCTTGATCCCCCGTCCCCAACTCTTCTTGCGCAGGGGGGGGCTGCCGGAGGCCGCCGCCGAGGGCGTCCGAGAAGCCCACTTGGGAGACGGCCGGAGGCCACCGGGGGAGAGCGCTGCCGCAGACCGCCGAGGGCCGCGGAGGCCTGGTGGGCGGCTGGGGAGCACTGCAGTGGAAGCCCATGCCGAGCACCCTGCATGGCCTCCAGTCAAGCAGTGGCGAAGCGTCCTGGCTCGCCTATAGGCCTACCAAACGATGTTCTAAGAACCTCTTGCGGTTTCCACGAGATGTTCTCAGAGCATCTTTGGTTGAGACCGTCTTGTTTTATCACATCGGGTTTATGTTCTAAGAACACCGTTGTTGTGAAGGCGCGCCACTGGATTACCCAGAGGGGGGGGGGTCGGAACCCCTCCCCCCCTTTCCCGATCCGTCATCCAGGACCCCCCCCCCTTCGATCCATCGCCGCGGACCCCCCCCCGCCCCCTTTCAAAAGGGGGGGGGTTCAACCCCCCCCTCCCCCCCTTTGGACTCAGACTGGGGACCCCTCCCCCCCCCTTTTCGTTCCCGTTGGTTCCGGAACCGAACCACCGAAACCCTGAGCCCTAATCCCTAAGCCCTGAACCCTGAGCCCTTAGCCCCGAACCCTAAAGCCCTGAACCCTAAAGCCCTATTCCCTCAACCCTAATCTCTAAGACCCGAACCCTAATCCCTAAGCCCCGAACCCTAAAGCCCTGAACCCTCAGTCCTAAGCCCTAAGCCCCGAACCCTAAGCCCTAAGCCCTAAGCCGTGAGCCCAGCCCTAATCCCTAAGCCCTGAAGCCGTGAATCTCTAATCCTATAATTATTAAACCCTAAACCCTGTAAATCTGGCTTCATACGACCTGCCGGACATGTAAACCCTCACCATCCCTTTCAACAAATATTATATCCTGATCATTCTCCGCGCTCACCCCCTCCATCCCATGCAACAAATACTATATCCTGATCATGCTTCGCGCTCCCCCCTCCATCCTATGCAAAAATATTGTATCCTGATCATGCGTGTTGCAAAACCTCGTCATCCCTTGCAACAGATATATGATTTCCTGATCATTCTTCGCGCTCGCCCCCTCCATCCGATGCAAAACATGTTATATCCGGATCATGCGTGGTGTAAACCGTCGCCATCGTTTGGAACAAATAATATTTCCTGATCATGCGTGCTGTAAACGCTTACCATCCCTTGCAGGAGCTCCCAGGCGCTCCCACGTGCTCCCATGCGCTCCCAGGCGCGCTCCCAAGTGCTCCAGGCGCTCCCAAGCGCTCCCAGGCCCTCCCACGCGCTCCCGGGGGCGTCTAGGCGTTGCAGGTGCTCCCAAGCGCTCTCAGCGCTCCCACGCGCTCCCATGCGCTCCCAAGCGCTCTCATCCGTTATACTTACAACGAGGGGAAAAATGACTTTATGCGGGGTGGTTTGCGGGTGGGAATGACAGCCACCGCATGTGGGCTCCTGGGCAGGAGGGGACAAACTGCGGCAGAGCTGGTAGACCCAGAGACCTAAACCCCGAACCTTAAAACCCGAAGCTTCGAATTCTAACACCGAAGCCCCGAACCCTAAAGCCCTGAACCCTAAGGCCTTGACCGTAATGCCAAAGCGCCGAACCCTATAGCCCTAAGCCTTAAGCCCTAAGCCGTACCCCCTAAGCCCCGAACCCTAAGCCCTAAGCCCCGAACCCTAAAGCCCTGAACCCTAAGCCCTAAGCCCTGATCCCTAAGCCCCGAACTCTAAGCCCTAAGCCCTAAGCCCTTTGCCCAAAGCCCCGAACCCTAATCCCTAAGCCCCGAACCCGAAAGCCCTGAACCCTCAATTCTTAATCCTATAATTTTTAAATCTTCATTATTGTAAAACCGGTCGTTATGCAATCCGGCTTCATCTACTGCAAAAAATAACATGTCCTGAGCATGCGTGCAGAATCTATTGTATTTTACACTACAAAGTGCCGGGCCCCCTTTGCGATCCGGTTCCATCTGCGGCAAAAAATAGCATTTGCTGAGCATGCGCGCAGAATCTCTTGTATTTTACATTACAAAGTGCCCGGTCCCCGTTGCGACCCGGTTATGTAAACCCGGTCCATATATGGCAAAAAGTAGCATTTGCTGAGCATGCGTGCAGAATCTCTTGTATTTTACACTACAAAGTGCCTGGCCCCCGTTGCGTTCCGTTTTCATCTATTGCAAAAAATAGCATGTGCTGAGCATGCGTGCAGAATCTATTGTATACATACAAAGTGCCCGGCTCCCGTTGCGACGGCACTGTAAACTCGGTCCATCTACTGCAGAATCTCATGTCTTACACTAGGGCCGACCCGTCCCGTCCGTTAGGGTACTCGCGTGCCAACACCCCACCCGATCCGTCGCGCTCGTTCGGGGCCGTCTGCCCGAACCGTTTCTCTTGCATGGGGCACACGGGTGTTGAAGTTTAACAGTTCTCTCGGGTGAGTCTTGATTGCCAGCTATCTCACTTCTCTCCGCCTCATCATTTGTCATTCTAGGTTCTTCTTGGCAATGCTTTTCTGTGCACACATGTGCGCGTCGTACTTTACTGTTACTTGCCTTCGGCCTACAGCATGGCATAGCGAGGCATGGGTATCCAAAAAGTGGGGACCCCTATGTGCGCTGTCTTTTACTGTTACTTGTCCGCGCATAGGGGTCCCCACTTTTTGGAGACCCATGATGTGCTATGCCATGCTATAGCACAGTGGCGGGATAGGCACAGGGCAAATAGTACAAGGCAACGCGCTCATAGGGGCCCCCACATGTTGAGGGCACATGATGTGCTATGCCATGCTATAGCACAGTGGCGGGATAAGTTTAGGACAAGTACGAGTAAAAAACAACGCGCACGTAGCGGTCCCCACATTTTGGGGACCCATGCTGTGCTATGCCATGCCATAGCACAGTGGCGGGATAAGCCTAAGGCAATAGGAGTAAAAGGTAACGCGCACATTGGGGTCCCCACTTTCTGGGGACCCATGCTGTGCCATGCCATGCTATAGCACAGTGGCGGGATAGGCTAGGGCAAGTAACAGTAAAAGGCGACGCGCACATAGGGGTCCCCACTTTTTGGGGACCCATGCTGTGTTATGTCATGCTATAGCACAGTGGCGGGATAGGCCCAGGGCAAGTGACAGGAAAAGACGACGCGCACATAGAGGTCTCCACTTTTGGGGACCCAAGCTTTGCTATGACAGCTGTAGCAAAGTGGTTACAACGAGGGGAGAGATGATCTTTATGTTGGGGTGGCTTGCGGGTGGGAGTGACGGCCACCGCAGGTGGGTTCGCGGTCAAGGTGTAATCGTGGCCAAGCCTAGTAGGCCCTATGCCCTAAGCCCTGAACCCTAAGGCCTAAACCCCGAACCCTGAAGCCCCGAACCCTAAGCCCTAAGCCCCGAACCCTAAAGCCCTGAGCCCTAAGCCCTAAGCCCTAATCCCTAAGCCCCGAACCCAAAACCCTAAGCCCCTAACCGTGAAGCCCTGAACCCTAAGCCCTAAGCCCCGAACCCTAAACCCTAAGCCCCGAACCTTGCAGCCCTGAACCCTAAGCCCTGAGCCCTAAGCCCTAAGCCCTGAACCTTAAGCCCCAAGCCCCGAACCCGAAAGCCCCGATCCCTAATCCGTAAGCCCCGAACCCTGAGCCCGAAGCCCCGAACCCTAAAGCCCCGAACCCTAAAGCCCCGAACCCTACGCCCTAATCTCTAAGCCCCCAACCCTACACCCTAAGCCCTGATCCCTAAACCTTGAATCCTAAGCCCTAAGCCCCGAACACTAAAACCCTTAACCCTAAAGCCCTACCGCCTCAGCCCTAAGCCCTATAAGCCCTTATGCCCGAAGCCCTGAGGCCTCAGCCCTAATACAAATACACCTTATACCCCGAACCCTAAAGCCCTGAACCCTAAGCCTTGAACCCCGAACCCAAAACCCGAAGCCCCGAACCCGAAAACCCTGAACCCTAAGCCTTAAGCCCTAAGCCCTAATTCCTTAGCCATGAACCCTAAGCCCTAAGCGCCGAACCCTAAAGCCCCGATCCCTAATCTGTAAGCCCCGAGCCCTAAGCCCGATACCCCGAACCCTAAAGCCCCGAACCCTAAAGCCCTGAACCTTACGCCCTAATCCCTAAGGCCCCATACCTAAACCCTAAGCCCTAATTCCTAAGCCGTGAACTCTAAACCCTAAGCCCCGATGCCTAAAGCCCTGAACCCTAAAACCCTAATCCCTCAGCTCTCATCCGTAAGCCCCGAAACCTAATCCTTGAGCCCCGAACCCTAGCGCCCTGAACCCTTAAGACCTAAACCCTAAGCCCCGAACCCTAAACCCTAAGCCGCCCGAGGCCCGAAACCCTAATCCCTGAGCCCTGAACCCTAAGCCCTAAACCCCGAATCCTTAGCTCTCGGGCTCCCCGTTTGGCGCACAGGGAGGAGGGGGGGGTTGAACCCCCCCACTTCTCCAGCGCTAAGGGGGGGGGGGGGGGAAGGAGGTGGTTGAACCCCCTCTCCCCTTCACGGGGGGGGAGGGGGGGGGTCCGAACGGCGGATCGGGGAAAAGGGAGGGAGAGGGGGGGGAAGGGGGGGTTCGAGAACCCCCCCCCTCCACGACTACCGGGTAATCCACTGGCGCTCTTTCTGTTGTTGTTCTTAGAACATTTTGGGGTTCTAAGAACATTTCGTGGTAGGACTATGGGAATGCAGGGACGGTCGGTCCCTGCTCAATGCATTGCTGCATGGCCTCCAGGGCTCCCTGTTTTTCTTGGATTTCGATCGCCTGGGGGAAGAATCGTCCACACGAGCAACATGTTTCGGAGGTCCACGCGGATGTCCCGGATCGCCGCTGGGCCCCAGCGCGCGGCGCGCCGCCAGGGGCGGCGCCCGAGGCGCCGATGGCTTTGCTATGGGAAGCGTGACCTTCCCACGCCAAAATTCAACGGACGTCCTGGGGTCTCAGGGTTGGGTTTCTTGTCAAAGGTTTCTTGTGGTCGACCTCCAACATGGAAATAACCCACATATCGTCGGGGGATGAGTTGTTTTGACTTTTATTGACTTTTTTTTGAACTTGTTTTTCTTTCATAATCCGATTGTGTGAGGACATGCCTGACCTAACACTACGTTCGGATGCAATCGAACACCGGCGAAGCGTCCCGGTGTGCTTGTAGGCCCACCAAGGAATGTTCTGAACACATTGTGTGGTCTGCACGAGATGTTCTCAGAACACTTCTGTCTGAGACTGTCTTGTTTAACACATCGGGTCTTATTCTGCCCGCACATCGGGTCTAACCCGATGTGTGGGCAGCCAGGGATCACTGTGTTTCAGCCGGGCGACAGGGACCTCCAGGGTCCCAAGACCGTGCGGTGACGGACCGTGCGGTGAGGTCTCTTGGGGTTCCGAGGTCACCCCACGGTCTGTCACCGCACCGCTTCGGGACTCCAAAGGGTCGTCCAGTCTGGTTTGGCCTCAGCCCGCTCGGTCCTGGGCTTCTTGGACTGATCCGGCTTACTGGGCCCTTGATGCTGCTTAACACTACCCGTCATCGCTCTTACGAAGATCTGCCCCGAGCTGCCTCCAAGTCTATATGGTGGACATGGACACGTATCCAGACATGCGGTGGCTCGATGTCCTCGAGGCATGGCGGGTGTTCGATCATGGACCCCTTGTTGAACGCAACCATCCAGCTTTCGCGCCGAAGACCGCTGGAAACCACCAAAGGTCTCCGGAGACCGCCGAAGACCGTCAGAAGAGAGTTGAAGACCGCTGAAGACCGTCCAAAGACCGTCCGAAGACCGTGCGAAAGTCCTCCGAAGACGGCCGAAGGTGGGCCAGGAGCAAAGGGCAACAAGGGGTCCACTGCCGAACACTTGACTTCCACAGGGGCAGCTTTTCATCCCGGCCTGTCTTTTGCCGTCCTGGGGCCTGGAGAGCCAGTCTCTGGAGGCCCAAGAGTATGCCGAGGAAGCTGGCCGCCTCGGCTGGTTTCGAGCCGCCAGCTGTCCGGGACAGTACCTCCTCGCCCTGTCATTCCCTCGCAGCCCTTCAGCGCGCTGCAGGAGGCGTGCTCCAAAGCCCTCAAGACCGCCGCCATCGCGGCTCGCCCACAGCTGAAGGTCTCGGTGCCGACCGAGGGACAGCTAACGACCTTTTCCCTCCCACACCCCGTGTGGGGCTCCCAGTTTTGCTGGTGGCGTCGTCCTGTCCTCCCTATCTTCCTCCTCTCCCTCCTCCTTTCTTCAGCTACGCTCCCAGTCAGTACATAGTTCTCCTCGCCACCCTGTCCTCGACGACTCTCCGCACTTACATGCCCCTCACACTCGACGTCACCCCGTCCAGGTCAGTATGTTTTCCCTTCCAGTCCCTACCGAATCCCCCCTCCTCGCTTGGAGGCCACGTGGGAGCGCGACACATCATCACCAACTTTCTAATTCCGTCGATTCTTCGTGAAGGTAAATGGCCAGATTGTTGGTGGTTGCACCGCATTTGCCTCCTTCACTAGCGTGGATCGCAGCACGAACCTTCATTACCGCGGGATCCATATTACGTGTTAGATTTCAAAGTGCGGAGCGCATTTCGTTGTCTTCTTTAGCGCCACGCGTTTTTGATTGTCTATTTGCGTGCTTGCTTGCCTGCTTGGCTGATCGCTTGTTTGTTCGTTTGTTTGTTTGGTTGGTTGTTTGTTTGTTTGTGCGTGAGTGCTTGCTTGTTTGTCTGTTTGTTTGTCTGTTTGTTCGTTCGTTTGTTTGTTTGTCTCTTTGTTTGTGTGCGCTTGTTGTAAGATGTTACGAGTACTGTCGTAATCGGGGATCGCCTTCTTCCCCCTCCAGGACGCGCAACAGTACAATACCTCCATCTCCAGGGAGGTCGCGCTCGCTTTTCAGGGGTCGTGCCCTTTCCAGTCCACGAGTCCCGACCGCACCACGTTCTCCCCTCCAAGCAGGGCGCGTGGGAGCACAACGCCTGCTCGGCAACACCGTTATTCCTTGGCATCGCTCGGAGGTCTGCGTTTTTCCTTCGGCGAGGGCCATCGAGGAGCATCCTTGATCATTTGGCGAAAAAACCACGCGCGAAACCAGAAAAAGCACAGGGAATGGACGTCCGAGCGATGGCCAGTATTCACGGTGGATCTCGCGTTCCAATCCACGCCTCCTGCGTGGAGAGCCCCGACATGTTTTTCGCCGTCATCCCTCCTGGCGCTCGTCCTCCGTGCTGCCGTCGTCAGTTTCACCAGCCTCACCCCGCCCCGCGGGAGGCTCAGTGCAGACTCTCAGACCGTTGGGGCAGCAGAGCAGCAACACGCGACCGGCGCTTCTCAGGGGAGGAAAAAGCACCCTGACCGGACAACTGGCGTTTACTGAACGGCCCCTGGGCGTTGGCTGAAAGCCTTGCCTTGTTCGATTCCCTCTTTGGGTGCGTGTACTGAACGGCCTCGCGCGTCGGGGTGGTGATTCTCGGGGTGGATTTTTCTGCCCTCGAGTTTTTGCTCAGTCGTCAAACCACGTGCGGTCAACACTGATGCTCAGGGCGAGTAGCTTTCCACGGGCGCCCTTGCGTCCTCGCCTCTGCGGCCCGTGCCTGGCCGTTCTGCCTGGCCGGCCTCGCAGGCCACCCCGGAGGCTGGCGGCGCCCTCGTGCGGTTCTAGCTTGTGAGCCCGCCGCCCCTCCGGCAGGGACGGGGGTCGCTTGGTACCCCAGATCTCGTAATAAAAGGGAGGGGGTCTGGACCCTCCAAGACGAGCCATTTCAGACCCCCCCCCGTGGGAGAACCCTCCAAAACATCGTCCCCAGACCCCCCCAGGCCCTCCAAGATAGCCTGGAAGAGACCCCCCCCGAAATGAGACCCCCCTCCCTTTCTTACGAAATCTGGAGTACCCTTGCGTCCCTGTGATCTTTACCCATACCAGGCCAGCCACAACTGGGGGAGCTGTGGTCCTTACCCCCCTGGGGGACCCATCGGTTTCGACACTTCTCTCGAGAGGTCGTCGATGCGGTGGGTTCCCCCAGGGGGGTAAGGACCACAGCTCCCCCCGTTATGGCTGGTCGGCATACGGTACATCGGCAAAATGTTGCACCACCTGGCGCTGACAATAACTCGCATCGCTGTTATATCAATCGTTTGTTTCCCCCCCCCTCCCCCCTGATCTCGATATTGGGTTCGGTCCGGAGCCCCCGGCCGGAACAGGGGCTCTTCGCCATGCACCCAATATCAAGATCGGGGGGAAGGGGGGAGGGCAAGAGCAATGCAGTACAGGTGCCAATGCACAGCAAAAGTGGTGCAACATTGTGTCGATGTACGGTAGGTCGTTGAGAGTAGGTATTCGTGGAGTCCCAGATTCCAATATATTTTAGGCACCCTACTACTTCAAGGGTCGACTGATTTCCTTCTTCCCTCCTCTTCAGGGGGCGGGCGGAAGCCCAATCTACTTCCAGCGCCTTCCTACTTCTTGTTCCTACCTACTTCTTCAGACCGATGGGTATCGTGTGCTGGTCAAACATTTCCAATTCTTCAACTTGGGCGTCCAAAGCTCCTGCGTCCTCACTGCGCGTCCTTGTCAATTCTGACCGTACGCCCACAGGGCTGGTGGGATTCTCGACCCTCGACCCCCGTCCAGGTCTTCGGGCCGACGAGCAGCCAGCGGGAGCTTCCCGATCCGCCCGAGAAGGAGGAGGCCATCTTGCCGGAGACCGAGACGCTGCGCGGGACGCTCGACAACCTGCGCCAGAACTTGGCCGCGCGCGAGAGGCGGGGGGGCTCGGTGGACGGTCTGGGCGGAAGAGGGGGTCGTTAGGCAGCAACTCACGAGAGTCTCCGCGTGTCTCGGATGGATCGAACGTGTATCGGCGAATAGCGCCAAATATCGCTGAATAGTGCCAGATAGCTCCCGATAGCGCCGAGTAACGCCGAGTAGCATTGACATAGTGCCCAACAGCGACCGATAGCGCCTAAAAGCACCATGTGAGCGAGATGCATTCTGTCATCTTTGCGCCAATGGGAACGACCAAAAGCATCCGTGAGTGGCTTACTTGGGGGTCGCCCGCTCGCGCGACGAGAGCCACAGCCGAAACTGATTCCGGAACCGATCTCCCTGTTTGGTGTTATGATGTTCCAACCTACTTTAGCCTCGACCGCCAGAAAGAATTTGGAGCACCACGAAAGTACCGAAGCTGGAGGGTGTTCACGTGTCGGGCCCTGGGAGGCGGTACGCGTTCGACACTGTTTCGACGTTTCTCTGGGTGCCCGAGACTATTTCTGGGCTGTGGCCCTTAAGTGCGATGGGAGGAGAGGAGGAAGAGGTGGAGGAGGAGGAGGAGGAGGAGGAGGAGGAGGAGGAGGAGGAGGCGGAGGAGGAGGAGGAGGGGGAGGGGCAGGAGGAGGAGGAGGAGGAGGCGGAGGAGGAGGAGGAGGAGGAGGAGGGAAATGAGGAGGAGGAGGAGGAGGAGGAGGAGGAGGAGGAATAGCAGGAGGAAGCCTTCGGGAGCTCCCGCCGGCTTCTGAAGGCGGCGCCTTTGGCATCGCCCCTCGGCGCGTGCTGTTTGCGCCAGGAGGGGCGCGTGTGGGGAGGGGGGCTCCTCCTCCTCCTCCTCCTCCTTCTCCTCCTCCTTCCCTCCTCCTCCTTTCCTCCCCCTCCTCCCCTCCTCCTCCTCTCCTCCTCCTCCTCCCTCCCCCTCCTCCTCCTCCTCCTCCTCCCCCTCCTCCTCCTCCTCCTCCTCCTCCTCCTCCTCCTCCTCCTCCTCCCTCCTCCTCCCCTCCTCCTCCTCCTCCTCCTCCCTCCTCCTCCTCCTCCTCCCCCTCCTCCTCCTCTCCTCCTCCTCCTCCTCCTCCTCCTTCTCCTCCCTCCTCCTCCTCCTCCTCCTCCGCCCCCTCCCCCTCCTCCTCCTCCTCCTCCTCCTCCTCCTCCTCCTCCTCGTTCCAGCGCCAACCCAAGCACGCTGCGCGGGCGGACCTCCGACGGGTAGCCCATCGGTCGTTGGGAGCAGGCGCGCATGGATCCCCAGACTCCAATCTGTCTTGGGCGCCTGCCCACTGCAACGATCGAGCGGCTTGACCTTTTCCGTTCTCCTTAGGGGGGCGGACGGAACCCAGATTACTTTCAGCGCCTTCCTACTTCGTGCTTCCACCTGCTTCTTCCGACCGATGGGTATGCCTGTGTCGCTTATGGGCTCCCTACGGTCAAAGCTTCGCCTCATGAGGAGCCTCCCTAATGGACCTCGAGCGCGCCCGCATGCACGAAGAACGTCAGGGGGCAGACCTTTCTGCAAGGACCCGAAGAGCATCGAGCCCCTTTCAGAACCGAAGCGGGCCATATCCGACACACGTCGCTGAGCTCGAGCCCTCCGGCGTGACCCGGCGGCACGCCCCGGGCAAAGGCAGATGGGGGCAGGCCTTCTTAGAAGTCAGGAGGGGAAAGAAACACACAGACACAATTAATCGTCGATTCCCAAGAAAATATAGGAAAATATGGGAAGTGGGGGGGGAAGACAGAAACCCAGAAAACATGGGAAAACATGGGAAATTCTTTTATTTGTGTGTATTTATTTGTGTGTCCTAGGGCCCCTTCAAGAAGGCGGCCCGCCCTCTGGCCTGCTGAGAATCCCTCTGTGGCTTCGGGGGAGGCCTGGGGCGCTTCTCAGGGGGCCAGAGGCTTTCGGAGCCTTCTGAGAAGGCTTGCCCCCTCTGCCACCACCACCCAATCGCTCCCGACGATGTTTCGTTGTGTCCGAGCTTTCCTGCAAGAGGCAAGTGAAGGCGCTCACTGACCAGCTTGCCGAGTGCCAGAAGATCCACAAGGGGCACGCGGACGAGGCGGAGTCCCTGTCCGCGCAGCTGAAACGCCTCCAGGACTGTGCTGCTTTTGCTTCGCGCAGGGGGACGACGATACACCCATGTTAGCCAGTGTGGACCCCAACAGTCATTTCTTGAAGTGTATTCGGTGCAGTCTAGGCGGTGCAATCCCTGTCGTGCAATCTATGTGACGCCAGGCAGTTCAAAACAATGCAATGCCAAGCAACGGCAGGCAACGCCAGGCAATGCAAAGCAATGCCCAGCAACGCCAAGCAATGCAAAGCAATACCCAGCAATGCAACGCAATGCCAAGCAATGCAAAGCAGTGCCCAGCAATGCCAAGCAGTGCCAAGCAATGCCCAGCAGTGCCAAGCCATGCCTCGCAGCGCGGCGACGGGCGGCCACGAGCCAGCTGGATCGCCACGGGGGGCCCGCGGCGACGGCGGCGACGGGGTGGAGACGAGCCGGCCAGGCCGACACCGGGGCCCAGCGGAGACGGCAGCGACGGGCGGCGACGGGCAGCGCCGAGCCGGCAGGGCCAGCAACGATTCCCAATTTCTGCAGAGAAGAAGAGCGAGGACCCGTAATAAGTGCAAGCGCTGCTTGGGAAATTAATGTATGTGAGCCCGCGTGGTTCCCAAACAGTCTGTTCTGGCCACCTGTGTTGTGCACTGTTTGCGGAACGATCTATTTGGTGGAAGTGGTTTCTGTTCGCAGTGCGTTGTCAATTACACTGCTCGCGCAATCACCCCACCCACCCACCCGCAATTCGGTTTGCCTAAGCCCATGCGGCCGCGATTGCGATAGGTATTCGGTGTTGGCTGGTGCATGTCTGCGAACGCGCTAGCCCGCGCATGCTTGCGCGCGTAGCGGCCAGTTAGTTTGGCGCGGCCGACGCGGCCGAGGTGGCGCTGACCGCTGGGCACGTCCAAGCGGGTAATTCAGTGCGAGTCGGCGAATTGCGCGGGCGCGGTATCATTGCAGCGTCGATAACCATATTCACGAGGATGATAGTACCGATGCTGGTGACGATGGTGACAACGACGACGGCAGGGCCGGTGGCGTTGCCGATGCTGATGGCGCCGACGACGATAACGGCGTCATCGCGTCTGCGATGCAGGTTTTTGAAGGAGTTCGACATGCGCGCGCGCGGCAGACGCGCGAGAGTGGCCCGCATACTTTCATCTAGCACGGATCGTGCCTCCTCAACTCTCGCGCAAGGGCGTTCAAATGATCTGATATGCGGCGCGAGAGGCTTGTTTGGCAGAGTTGAATGAACATCTTGAAGAACCTTCTGGTTTCTCCTGACGAAGTCTGCGGTTTTTGAAGGGTTCCAGCGCGCTCGCGCGACGACGCGCGCGCGTGCACTTCGTCCTGTTTTTTGAAAGGGTTCTTGCGTCAGCACGTCGACATGCGCACGCTAGAGACCCCATTGGTAGAATTCGATGAGCAACACCTCTGGTTATATTCGGAATTCGCTACAGCGCGGGCTTTTTTGTGTCTTGTTTTTCCCTGTTACTCGGCCCTTATGTTTGAAAACCGTTGTTGCGAAACCATATCGGAGGTTGGGGGGTGACATCGCAGCGGGACGGAGACCCCCAACAGGAAAATCGTTTCGTTTCGTTCGTGTCGTGTCCGCCGTTGCTGTCCCGTGGTGTCCCGTGGTGTCCCGTGGTGTCCCGTTGGGTGAGGTCGATAATGAGATCGATAGTGATATCGATGGTGAAATCTATAGTAAGATCGATAGTGAGATCGCGCGGTGCCCCTGGCAAATGCGTTCGATCGTGAGATCGATCGTATGTTCGACAGGTGTCTTGTGGTGTCCCGTGGTGTTTCGTGGTGTCCCGTTGAGTGAGATCGATCGTGAGATCGATAGTGAGATCGATACTGAGAACGATGTGGTGCCCCGAGGTGTCCCGTGGTGTCCCGTGGTGTCACAAAAGGGGATATCGATAGTGATATCGATAGTGAGATCGACAGGTGCCCCGTGGTGTCCCGTGGTCTCCCGTTGAGTGATATCCATAGAGAGATCGATCGTGGGATCGATAAGGAGATCGATGTGGTGTTCCGAAGTGTCCCGCGGTGTCCTGTGGTGTCACAAAAGGGGAGATCGATAGTGAGATCGATCGTGGGATCGACAGTTGTCCCGCGGTGTCCTGTGGTTTCCCGTTGTGGCCCGTGGTGTCCCGTTGTGTTTTTTGAGTGAGATCGATCGTGATATCGATAATGAGTTCGACATGTGTCCCGTGGTGATCCGTTGAGTGAGATCGATAGTGAGATCGATTGAGTCAGATGTTGGTTCCCCCCCTCTCCCCCCCCACAACCTCCTTATCACCCGAAGGGTGGTCGTATAGATACACATTTTTCAAATTCTAAGTATTCGGAAGTTCTTTGATTCGTTTGGGGGGCCAAGATCCTTTCATTTCTCTATACCATAACATGTGAGGGTTCCCAAGACACAGACAATCAATGGTTTCCGGGAGTTCGGATTTCCTCTGGGCCCCTTCGGGCCAGCTCCGCCCGGGCAGCCTGAAGTCCCGAAAACCATTGGTTTTTCCTTGGTGCCCTTGCAGTTTGTTTGCGTATACAAAATCCCGCACTGGGCTCGTAGCTCTAAGGCAAGAAAGCCTGTGACCGTCCTTGAAAAACACAGGCGCCCAATAGAAAATTGACAAAACTTGTGAGGGTTCCAAAACATCAGGGATTTTCGCGCGAAGGACCACTCCTCCTCCTGCCTTCTCCCCCTCTTCCACCTCCTGCACGTCCTGCTGCTCCTCCTCTTCATCCTCCTCTCTCTCTCTCTCTTTGTCTCCTCCTCCTCATCGCCATCTCCCTTCTCGGCCGCGCAACCAAAATATGACGACTTCCATACAACGGAGAACACTAAGCAACCTTTTTCAACCAAAGAGATACATAGGGAGAGGAGGGGGATGGGGAGAATGAGGAGGAGGAGGAGGAGCAGGACGTGCAGGAGTTGGAGGAGGACGAGGAGGGAGGAGGAGGAGTGGTCCTTCGCGCGAAAATTGTTGATGTTCTGTAGCCCTCGCAAAATTTATTGATTCCCTGTTGAGTTTTATTAGTTTTTCAATGGCAGGCACATGTTTCCTTGCTTCAGAGCTACGAACCCAGTGAGTGCTCCAACACCAAAAAAAACAAAAGCCACGCAAACCTGTTCGGGTTCAAAAACAACAGGAATCGATGATTTTCGGTGCTTCAGGCTGCCTGGGCGGATCTGGCCTGGAGGGGCCCGAAAGACGTCCAACGTACAGATGTTTTTGGGGTGGGACCTCCGACTTTCCTTTTTTTGGGGGGCAGCCTTCAGGTTTCGTGGGCCCAACGCGCTTTTTTGTATATGCGTATACAAATGTATGACTTTCTCAGTGGTTTCGGTTGCATGGATTGCTTGTTGTTTTTAATTGTATGTTTCTTCTTATGGTTTTTGATTGCATGGATTTCTGGATGTTGTTTGATTGTGTGGATTTATGATTGGTTTTGTTTGTATGGGTTTCTTTTTTTTGGTTCATAGTAAATATGATGGTGATTATGTTGCTGATGAGGTTGATCATGCTGTTGCTGATGATGATGCTGCTGATGATGATAATGCTAGTCTTGAGTCTCACCCTCACACACAAGCCACCTACACAAATATATCACCCCCACGGGGGGGGGAGGGGGGCGATGCGGCCTGGCTGGGATGTTACATATTCGTAGTTATATCGAACGATGGGGCAGCATCGCATGTAAGTTGCATATCTCCATGGGGGCACTTGTACCCATAATCCCAGGGATGGGTGGGTGGGGTAAACCATGCTTTCCTATTATGCAAGAGACAGCTGGTCGTGAATCTTAGGCTATGCAGTCTATGTTGTGCCAACTATGCGGCGCAGGCTATGGGGTGAATGTTTTGACGTAGAATTTGACGCATTCCATGCCCTCGCAAGCGCCCCGCCCGCCCACCCGCCACTTGGTTTAAACAACCAATGCGACGGCAATTGCGATGAGTGCTTGGCGTTGGCTGGTGCGTTTCTGCGACCGCGCTAGACCGCGCGTGCTCGCGCGCGCAGCGGCCACCTAGTTTGGCGCGACCGACGCGGCCGCGGTGGCGCTGGCCGCTGGGCGCGTCCCCGCGGGCACTTCAGTGCGAATCGGTGGCTTGGGCGGGCGCGGCGTCGCGGCGGCGCCGACAGCAGTGGGCGTGATTATGAGAGTGGCGATGATGGTGGCGATGGTGGCGATGACGACGGGAAGGCCAATTGCGCCAATGGCGGCGCCGATGTTGATCACGCCTGCCGGTGACGACGGCGATGGCCTCGCGTCGGCGACGAAGGTTTTGTAGGATTTCGAGGCCGACGCACGCGAGAGGGCCGCGTGCCCCCCCCCCCTTTCACCCCCAGAGCGCGCGCGAGGGCGTCCGAATGAGTTCGACGCGCGGCGCGAATGGCCCGTTGGCGAGGAGAAATTCCGCAGGACCGCGAGCGCGCGATACTTTGAATGGTGACGCTGCCAAACAATGAGTTTTTTTTTGGGGGGGGGCGCTCATTCTTGGAATCCTTGCGCAACCGCGAAACCTTCGGTTTCTGAAGCTGAAGGATTCCTGCGTGCGCGCGCGACGACGCGCGCGTGCACGCGACGTCGCGCGCGCGCAAGGGCGTTCGAACGATTTCGACGCGCGCGCGAGAGGCCCGCTTGGTTGCATTTTCTAAACGCGTTGGAAGCACTTGTGGTTTCCGGGGGAATTCGCGTGAGCGCGGGCGCAGTTTTTTGTATGAAAAAGAAAACCTTTGAAACTCGTGTCTCTCGAGGCGGAAATCCTTGCGGCACTTTTTGGGGAGTTCGGCGTGCGCGCGACGCCGCGCGCGTGCGCGTCGTCTCATTTCTGCAAGGAGTTTTTGAATTCGATGATTTCTGAAGACTGAGTGTGCGCGCATTTTCTTGGCAGAGGATGGGGGGGGCTGGGCGCCGGCCTGGCCGGGGCGGTGCGCAGTCACAGGGGGCGCGAACAAGGAGGCAATTTCATATGTAAATTGCAGTGCGCGGGGCCGGGCCGATAAATCCGGGCGGGGCGTTGGGGGTGGACTCTAATTGTTTCTAAGAAGGGCCCCCCGCCCGCCCGCAACGCAGTTTGCAAAGCCCGCGCGGCAGCGGTGGTCAAGACTGCTTGGCGCTGGCTGGCGCGCCGTCGCGTCCGCGCTGGCGCGCGCAGGCTCGCTCGCAGAGCGGCCGGCTAGTCAGGCGCTACTCGCGCGCCCACGGTGGCGCTGACCGTTGGGGGCGTCGCAGCGCGTCTCGCAGACCGCGCTGGCGCCCCGGCACTTCAGTGCGAGTCGGTGACTCGGGCGGGCGCGGCATCATGACGACGTCGCCGACGGCAAACGCGATGTGGACTGTAGCGATGATAGTGGCGACGATGGCGACAATGGCAGCAGTGCCGACTGCGGCGCCGACCCTGGTTGCGCCGCCACCGTGGAGGCCAAAGTAGTGGACGTACTAGCGTACTCAGACGCATTGCAGTGGATCAGTTCTTCTACTTCCAAGGAGAAAGCCAAGCTACAGAGGGCCGCTCAATGCTCGTGGCGGGGCAAGTCTGCAAAGCGGCCATCGGTGGTCTGGTAGTTCGCTGCGCCTGCGTTCAAGCCAGCCCCGGCTCCTTCGAACTGTGGAGCTCCCGACGTGCGCCAGCAGTGGGAAGCCCAGTGGCGGCCCCCTCCAGAGCGCCATTATGCAGCAGATTTTCTGCGCGGATGGCAGGAACGCGCGGCTGTAGTCTCGTTCCCACAGTTATGCGAACCTCTCGATTGGACCCCGTCCAAGGCCGACATCCTTGAGGCCTTGAGGTGCCCCAAGAGCTGCGCGGGATTGGATGGCGGGTCTTCCAAAGAGATGCGGATGCTTGACAACTTACGCCCAAATGTCATCGACGAGCCGTGCATTTTGAGGGTGGATACGACGGCGCTTTGCGCGCGACATCGCAGGCGCCCGCCTCGAGAAGCATTTCGGAACTTTTCCTCCTGAGGGATTGCTGGCCTACCGCAAGGAGAGGGGGGTGCGCGACCGATCTTTGTGGGCAATGCATTGTTGCGTGCTTGGCTTCGGACGCTTGCAGCTTCGGCGCCGACGCCCTAGCAGAACCAAAGGGCCATTCGCAGACGTGCATCGGCCGCCCGCGCCATCGGACAGTGAATCTACGATTGCGGGGTGGGCGCGGGCGGACGTGCATGGGATCTCTCATAAGCGTGACCATGCGAATCACGAGAAGGTGCCAGCGTGGAACCATCAGGGTTTCCCGCAACTGTACGTTTCACGCGCGCTGCCGTTTGGGCTGGAGTTATGCGCTGCAGCGTGAGCGACGAGATCGCCCAGCCCATCGTGAACCCGCGTCGCGGCTTGCCGCAGGGCGACCCCACCGCCCCGTCGGTTATGAGATGTGCGCTGACTCCTTGGCGACTGCGTGGTTCGTCGTGGCGTTTCATGGGCGATCGCTACCTGATAGCGTCATCGCCCGAGGCGCTCGATGGCGACCTCGGGGCCGCGACGCAGTTCGATGCGGACGTCGGCTACGCATAGAACGCGAAGAAGATGCAGACATGGCCATATCAAGATGATCCTCTTCGGGAAGTTGAGCATCTAGAGGTTCTGGCATGTCCTGCCAGCGTGGAGTGCGACGTAATGCCTCGTCAGCGCTGGCAGAAGGTGATGAGAGCTATCGCCGTCCCTGGCTCGGTCCCAGAAAGCCGCGCGGTGCGCGCGCGCCTCGCCTGCGCCTGCGCGCGACCATCGCGGGCGTGGTCGTCGCCCCTGCTCGCGCCGCTTCCGCGCGAGGCGATCGAGCAACTGGCGAAAGCCGCCTGGCGAACGCAAACAACCTGGCGGTGCTTGGGGCGATAGTGGTGCCAGAATATTCGGCTACATCCCGTGTGCTCTTTTCCTTTGTCTGCGTTCAATGAGCTGAGAGACGAACGATTCATCTGGTCGCCCTTCCTAGACCGTTCAACGCAGAGACGCGCCGAGGAGTTTGGACTGACCTCCGCCCATTGCTCCGAACAAGGAGGAGCCCTTGTCGAAGTGGGCCCCTACGGCGACCGCAAAAAGTGCGAGATTGTTGCCGACGCCCTGGGCGAGAACAACAGGTGGTGGACGGGCGCGGGCAAGGCCCAGCATTTCCAGCGCGGCATCGCGCGCATCAGGTGCATGCAGTCCGTCGTCCGCAGCTGCGAAGATGCCGGGGGGTCGACGGCGTCGACTTGGAGGCGCGCAGCGCGCAGTTAC
The DNA here is from genome assembly GCA_963575745.1 of Prorocentrum cordatum. NCBI lineage: Eukaryota > Dinophyceae > Prorocentrales > Prorocentraceae > Prorocentrum > Prorocentrum cordatum. The sequence continues at coordinate 45,827 of CAUYUJ010019725.1, forward strand.
TCGCCGAGTGGCGCCGGGCACTCGGAGATTTTTTTTGTTTTGTTTGTTTTCTCTCTCTCTCTCTCTTTCTTCCTCTTTCTCTTTATCTGTCTCTTTCTCTTTCACTTTCTCTGTCTCTGTCTCTGTCTCTTTCTTTCTGTCTTTCTTTTTCTCGTTCTCTTTATCTTTTTCTTTCTCTCTCTCTCTCTTTCTATCTCTCTTTCTCTTCTTTTCTCTCTCTATATATCTGTATGTGCATATATGTTCATATTTACATGTATATGCACTTTTATATATAGATATATGTACATATAGGTGTATATATATATATATATATATCGGGGTGGCGCGGCCGCCTCTGAGAGAGACGAGGAAACAGTTTGAACGCAACTGCAAATGCTGGAATGCTTTGTGGCTTTCCATGAGACGTCTCATTGTGGAACGCCCGCGGTTCCTAGGCCTCAGAGACCGCCTTGCATTTCAGCGCGAGTTTCCGCTGCAGGTTTTGGACGCCTCTTCCGAAGGCATTTGCGAAGAGCGGGTGGGTAACATTTGCAGCCGCCCCGGCTGCCAGCTACCGCTCCAGAGTGCTGATCGAATTTTGTTCCATGGGAGTCGGCGCGGTGAGTTCTGGCTTGGGTGAGATTCTCCCTGGCGTTGCTCCTCTTGCTCGATCGGGGGCCCGTCGTGGTTTGAACTAAGCATCAGGCGTGGACCTGCCCCATCCCCAGGGTGTTCCACTTCGCCATTTTCCTTTCTCGGTCACGAAGGTTGTGGCAGGATTTCGACATGCGTGCGCGTCCGCCGTCCGCGAGTGGCCCGCAGGGTGCTATCTGACAGGGGTCGCGCTCCCCCCCAGTACGCGCGCAAAGACGTTTGAATGATTTCGACATGCGCGCGCGAGAAGCTCATGTGGTCGAGTGTAATGAACATGTTATAAACAGTTCCAGTGGTTGCTTGAAGCGTTCGCAAGAGCGCGCGGAGGTTTTTGAAATATTCGCAGTGCAGAACCATGGTTTGTTCAACATGTTATCGGGGCACCAGTTTTTGACATTCATTCGAAGCCCAGTGTTTTTGAATGATTTCGGCATGCGCGCGCGACGACCCCCGTGTGTACACTTCGTCCCATTTGTTGCAATGGATTGTTCCACGTTGCGATTTTTCATCCACGCGTGTGCGTGCATAGTACTTTTGGCATGGGTGATTGGGGATCGAACCTGGTTTGGCCAGGACCTTATTGGTTAGTACTCTAATTGAACGACGGGGGAACATCACATGTTAATTGCACGTCCCCATGGACGGGAAAAACCATCTCGGGGGGTGGGGGGGGGCGGGTGAGTCCGCTCTTTTTTTGGGGACAAAAAAAAATTGGGTTGTGCAATTTGGGTGGCGACGGGGCGGTAAAGGGGCGTCAACGGCGACGACATGGCGGCCAGAGCGCCACACAGGACGACGGGCGGGGACGAGGCGGCGACGGGGACGGCGACGGCGACGACGTAGCCGCCAGACCGCCACACAAACCCAGACAACGGGCGGCGATGAGGCGACGGCGGGGCGGCGACGGCGACGACATAGCCGCCGAACCGCAAGACAGGTTTAGTTCCTCATGAGAAACGAGTGGGAGACCCTCAGTGCAAACATTGCTTGGGGGATTCAGAACCACAAGCTTCCAGCTCAGAGGCTGAGTTTTCCTAGCATGTGCTTGAGAAACCGGCATTCTAGGATAGAGAGTGCAGATGTTTTGAGATTTGTAGTGTCCTTTCTCTTCGCCGTTTTTTAGCAGCTTGCTCCTGCTACTGCTGCTGTTTTGTCCGTCGTATCTGTAGATGTCGAGGTCATAAGGTTGTGAGAACGAGACTTGCAGAGTATGCGTTCTTAGGCTGAAAATTTCTTGCCAATCACTTCCGGAGTAACGAGGAGGCACGAGCAGAGGT
>CAUYUJ010019725.1:52739-77739 GCA_963575745.1 Prorocentrum cordatum
CGAACCGCCCTGCCGACACGTCTGGGGGCGCGACAGGGAGGAGGCACTTAACAGGAAAAGGGATGCAGGAGAGGGGAAGGATGAGGAGGATGAAGCACAGACGGACCGAGGTAGAATATCGAGGTCGGTTCGGGGAGGGTACCCCTAGTGTTCTTCGTGCTTGTCGGATGTTCTTGTGCATTCTGGGGAGGGTACCCTTGTATGTTCTGTTTGTTTTGGCCGACGGAGGGTCTCATGTTCTTGAGGGATGTTCTTCTGGCCTAGGTCCGACTCTAGGAGGACGAAGAGGAGGATGAAGAGGGAGAGTTCTCCCTTGTTCCCCATCCTCCTCCTCCTCCTCCTCCTTTCCCCTCCTGTTCCCGTCCTCCTCTTCCTCCTCTTCCTCCTCCTCCTCCTCGCCCCATCCCCTCCATCCCCTTCTCCCTCTGCTTCTCTTCCCTCCCCCATCCCTCCCCGTCTCCGTCCCCTTGCTCCTCCCCGTTCTCCCGCCTCCCTCCCCCGCCCCTCCCTCAACAGGAGGACCCGGCACACCTCCAGAGGGCCCACGGCGACCGCCTGGCGCGCCGAGCGGCGCGGCGGAAGGAGGAGGAGGGGTCCCTGCGGCTGCTCAGGATTCGAGTCGGGGGTCGGCTACAGAACTGTGGGGGTCGACCACATAATTGATGTGCCCTAGACTTGACGTTCTCGTCGATTTCCCACTCAAAAACGTTGAGTGTTCCGTAGGGCCACGAGCATGCCACGCACTCCTCATGGATCCGAGACGAGTATCAGTTTTGGGGGTGGATCAATTCTGTAGCCGATTCCCTACTCGAAGGATGCAGGCGGAGCAGTACGAGAAGATGGTCCAGGATCAGCGGACCTTCTTCCTTCAGAGCGAGCGCATTGCGGTGACCGAAGAAGCACAAACGGCATAAGCATGCACTTTCGGCGCTCCGCGTGGACCCAAGTGCGGGCAATACTTATATCCATATCCAGAGTGTCGTGGACTTTTTTGGAAGAGGTGCCGCAACGCCGAGGCGCACTGGATATGGATAAAATCAAGCCTCTTGGGGCCAGATTTTTATCCATAGCCAGTGCGCCTACGGTTTCTGGGGAAGAGAGCCCAAGAATCCGAGGCGCACCGGATGTGGATATGACTAATGCCCGCACCAGGGAAGCTCCGAAAGTTCATGCTCGTGCCGTTTTCCCTCCCCCTTAGGTGAGCGGCGGGCCCTCGATGCTGGCCAGGCACCCGTGCGGGGAGATCGCGCTGGTGCCGCGGCCGCTGTCCATGGCGAACGAGCAGCCGGAGGTGTCTCGGGCACCGCTCGGACGCGTGCATTTTCTGGTTCTCGGTGAGGACCTTCGAGGAGCATCCTTTGCCATCTGGCGAAGAGCCCTTTATCATCCATTTCTCGGTGAGGGCCTCCGAGGAGCATCCTCGACCGCCTGGCGAAAAAACCACGCACGAAGCCGAAACAGAAAACACAGGGAATGGCCGTCCGAGCGACGGGGAGAGGTGTGTCGTCGAGGACCATCGAGGAGAATCCTCGACCATCTGGCGAAAAAAACACGCACGAAGCCGAAACAAAAACACAGGGAATGGCCGTCCGAGCGACGGGGAGAGGTGTGGGACGTGGGCACCGCGGTGGCCAACCCGTACGTCGTGGACTCGTGGCCCTTCGAGCCGAACGTCCTGGCGCGCCGCACGATGCAGGAGGCGCCCACCATGCAGCCCTTCAAGGAGGAGACCGAGGAGGACCTCCGGGAGGCCAGCGGCCCCGCCCGGAGGAGCCCGTTCGGCGCCTTCGACTTCCGCCTGGCCATGCCGACGCGCGACAGCGAGGATCGGCGTCACCCCAGCATGCTAGCACTACATGTGCGTCGCCCCCCCCTCCCCCGGGGGCCACGGCGCGCTCTCTGGCCGCGCCGCTCGGGAAACGATGTACTACAAGATGGGTATACTATCTGTTCGGATCGGACGCGCGCCTCCGAGGAGGACACATCGTACCAGTATGTTTCGGTGCGCCCCAGAGGACGAGGACGACGGCTTCAACAGCCGCTACGGGGGCCCCACGGAGACCTCCCGGAGCATGTGACGGTAGGGGCCCGCGGCCCCGATGCAGCGAACGAGTGGAGAGGCGGAGGCGCTCGCACGGCCCTGGCCCTCCATTCCCCTCCTCCCCTGTCCCTCCCTCCCCCCTGGCTTCTCCTTCCCCACCCTCCTGCTCCTGCTCAGTTTTCCTCTTCTTCTTCTTCTTCTCCTTCCTCTTCCTCTTCTTTCTGTGCCGCCTAGATGGGGTCCGAGCAGATGGGGTCGGAGGCTCGCGCCGCCTCGCCAATGCATCGATGATGCGGTTCGATGTGGAACCCGTGCTTCCCCACGCCGACGTCGCCGATTCATCGCCGACGTCGCCGTGCATCGCCGATGCAACGCCGATACATCGGCGATGCATTGGCGATGCGGCGCGATCCTTCGACCCCATCTGCTCGGACCCCATCTCGGAAGCCTCTCTTCTTCTTCTCCTTCCTCGACGACGACGGCCAGGCTGCCCGAACACGTGCGCTTCCCAGTGCCTGTTCTTATGGGTTCTGGCTTTCTGATGGCTACGGAACTGGACGGGTCCGGCGAGGTTTCGACGCGCTGCCACCCATGGCCGCATCGTGGCCGCCTCGTGCGGGTCCGGCGAGGTGCCACCACGTTGCCGCGTGGCCGCCGCGTGGCCTCCTTGTGCGCAGGGTGGGTCCGGCGAGGTCTCGCCACTTTGCCGCCCGATGCCGCCTCGTACCGCCTCTAGACTCTAGATTGCACTGCGTGTATTGCGCCAGGAGAATTGACTCCACCACCCTCCCGAGTCCAGAATTAACCGCCCCCCCTGAGGTAATGCAACTGTCACGTGATTCTGCCAGACGATTTTTTTGGCCCATAATATCATAATATCTTGTTTTTTGTTTGGGATCAAACAACAATAATCTCAACTTTCTCAATCATGAGCTATCAATATCGCTCATCATACCATAAAACATTCCAGCCACGCCGGGGCTCGCCTCCCCCCTTCATCCCTGTCCGATAGTACTCTGCGCTAGTAGTTCTTCGCTTCTCTCGAATATCGGGGGTGGACAGAACCCCAAACAGTGACACGTCGATTAGTGAATTGTCCGTTTTCGGTTCTCGAGAGGGCGCCGTGGCCGTTTTCCAGGCTTGCGCCCGCCAGGTTTGGGCCTCAGGTCGTTGTCACTAAACCGCGTTTTACTAAAGGGGGGTCTGTACATACCCCAAAATATCTGGTTCCAAGAATCACTTTCACTACATGGCGCAAAGCCAATGCGCGCGCACAGGTCGAGATCATGCTACACAGATTTGGTTGGGACTAGTTTTACGAATCTCATAACGTATAACTTTCTGCTTTCTGCACCACAGATCTGGCCGATCGACGGATGTTCTGCCCGCGCGCATGTGTTGAAACCATGCTAGAACCAGTCGGTTTAAGGAAACTCGTCCAGAACAAGCATTCTCATCTCACCACGCGGCGCATCCGCGTTGATCCAGCACGCGCCCAGTACACGAACCCGAACGACAGAAAGCCATGCGGGCAACACGCTCGCACCGCCCCTCGCGCGTGTCGAATTGTTTCTCAAACTATTGGTCTCCGCAGCGTTTCAAGATTGAGGCCTTCAACAACACATGAAGCACCAATTTTTATCCAGCAGTCAGTCGGCCTGATCTATTGAATTTTTGCGCGCGCACTTCCTCACCGTCACCCCCATCAGCGCCATCGCATCACCGCCGTCATCGTCATTTTCAAGCGCCGTCGTTTCACCATTTTCAGCCAATCGCACTCATCAGCGACATATGGACATCATCGTCGTCGTCGTCGTCACCAGTATCGGCACCGTCATTGTCCTTCCCGTCGTCATCGCCTCATCGCAACCACCATCGCTACCATCACCATCATCGCCGCCGTTGTCGACGTCGTTATGATATCGCGCCCGTCCGAGTCACCGACCCGCACTTTAAGTGCCCGCGCGAGTGCGGCCTCTGAGATGGTTCCAATCGGTAAGCGCCATCCTGACCGCATCAGTTGTGCCAAAGCAGCTGTGTGCTCTGTGCGCGAGCGTGCGCGCGCCAGCGCGGCCGCAGAGATACGCCAGCCAGCGCCATACATATCCGCAATCGCGGCCTCGCGGATTTTTCGACACAAGTTTTACGGGTGGGAGGGTGGGTTGAGTGCGCGAGCGGTGGAGTTGACAATCTTCTCCTGAACACAAATTTCGTACACCACCTTGCGCCACATAGCTTGCATCCGCCGTGCAACTGGAGATACGCGCTCTCGGGGGATCCAAGTTTTTGTCTGGAGCCCCGTGCCTCAAACCGACTTCCAAGTTCGTGTCCAGATTGGCAGCGCGTGTGTGCCCGGTGTTGTCGGGGCTGGCCTTGAGCATCGACGCGTCCGTGGATTCACCCAAAGCGGCTTGGCGCGCCTGGATCGTCTGAGTCAGTTGCGCGTAACAGGTCGAACCTCGAGTTCCTCTTCCTCCTTCTTCACGTCTCGCCGGCGTTGGTCGAAACGATCGCCGCGTCGGAAACGCTCGTGCTGGTCTCCGCCAGCTGCACACAGCGGTTGGAACCTCGAATCCTTTTTCTTTTTGGCGTTACACCGGCGTTTGTCGAGGCGATGGCGCGTCTGAACGCTCGTGCTGGTCTGAGTCAGGTGCACACAAAAGATCGAGCCTCGAAGTCCTTCTCTTTTTCTGACTTTACACTTACTTGGATCGTGGCGATCGCCGCGTCTGAACGCTCGTGCCACCGAAAAACGAGAAGTACACGTGAACGCAACATGCTAAGGCAAGCACAGCGTGCACACCAGGAACAAGAAGGGCAACGAGAGAGCCGAACAAGTGGAACACCCCCCGCACGGGCATAGAAGAGCGCACAGCGGCAAGGTTTGACGATGCAACTCCTGGGACCTGAATTCAGCATCGACGCTGGTATATCCGTGACCGAAAATTGGCCTAATCTGGTCTAATCCCGCTCAGTCCTTCAGTCCTTATTAATGCCGTTTCATCCCACTTGATTCGGCTTAATCCGACTTCATTCCAGTAATCCGGCTTGATCCGGCCCCGTGGCCCCTTCATCAGTTTACCAGCCCTTATCCGTTCTTACGAAGACCTCCCAGGAGTTGCCCCGTAATCCAAGCACGGTAGATGACCACCACCACCAGGGTCGGGAGAAGACGGGCGACCTTTTTTTGGCGCAGTCAGGCTTTTGTGGGAAACCGCTGTCGCGGCTCCGCCGCCAAAGACGGCCGGACCCCTCCCCTCGCGCCCAGGGGCCAGAACGGGCTCCATCAAAACAAACGTGGTAGTGGTGTACAGTGGGAACCCATGCCAAGAAACACCCTGATTGCCTCCAGGGTGCCCTGGACTTCTTTGGTTTCGATTGTTTTGCAACGGAGTGCGTGGCGTTCCCATCGCAGAAGTGAGTGTACGTCCTGGGATTCCAGGGTTGGGTTCCTTGTGGAAGGTTTCTTGTGGTGTTTTTTTTTGTTGCAGAGATATGTTGCAGTTCTCAGTATTGGGAGCTGCCCCTCCCGTGGCGCCCGTGCGCCGCGCTGAGATCCTGCTCGCCGCGGGGGCGCGCCGTCGTCGGGCGCAGCCCCAGTTCCGACAATGCTGGCTTCTAGTTATTGTTGGCAGGCGGCGATACTGTACACACCTATATTCCTATCTATGTGCTTTTATAGGGCCAGGGACCCCGGACAGACCCCGGACGGAGCTCCAATTCCGATAATGCTGGTTTCTAGTTTTTTTGGCAGGCGGCGATACTGTACACATATATTCCTATTTGTATACTTTTATAGGGCCGGGGACCCCGGACAGACCCCGGACGGAGCCCCCCCCCCTCTCCCCAAACGAGTTTCGGGCTTCCCCGAGATGTTCGGGCGGTCCCAGAGGCGCCCCAGACGGCCCGAGAGACTCCCAAGAGGGGTCCACGAGCGCTCCAAGACAGCCCAAGAGCGCTCCAAGAGACCCCAAGACCGCCCAAGACCGTCCAAGGGGGCCCCGAGACGCCCCAAGAGGCCTCCAAGAGGCTTCCCAAGAGGGACCCAAGAGGGAAATTTCATTGATTCGGGGTCTTCCTGGTTCTCCCTGGCCGGGCCAACATCAGCCCGAACCGGCCCAAGAGGCTCCAAAGATCGCCGCCCCAAGATAGCCCAAGAGGCCCCCCACAGAGCCCGAAAACGACCCAAGAGAGTCCCAAGACAGCCCAAGAGGGCTCCAAGACGGGCCCAAGAGAGCTCCAAGAGCGCCCAAAGAGGCACCCAAGAGGGCCCCAAGACGCCGCCAGGAGAGCCCCACGACGGCCAAAGGCCTCCAAGACGCCCCAAGACTGCCCAAAAGGGCCCCGAGACGACCCAAGAGAACCCCAACAGGGCCCTAAAAGGGATCCAAAAGGGCCCCAAGAAGACTCCCAAGAGGCCCCAACACGCTACATAACACCAGGGCTCCCAACACTGAGCTTCAATGACATGTGTATGCGCACACATAGTTACACAGACCATTTGCATATACACGTACATACCCATACATACGTGTATGTTTATATACATGCATATATGTATATGTGTATATATATATATATGTATATACATGTATATATGTACACGTGTCGTATGTTTCCATAGGCGCATGTGTGTGCGCATGTACGCACGCACGCACTCCGCTAACGAGCGAAACTCTAAAGGACCAAGGTGCACGGCGCGCAGCGCCAATGCAGTCTTGTTTCTATATATGTATATGTATATATATATATAGTGGACTTGCACGTCATGTTTTATTATTATGTTCGGTTCTCGTGTTTTTGTTGTGCTCTTGGATCCTGCTCTCAATCCTTTTTTATAAATCCTCTGGCGCGTATCGGTCGACGGTCGTCACCCGCTTCCCCCATCCCCAGGTAACGGCAACGATCGTACGTAATGAGCGTGGGTGGGCTGGACCCCCCCCCATGTTGGTGCTTGTGCGCCTACCATGGCCATCGTGGCGCACCCCCGCCCCAACGTGCCCCAGCCCGCCCAAGCGCTACCTCTACCCGTGCCCCCCCCCGGGCAACGAGTAACGACCGTTGCCAAGAATAGCCGAAAACAACATCGTTCTCCTCCTTCCCATTCCTCGGCGGCGAGCCCGTGGGGTCATAGCTGGTGTCTCCAGCGGCCGTTCGGGACGATCTGGGCAGCCCCGGAACGCCCTCGGCGAGGCGCAGCTGTTGGCCGGCACCCCGAGGCTGGAAAATCGCCGAGAACCGACGAAAGCGTCCGAAAACCTCGAACCTCGAACCCGGAAGTTCCCCTCCAGGAGGAGGGCCTTCTGAGCAGACTTTCCTTCTCCTTCTCTCTAGGCCTCCTAGATGGGGTCGGGGTAGATGGGGTCGGAGGATCGCGCCGCATCGCCGATGTATCGCCGATGCGGCTTGATGTAGGGCCCTATGTGCTCCACGTCGACGGCGCCGATGCATCGCCCACGTCGACGATGCACCGCTGGTGCACCGCCGAAGCATCGCCAATGCATCGCCGATACATCGCAGATGTATCGGCGATGCGGCGAGATCCTCCGAGGCCTCTTTTCTCACTTCCCCCATCTAGGAGGCCTCTATTCTCAATTCCCATCTAGGAGGCCTCTATTCTCACTTCCTACTCGGACCCCATCTGGGAGGCCTCTATACTCACTTCCCCCTCGCACGCCGCCGAATTCCCTGGGCAGGCGGAGCGGAGCCTTCCTCCTCACGGGCAGCGGCGCGGAGGGCGTCGTCGTCGTCGTCGTCGTCGTGGTCGTGGTCGTCGTCGTCGTCGTCGTCGTCGTTGTCGTCGTGGTCGTCGTCGTGGTCGTCGTCGACGTCGTCGTGGTCGTCGTCGTGGTCGTCGTCGACGTCGTCGTCGTCGACGTCGTCGTCGTCGTCGTCGTGGTCGTGATCGTGGTCCTTCACCTCAGGCGCCCTCCTTCCTTCCCCCCCCCCCCCGCGTGCCTCCTCCTCCTCCTCCTGTGGCGCGCGGCAGGCGGAGGCGCACGCCACCGCTGGCGCCGGTGCTGCCCTGCGCGCGGAGGCGTGGGGACCCTGACCCTGGGGGGGGGGAGGGGGGCAGAAGGAGGAGGGCAGCCCTGGGGGAGGAGGAGGAGGAGGAGGAGGAGGAGGAGGAGGAGGAGGAGGAGGAGGAGGAGGAGGGGAGGAGAGGAGGAGGAGGCGGAGGAGGAGGCGGGAGGAGGAGGAGGAGGCGGAGGAGGAGGAGGAGGAGGAGGAGGATTTCGCTGGATTTCGCTAGCCAGATCTCCGGAGCTGCGAGGCACGCACCCTGGCGACGTTGAAAGTCTCCCCTACCCCAGGCCGTCCCTGGGCGATAAAATTCGGCTTTGGTCAAATCGGGAGGCGCCCCTCACAAGTGGTCTTGGGGGTGCCCCATGCCGTTGAACCTCACGCTGACGATACCCGCACATTAGCTGATCCCATCTGCGTTAGTTCGGCTGCGGCCCCACCCCTAGATAGCGCCGAGCCGTGCCTTCGGCGCCGCCTGGGCACAGGTCAGCGCCTCCCTTCTCGCTAGAGATGATACCAGCACTGTAGCTGATGAGCCCTCCAGCGGATCCCCGTGCCATTTCGATCCCAGCGCTGTAGCTGATCTCGCACCGCTTTCTCCCAACGTGTTAGCTAGAGGAAGATCGAATCGGGCTCCAGCTTTGCCTCTCGCTTCTCCCAGCGCGCTGTGGTAGCTTGGAGGGTGACGTTGGGCTCCAGCTTTGCCTCCCTCTTCACGCAGCGAGTTGCCCTGATCCCGACGCTGGAGCTGACCACGTCGGGCTCTGCCTTCGCCTCCCACTTCTCGCAGGATGGCGGTCCCCTGCGTCACGACAGAACACCGCTCGCTCTTCTCGCACGCGCTGTTCCCAGAGGCGTTGGCTGGATGAGACACTTGGGCTTCAGCTTCGCCTCCCGCTTCTCGCATGCCCCCTTTCTCGCACGGACTGCTCCCAGCGTTGTAACTGGGCGTGCACCCGCACGTTTTGCACAGTATCAGCGTCCGCTGCCACTGCGCGTTCCCTTTCTCGCACTGATCCCAACGCTGTATCTGACCACGTCGGGCTCTACCTTCGCCTCCCGCTTCTCGCACGGCGGCGCTCACCTGCGTCGCGACAGAACACCGCTCGCCTTTCTCGCACGCGCTGTTCCCAGAGGCGTTAGCTAGATGAGACACTCGTGCTCCAGCTTTGCCTCACGCTTCTCGCAGGCCCCACTTCTCGCACGGACTGCTCCCAGCGTTGTAGCTGATCGTGGCCCACCCGCACGTTTTGCACAGCACCAGCGTCCGCTGCCACTGCGCACTCCCTTTCTCGCACGGACTACTCCCAGCGTTGTAGCTGATCGTGGCAAACCGCGCTTTCGTCCCTCTCGCAGCGCCAGCTCTGGCTGCCACTGCTTTCTCGCAGCGTCAACTTTGCCTGCCACTGCTTGTCTTCTCACACGGCCTGATCCCTACGCTGTAGCTGATCGAGACCCTGCTTTCCCCGCACTCTGTCCGCGGCGCCGCATCGGCTTGCGCCCCGGTGTGCCAGGAGGTGGAGGGGGGGAAGGACGGAGGGGAGGAGGGGGCGGAAGGGAGCGGGCATCCTGGCAGCTGCGCGGTCGCCTGGTCTCAGCATGGTAGCTGATGACGTTGGACTCCGCGCTGCTTCTTCTTGACGGTTCGGGCGCGCAGCGCCACTTCGAACTTGGCGCGCCGCATCGTCCAGGAGGCCCGGTGCAGGGGGGGGCCGCTCGGACGCGAAATGGCTAGGATGAGGAGGAGGAGGAGGAGGAGGAGGAGGAGGAGGAGGAGGAGGAGGAGGAGGAGGAGGAGGAGGAGGAGGAGGAGGAGGAGGAGGAGGAGGAGGAGGAGGAGGAGGAGGAGGAGGAGGAGGAGGAGGAGGGAAGAAGACGAATAAAAATAAGAATAATAAGAAGACGAATCATAATAACAATAATAATAATAATAACAATAATAATAATAATAATGATGATGATGATGATAATAATAATAATGATAATAATAATAATACTAATAATAATAAGAAGAAGAAAAAGAATAAGAAGAATAATAATACGAATAATAATAATAATAAGAAGAAGAATAAGAAGAAGAAGAATATTAATAATACGAATAAGAAGAAGAATATTAATAATAATAAGAAGAATAATAAGAATAATAATAAGAAGAAGAAGAAGAAAAAGAAGAATACGAATAATAATAATAATAATAATAATAATAATAATAAGAAGAAGAAGAAGAAGAAGAAGAAGAAGAAGAAGAAGAAGAAGAAGAAGAGGAGGAGGAGGAGGAGGAGGAGGAGGACGAGAGGAGGAGGAGGAGGAGGAGGGAGGAGGAGGACGAATAATAGTAATAAAAGCAGGAGGAGGAGAGCCAGGGCACTGCAGACCAGGACCTTCAGAACATCCCGGCCGCAGAGGGTGGAGAGCGTAGGAGGTTCTCGACCCAGGGCCGCTGTCTTTCTTCCTCGGGCGCGCCAGGTCCCCGGGGGGTGACGGAGACGTGCCCGCTCGCAGGGTCCCGAGCGGTTTTCCCCGTCTGTCGGGATCATCTCTTGGCTCAGCTCGGGCCTCGGAGAGGCCACGCCCTCCTCTCCTCCGCAGGTCTTGAGGTCGAGCTGCAGCCCGTGAGCGCAGGGGTCGGTGGGCTATCGCGCTGCTGCAGGAGGGCCCGCTGCGCTCTTGTTCGGCGGGCAGGTGCGAGCCCTGCCCTGTGCGGGTCCATTCGGCGCCGGGGCACTCAGTCTCGTCGAACCGATCCCTATCCCCATCCCCATCCCGATTTTCACCATCCCACCAGCCCAGTTGGGGATATGCCCCTGGGAATTCAAAGGGAACAGCGTACATCCCCATGAAGGGGATGAGATCGGCCAGTGGGGCCCTGGCCACACCAGTGGTGATAGGGATCGGTTACAGGCACTGGACGCCCCAGCCCGGGCTTGTCTGGCCGCGGACATCCTTCGAACATGGGCCCCAGCCAGCGTTTTCATCTGGCCGCGGGTATCCTTCGAGTTCTGAACCCCAGCCGGCGTTGCAGAGGTCCGTCCTTGAGGGGTAGGGTTCTCATGTGGTTGCCTCCTTATCCTTAGCTTTCGTTCGTGGATCCCTCGCAAATCCTGCGGAGGCCAACGGATTCACGCCTCTTCCACCTCTCGCTTGCGCGCGTCCTCTTTTGAGCTCGTGCAGGTTGGCGAGATGGTGGGGGACATGCTGATTCACAAGCGCGGCCACTCTCGCCGCATCGCCCATTCGGTGCGGAAGGGAAGGATGGGGGGCTGCACTGGGAGTCTCCGATCTTCTGGGGCTATGGGGTTCGAGGAGGGGAACCAAGAGGTGGGGAAGGAGGACCAGGGGTAGGTGGGGAAGGAGGAAGGGGGGAGATGGCGGCGGGCTCGTCAGGAACACGTGTCAGCGCGTGTCTCATTACAATGTCAAACATGTGCCCAGGTTCCTCGAGTGCGCAAAATACGGAGTCTTTTCCCTTGAGAGCCCGAGCGCGACAATAATGGTCGGCAGAAGTAGCAGCTAGCAGGCGGGAACCTTTCCGGGACCAGCAGGGAGACACAAACAATGAGCATAGCGGGACACTCAGACCAGAGACCAATGGGGCCCGTCGTGCTGCTGCGCCAGTCAATCTCAGAATGCTGGCATTCAGAGTCAAGGAGGAGGAGGTGAGACGAGGAGGAGGAGGAAGAAGGCGAGGAGGAGGAGGAGGTCTTGGCGGACGCCAGGTGGGAGGGGTCCAGGGTCCCGCCGCAGGCGGTGGAACTACTGCTGAAACTGACTGCTGCACTGCCCTCTCACTCACTCTGCCTCTTATGTCTATCGAGCTCGACGATGGACGGGTATGTGTAGGAGTCGCCGTCGGGGTCGCAGGATCAGGCGGGGCATGCTGATGCTGATGATGGTGCTGTTGCTGAGGATGATCATGATGTTGATGCTGGTAATGATGATGACGACGATGGTGATGATGGTGATGCTGATGGCGATTATGATGATGACGCTGAGGATGATGATGATGATGATGGTGGTGGTGATGATGATGCTGATGCTGCTGCTGATGATGATGCTGCTGCTGATGATGATGACGATGATGATGACGAGGAGGAGGAGGATGAGGAAGAGGCCAGGGAGTGACGAGGAGAGTGAGGAGGAGGCCGGGGGTGAGGATGATGATGCTGATGATGATGATGCTGCTGCTGATGATGATGATGATGATGATGATGATGATGATTATGATGATGAGGAGGAGGTCCTGTGTACACCCAAGACTCATCAACGATGTTGCAATGACCCTGCCTCCAAGTTCCCTTGTCATTGGCTCCTTGAGGACTCATCTTGCTGCGGAGAGAGCCCTGCTGGAAGGCAACCGTCTAACAACCTTCAACTGTGCCGAAAGCACTATTCCTGGGACTTCAACGCCGCGAAACAACGTTACTGTTGCGACCTGCCGAACCTGACTTATACCATAACTCCGTTTCTGGTGCGTCAACACCGCGAATCAACGTCACTGTCGCGCCTTGACAATCCTAAATCGCGCCGCAACAATTTCTTCTGAGACGCCAACCGTTTGAAACTGTTAAGACGCATGTGCGCGGCGCTAAGATGAGAGCCACATTTTGAAACCGACCCGTACGCTGGACCCGCCCTACCGACCCATTTCGGGGTGCGACATGGGGGAGTTATTTATAAGGAAGAGGGATTGAGGTGGAGGAGAGGGAGGATGAGGACAGCCTCGAGAGGCTGAACCCAGCGAACGACACGCTTCGAGGTCCTCGATTCTTCGACGTGCACGCGTTTTGTCTTTCTAGGTTCCCGTCCCCCTTTGTCCCCCCCTTCTCTCTCTCTCTCTTTCTCTCGGGGGCAAGCAACACGAGTATCAATGGCACGCAGCCATGGGGAACCCATCAGCGTGCTGCTATTGAAGAAGCGCCAGGTCTTTGGACAACACCGGATGAGTAACATGCTGGTGGTCTCCCAGAGGCAGCGTGTCATTGGCCTCCCGATCTCTCTCTCTCTCTCTGTCTCTCTCTCTCTCTCTCGTTCTGCCTGTCACTGTTGATGGCCGCCAGCTTGCCGCTGGAAGTTTTCCCGTTTCCAAGAATGATCGGGAAAGTCAGGCCAAGATCTTGCAAGGCAAGCTTCCCCGTTACGCAGGGCCACCAAGTCGGCTCAGCCGGCTGGCTGGGAGCGCGAGTGGGAGGTGGCCACAGCTCAGGCACAATCGGCCAACGGAGGGAGAGATTTTAGGCTCCGCAGGTTGCCCGATGTCTCACCCTCCCCCCTCCCTCCCTCCTGCGCTCGCCCCGCACGCTGTGCTGCGCAAGGGTGCTGCAGATGCTCCCTCCCTCTCTTCCTCCCCCCCTGGGCCCGCCAGGGGAGGGGGGGGCAGCGAGGTCCTCAAGAGGATGAGGCTCGCAGAGGCCCTGCCGCGTCTGGAGGGCAGGCTCCCGCAGGCCGCGCCCCGCGCCGCGCCGCCCCCCCCCCCCCCCACAAGCCGCGGTGCGACGCGCGGCGTGGGAGTGCCTCCTGGGGAGCCGGCCGCGGAGGCCGCAGAGATCACAATCGGGACGGGGGCCGAGGAGGAGGGGGGAGGGTGCGAGGAGGAGGAGGAGGATGAGGAGGAGGAGGAGGAGGAGGGAGGAGGAGGAGGAGGAGGAGGAGGAGGAGGAGGAGGAAGAGGAGGAGCTGCAGGATGGGGGGCGGGGAACGGGACCCGCGGCCCGTGCTTGATCGTATGCGGGTGTGCCCCAGAGGAGGTGGAACAGAGAGACTTGGGTGCTCGGTGCCTCCTGGGGGTGAGCTTGCCTCCTCCTGCTGCTGCTGCTGCTGCTGCTGCTCCTCCTCCCCCTCCTCCTCCTCCTCCTCCTCCTCCTCCTCCTCATCCTCCCTCCTCCTGCTCCTCCTCCTCCTACTCCTCCTGCTGTTCCTCCTCCTCCTCCTCCTTCAGATGCAGCGGCATCGGCCGTCCCCACTCTGCGCTCGCGCGCGCGGGCCCCCGCGTGGCGGGCGCCCAGCCCTCACGAGTGCCCGGGGCCCTCCGGGCGCCCCCCGGGGGACCACTTCGGAGGAGGGGGAGGCGGGGAAGGAGGAGGAGGAGGAGGAGGCGGAGGAGGAGGAGAAGGAGGAGGAGGAGGAGGAGGAGGAGATGGGGGAGGAGGAGGGGGAGGAGGAGGAGGAGGAGGAGGAGGAGGAGGAGGAGGAGGAGGAGGAGGAGGAGGGGGAGGGGGAGGAGGGGAAGGCCACCACACCGTCCTGTTCACCATCGCGAGGCCCACGACGCGGGGGGGATGCGAGAGCGTCGGGGCCGCTTGGTGGAAGGAGCTGTTCGTACCGAGAACGGCGTACCTTGCATGTAATGTTGTACACGGCGCACCTTGTCCGTAGCGCTGCAGACGTCGCACGTTCCAGGCATTCTGTAGCATGGTGTGTCAGTGGCGAGGTATGGATTAGTTCTGCAATAGCAGTAGTTCCTGGTAGGCGTGTCCGTACTGGATCGTCTGCACGTTGCGCTCGTTGTGAGTACCTGTTGGGGATGGTAGGCCTTAGTTTTTGTAGTAGTTCTGTGTGATCGCGTTGCCCTGGGAGTCCATCAAGTCCACGGAGTATTCGGTACTACCTGTGATAGTCCGTTGGTCATGTAGTTTGACTTCGTTAGCCAAGTCGTATTCATTGTACTTGTAGCTCGTCTACTATAATTTCATGTGCGTGAACTGGTCTGGTTCCGAATCGCATTGTTGGTCATATAGCTTGGCAGCGATCGTCTTTTTGAGCCCGCCGATATTAGGGGTGATGTATGGATTCCGAGCTTTGCATAGTCCTCCTCCTCCGGGTCCTATCGTATAGAGTTGTTGTATGGCTCTCCACCAGGATGCATGTTCGAAGCATGCTAGTAGCCATCCTGCAGGGGCTGTGGCGGATCTTGCCCGTGATTTGGTCCTTCAGGGCGGTCATCGATAGTAACCTCGCAAGCTCCTTCCATGCTCTTGGCCTTGTATACACAGGTCTGCTTGTCGTAGAGGTCCTTGAAGGGGTTGAAGCTGGGGCTTCTGGCCGGTTTGATATTTCGGATCATGAAGTATTGTCTGTCGTCTTCTCATGAGTAACCTTCGAAACCAGCTGTGTCAACTTGTTTTGGTATGGGAGGCTGCATGGCCACATGCCAGTCTCGGCTAGCAGATGCTCTCTGTGAGTATCGTCTATGCGGTGGTGACTCGCACCGGCCATGTTGTATGGAATGCGTATGTAAGTAGGCCGTACTTTGAGCCAGTATCTGCATGGTGTTACCATGTGAGCCCGTCCGGCTATCATGATGTATGATCCTAGTAACGTAGTCGGTGTGACGGTACAATGGGAGTAGACGTGTAGGTGGGTATCCAGGGTACGTCGAAGCCATAGGCGTCCTCGCGGTTGTTTTGTGGCGTCTGCGTTCACGTACGCGTAGTAAGCCGAGTATTCATTGTAGTGCCCTGATTTATTGATGGATGATGGGGTGAGGAGTGGGAGAGTGATGTAGATATATTTTTTGCTCAGGTGACAGAGCGGAAGAAGTATTGGCACCCGTGGCGCACGGTGCCCACGCCGTAGCCAATGTGGCTCCAGCTAGGACGCCATGTAGTGCTTGGCGTTCTCCTCGTCCTTGTCCTCCTTGTCTCATTGTCCTTGTTGTCCTTGTCGTAGTCCTCGTCGTATTCTTCGTCCTTGTGCTGGTCGTCGCATTTAATCTTGGGGTAGTGCGTCACGTTGCCGTACTTGACGTCGGTACCCTGCGGGGGTTCGCCGATGTAGTGCTTCTCGAGGGTGGTGTCCAGGAACCTGACGGGCTTGAAGTCGTCGTAGCTGCTGTCGCCCTTCCGCTTGTACTCCTCGGTGTTCGTGGCGAACTGATCCCGGATGCGGGTGTAGTAGTGAGCTTCGTAGACTTCGTTGATCTTGTACGGCGTTTGGTGCAAATTGGCAGTAGTGGGTACGATGCCGCCCTGCTTGCAGAAGTTATAGATCACGATGTGATCCAGATGCTCCACCCCGTCGTTGTACTTCTCTTTGCAGGGTCTGGTCTGTAAGTTCATCTTGAGGACGCCAACGGGCAGACTCTCTGTCGTAGGTATCTCGGTGTGCACGATGTTGCTGGTGGGCTCGCAGCAGAAAGTCACGTTGGCCATCTGCGGGTAGTTCTCTACGGCCACGTACGTATGTACCAGCTGTGCGGGACTAGGAAGTTGGGGTTGAGTGGTACCAGCTCGTTCTTGGCATCGCTCGGACGTGTGCATTTTTCCTTCAGCGAGGGCCATCGAGGAGCATCCTTGATCATTTGGCGAAAAAACCACGCATGAAACCGAAAACCACAGGGAATGGACGTCCGAGCGATGGCGAGCGTTTGCCTCGTCGTGGGCCGCACCTGGCCTGCGATCGATGGTGTAGGCATCTGCGACGTAACCACCCGATGCGATGTAGAGCCTGAGCAGCCTGTGCTGGTAGCGCTTGAGGTAGTCCTTCGCCGCTTTGCTGACATCGCTGGTCTTGGAGTAGGCCTGGTCCCAGTTGTCGTGTTCGTCGCACCTCTGTGTGTGCTTTGACGAGAGCTTTGATCCACTCGCTGTCGATGCCGTTCGGCGCAGTAGCGGTCGGCATCGGCACTGTGGCGTCCGCGTCGTAGATGCCCACATTCGTAAACAGGGTATCGCACTAGGTCCCGTTGTCCACCTCAGTCGCGTAGTTTTTCATGGTGACCGCCATCGAAGCAGTGCCTGAGGAGTCAGAGTAACAGCTACAGATCATACACTTGCCCTCGTCCGCACCCTCAGTTATACGCAGACCTGCCCCGTGGTATTCCTTGGTAGTGGAATACTGATGTAGTGTAAGTCGGTGGGGCAGGCAGGTGATGGTGATGATGTAGGTGGTCACATACTTTCTGTCTGGATGCCGATGGTTTGTCGTGCAACGATGCGACATATGCAGTCTCTATTTGGCATGGTGCTTCGTCATCTGAACTCTCTGTACGTGCGTATGGCTCCTTCTTCATGTCTTGCATATCCAGCGGCTCTAGCATGTACTTCTACTGCGCGGACCGCAAAATCAGGCTGCACTTGAAGCTGTGCGCCAAGCTTTAGAAGCTTTCTGGCTGTTTGTGTGCGTAGTCCTGGACCACTTCGGGTTGCAGTCATATGGTCCATGCGTCTTTTTAGAGGCGGCTAGCGAAATCACATACCCTCCCCTTCTCCTCCTCCTCCTCCTCCTCCTCCTCCACCCCTCCTCCTCGTCCTCCTCCTCCTCCTCCACCTTCTCCTCCCCCCTCCTCCTCCCCCGGCCATCTCAGGGGGGTAGGCGAACTCGGGCAGCAGCCCAGGGGGGCAGTGTGGCCCCCGGGGCGGCGTGGCAGCCCCGAGGGCCGCACGGCCGAAGGAAGGCCCACAAGAACGGACGCCGCCCTCGCCTCTGCCGACCGCGCCGATGACGGGACGTGAGGCCTGACGAACGAACAACACGCACCCATACCCATAGGTGGGACGGAGGGGGCTATGGGTGCGTGTTGTCGGATGGGGGTCCCCGCTCGAAAGGAAGCACCCCCCAGGATCCGACAACCCGCCCCCATACCCAGAGCCAGTCCTCCTCCCAACATTCCCCCTATGGGTATGGGTGTGTGTTGCTCGTTCGTCAAGGCCTGCGCGCAGGAGTGCTCTGCTGCCCCGCGCTGGGGGGCGAGCCCGCCTCCGTGCCCGGCGGGGGGGGGGGGGGGGGGCGGCAGCCTCTCTGGGTGTGTGGGGGGGGGGAGGCGAGAGGCAGCAGGCCCTGGACGGCGGCTGGTGTGGCCGTGCCCTCCTCGGGCCTCCCCCCCCCCCCTCTC
Source organism: Prorocentrum cordatum (assembly GCA_963575745.1). Classification (NCBI taxonomy): domain Eukaryota; class Dinophyceae; order Prorocentrales; family Prorocentraceae; genus Prorocentrum; species Prorocentrum cordatum. The sequence goes on from CAUYUJ010019725.1 coordinate 70,634, forward strand.
TCCCCCTCCCCCGCCCCGCGCTCCTGTCCCTCCTGCCCCTCCCCTCCCTCCGCCCCCTCCCACGAGAACCCTGCCACCCCCCCATCCTCCTCCCCCCATTCCTCTTCCCGCCCGTCCCGCGGCTTCCTCTGCCCGCCCGTCCGCCCGGTATTCACGACCTTTCCGTCCCCGCGCGTCCATCCAGCGAGGACGTGGTCTCACTGGTGCACATGGCCGCCACCGCGAAGCACAAGGCGGCGCTGGGCTGGAGTTTGGTCGGACACGGCACCCCCAGGATAATGAGAACGAGGGGGAAGGATGACGATGATGTTGCTGCTGATGATGCAATTGGTAGTGGTGATGATGAGGATGAGGATTATGATGATGAGGAAGATGCGGGTGATGACCATGATGATGGTGCTGATGATGCTGTTGTTGACGTTGACGACCCGCACGATGATGGTGACTATGAAGATGTTGCTGCTGATGATTATGCTGATGATCATACTGCTGATGATGCTGATGATGCTCCTGCTGATGCTGCTGCTGATGATGATGATGGCGCTGATGCTGATGTTGATGCTGATTACGATGCTGATTATGATGCTGATTTTGATGCTGAAGCTGATGATGTTGCTGTTGATGACGCTGATGACGCTGATGATGATGGTGATGATGCTGCTGATACTCATGATGATGATGCTGCTCATGAATGCTGATGATGCTGATGATGCTGAGGCTGATGCTGATGCTGCTGATGATGACGTTGGCGACGATTTTGGTGGTGTTCGGGATGATACTGCTGATTATTGTGATGATGAGGAGGAGGGTGATGAGGAGGAGGATGATGCTGACGGTGGCGCTGATGGTGAGGAGGAGGAAGAGGGGGACGAGGAGGAAGAGCAGGAGGAGGATACGGAGGGCGATGACGAGGGTGAGGCTTGACATGCTGCTCTGCACGCATGTTATGCGTATATGTATGCATGCACGCATACCGGTATGTGGGTGTGCATGATGCTCCGTGATTCGGTGCGGATCGCCTACGCGCCTCGTCTCCGTCGTCGTCGACGTCGTCGTGGTTGTGGTGCATGTTGCTCTGCTCGGGACTGGTTTCCCGAATGCAGTAGCCAATCGCCACCCATGGCTCATCCATTTTATGTACATATGTATGCATGCATGCATGCATGCATGCATGCATACATCTATGTATGTATGTACGAATGGAGATAGGCAGGTGGGCAGGTAGGTAGGTAGGTAGGTAGGTAGGTAGATCGGTAGGTGTGTATGGGTGTATGTCTGCACGGATGTGTGTATGTAAGTATGTGTGTTGTTTGTTGCATGCATGTATGTATGTATGTATGTATGTATGTATGTATGTATGTGCGTACGTATGTTTGCATTCTAATATGCATGCATGCATGCAGTCATGTATGCATGTATGTATGCATGTTAGTATGCATTGTGTGTGTATGTATATACGTCTGTACGTATGTATGTATGCATGTATGCATGTATGTATGCATGTAGGTAGGTAGGTAGGTAGGTAGGTAGGTAGGTATGTACGTATGTGTATGTATGTATGTATGTATGTATGTATGTATGTATGCATGCATGCATGCATGCATGCATGCATGCATGCATGCATGCATGTATGTATGTATGTATGTATGTATGCAGGTATTTATTCCCCAATCAGAGCTTGCCTCCGTAGGGGTCATAGCGGATTCATATGGTTAGGTGAGGTTTGGCGCCGCTTCCGGCGGCACGCCTGGGTGCCTGTGTGCCCGGGTGCCTAGGTGCCCGGGTGCCCAGGCGCCCGGGTGCACGGGCGCCTTGTAGCCCTATAGGCCTACAACCTAATAGCCTTATAGCCCTATAGCCCTATAGCCCTATAGCCCTATAGCCTTACAGCCCTGTAGCCTTGTAGCCGTAATAGCACTGTAGCCCTAATAGCCCGATAGCCCTATAGCCCTATAGCCACAAAGCCCTATAGCCCAATAGCCCTATAGCCCTATAGTCCCCTATCCCTATAGCCCTATAGTCCTGTAGCGCTATAGCCCTATAACCCTCTATATATATGATCCAGGGTCGAGGGTTCACGGGACCCCCCCCCGAGATGGTATGGTCCCAGGATTCCTCGGGCCCCCCCCCCCCAGATGGTATGGTCCCAGAGACGACGACGACGACGGCGACGAAGACGACGACGGCGACGACTACGACGACGGCGACGACGACGACGACTACGACGACGGCGACGACGACGACGACGACCACGACGACGACGACGACGGCTGCGGCGGCGACGACGCCAGCGGCGGCGGCGACGACGACGATGACGACGATGACGACGGCGACGACGACGATGACGACGACGACGACGAGGACGACGAGGACGACGAGGACGACGACGACGACGACGACGACGACGACGACCTCTGAACCACCACAGCACCACACCACATCCACAGGGGGGGGGAGGGGGGCACCGCAGCGCAGCACCACGCCACGCCCACTTCTGAACCACCACAGCACCACACCACATCCACAGGGGGGGGGGGGCACCGCAGCGCAGCACCACGCCACGCCCACAGGGGGGGCGGGGGGGACCATCGCGCGGGGGGGGGGGGTCCAATGGCATCAGCATTGGGGGGGAGGGAGGGGGGGGGGGCCCAAGCCCTGGACCATATATAGCCCTATAGGCCCATAGCCCTATAGCCCTGTAGCCCAATCGCCCTATAGCCTTATAGCCCTATAGCCCTATAGCCCTATAGCCCTATAGCCTTGTAGCCCTGTAGCCCTGTAGCTCTGTAACTCTATAGCCCGATAACCCCATATATATACGTATAGCCCTATAGCCCTACAGCCCTACAGTCCTATAGCACTATAGCCCAATCGCCCTATAGCCCTATAGCCCTATAGCCCCTAAAGACCTATAGCCCTATAGCCCGATTTATCTGTATGCCTATAGTCCTTTAACCTCATAGCCCTATAGACCTATAGCCTTATGGTCCTATAGCCCTATAGCCCCGCAGCCCTATAGCCCTAAACAAATTATGATTGGGTGTTTCTCCGATGGCATGCACGATTGTATGTAGGTTTGTAGGTGTGTGCATGCATGTGGTGTATGTGTAATGTGCCTGTATGTATGTACGCATGTATGTGTGTATGTATGCACGTACGTATGTATGTCTGCCTGTCTGCCTGTCTGTCTGTCTGTCTGTCTGTCTGTCTGTCTATATGTATGTGTGTTTGTATGTGTGTATGCATGTATGCATGCATGTATGCGTGCTCATGTGTAATCACGTATGTGTGTATGTATGCATGTATGTGCTTATGCATGTGTGTATGTATGTATGTATGTATGTATGTATGTATGTATGTATGTATGTGTGTGTGTATGTGTGTATGTGTGTATGTGTGTATGTATGTATGTATGTATGTATGTATGTATGTATGTATGTATGTATGTATGTATGTATGTATGTATATATATGTACGCATGTATGTATGTATGTATGTATGTATGTATGTATGTATGTAGGTATGTGTGTGTATGCATGTATGCATGTATGTATGTATGTATGTATGTATGCATGTATGTATGTATGTATGTATGTATGTATGTATGTATGCATGTATGTGTGTATGTATGTGTGTATGTATGTCTGTCTGTCTGTCTGTCTGTCTGTCTGTCTGTCTGTCTGTCTGTCTGTCTGTATGTATGTATGTATGTATGTATGTATGTATGTATGTATGTATGTATGTGTGTGCGTGTGTGTGCGCATGCATGTATGTATGTATGTATGTATGTATGTACGTACGTACGTATGTATGTATGTATGTATGTATGTATGTATGTATGTATGTATGTATGTATGTATGTGTATAGGTAGGTAGGTGGGTAGGTACCCGACCAGCGACATCGGGGCCCCGCTCCTTCTACTCCTCCTCCTCGTCCTCCTCCTGCTCCTTCTACTCCTCCTTCCCTCTCCCTCTTTGTCTGCACACCCCTCCTCCTCTCTCTCTTCCTCTCTCTCTCTCTCACCACCGTTTTTCCCCTCCTTCCTGCCCCCCGTACCCCTTTGAGCCTCCTCCCCGTCCACCTTCTCGCACTCCCTCCCCCTCCCCCTCCACACTCGCCCCTCCCTTATTGCATCACCTCCCCCATCCTCCTCCTTGCTCTCGTTCTCCCCCTTCCCCTCCCCCATCCCCGCAATGTTGCTAAACGATCGGTTGTGGAATGATTGGTGCACGTGCTTGTGCAGATGTCTGAAGTGGCAGGAACAGCTGTTGGGCTCGAATCTCACACGATAGGGGTTCCGACTGGCCTGCTCCTGGAAGAATTTTGCATGCCGACCACCGCCTCGTGGTGCTTGATTACCTCCGATGCCCGCGAGCTTGGCATTTAGTCTCCCTCCCTCGATGAATCCTTTCAGCACCAGTGATTGTCCGATTCGGCCTCGGGTTTCCGAAGGAACAGGTCGAGGATGATGAGCTTTAGTGATTTGCCCTGCGAATGGCTTGCTGTACAGTCGGGGCGCTGAGGAAGGAACCCTTTTCGTTGGGGAGCGGCTCCGCGTTCCTTACGTGTTTCGCAGCTTGCCTCTGGTTTTCCTTATGTTTTCGATCGGAAATCGAAGCTTAACTTGTGGAGAAAAGGGGCCTCGTTCCTTATTTAGGGTTCCTTAGGTCAAGACTCTCACTGTACCACCCGTGCAGCATGGCACGACGTCGCAGACGACGCACACGACTGCAGCCTGCACGCCAGTGCCCCGAGAGCTGCCCGGCATCGCATCCAGGCCTGGAGGTGCTCTCTCGGGCTTCGTGTCCTCCCCGTGCTCCTCCCCTCCTCTTCCTCCTCCTCCCCCTTCCCTCCTCCTCCTCCTCCTCCTCCTCCTCCTCCTCCTCCTCCCCTCCTCTTCCTCCTCCTCCCCCTTCCCTCCTCCTCCTCTTCCTGGCCCATGGCTATGGGGGAGGCCCCAGGCCCGTGGGTCCGCTGCGCCACCACACCCCGACCGAGGGGGGCGAGGTCTGCAGATGGAGAGCGTACGCGGGCCACGTGGCGGCAAGCCAGGACGGCATCAGAGTCTCGCGCAAGATCCGGCAGCCGAGCAAGAGTCATCAGCTGTGGAGGCGCATGCCCGAAGAAGTCGACGGTGCGGAGTACGCTACACTCGACAAGTTGATGTCCAACGACTTGGAGGACCACTTGGCAGTGAAGCGCTTCAGCGGCGAGGGGGCGATCAAATTTCGAGCACTGCTGCGCATGCCCCGCCGAATCCTGTTGTGCGACCTGACAGGGTGCAAGGAACGACACAGTAACAGCAAGCTCTCCACGCGGCACGGCGACGGCTTGGCTGACTGCGACGCGCTCGTGCCTTAGTGGCTCAACTTCGTCACGGGCGGGGTGGCCTCCAAGGACCTCCACCAGATCATCTTCCGCGAGATATTGCACGAGGACTGGATCTGGCGCGTGAGTAGGGCATATTTCGTCAAAGGGTGCCTGGACTTAAGTCGGGCGTGACCCTCTACAGGAGGAATATTCAAAAGTAGTTCAAGAATCGTCGGTGGACGATTTTTGAATATTTTTGAATGTTGTTGGGTATTTATTTTGAGTATTTGTTTCGTCCAAAATCCGCCTGTAGGAGGACACGCCCGACCTAAGCCTGGATTTGTTCGCAGAGCTAGCCGAGCAGCACGGAAGACTTCAAGAAACTCCACGAATACACCGGAAGGCACATCCAGATGGGCATTCCTCCCGTCTGTGCCGAAGGCGAGGATGGAGCCACTACGGGCGACAGGCTGGTGGACGAATTTCCCCCCCAGCGCCCAAGGTATCAGGGGAACATCTGCGCCTAAGAGCGACAGCTGCGCGCCCATCCCAACCGTCGTGTACGACGCCTTCGCTCAGGTCTTCGGCGACAACATGATCGATCTCCCATCACGCCCCAGTCATCGATGGCGCGAGCACATCGTGTGCCAGGCCGTTGAGCGCGCGGAGCACTATGGAGCACTCCACCTCGTCCCATCCATTCTGGGCCCTTTTGAAGCAGCCCGACGTCTCGCGCGAGATGTGGGCCCCCAAAGAGATGGCCATGCAGTATTCTCAGAAGAATGTAGTGGATGATCACCCGCTTTGGGGGTGCACGAAGCCAGCCTGATGACCCGCTCGGTTTCCGCCCGCAGCCCCCCTGGGGGCCTCTGGCTTGTGGGGGTGCTCGCGACCGCCCCTCTGTCCGCCTCCCCCTCCTCGTATCCCCGTCGGTGTTCCTGCTTTGTGCGTTTTCTGCTCCCTCCTTCCCCCCCCCCCTCCTTGGGGATTGTCACCGTGGTTTTCCTGGGGCCTGGGGCCTCCGCTGAGGGAGCGTTTTCGCAGAGAAGCATGTCAGTTTTGTTGTTGTTGTTGTTGTTGTTGTTGTTGTTGTTGTTGTTGTTGTTGTTGTTGTTGTTGTTGTTGTTGTTGTTGTTGTTGTTGTTGTTGTTGTTGTTGTTGTTGTTGTATTTTCATTTCTGAAAAATAATTATTGGTGATCCCCCCCCCACCGGTGCATACTGTTTTTTCTTAATCAAAGTGTGCCCCTCGACGCTCGCACCCGGTTTTTTGACAGGGAAAATCTTCCTGCTCAAACTGGGCCCCTGGCCCCCGGGTTACAACAACAACGACTCCCGCCTGAGACTTCCTTGAAATTTAGCCAGGACCCCCGCTCCCGCCCGAGACTTCATCGCATTTTATTCAGGAGTCGCGCTCTCGCTTGGGACTTCCTTACACTTTATTCAGGAATCGCTCTCCCGGCGCTCTGGAGTCGCGCTCTCGCTGGAGACTTGCTTGCAACTTACTGAAGAATGGCCTTGCGTTGGAAGTTCTTGCAATTTGCCCAAGCGCCGCGCCCCCGACACCCAGGCACCCAGGAGTCGCGCCCGTTGTGGCCCCATGTGCATGCCTTTCGTGGCCCCGCTGTCGCCATTTATGTCCCCCTCACTGTCCTACGTGGCCCAGTTGCTACCCTCAGTGGCCCCATAGTTGCCTTCTGTGGCCCCGCATTATCTGCACTTCGTGGCCCCCGCTCGTTCGCGCTCTTCGTGGCCCCATACGCATTCCCTTCGTGTCCCCGCTGTCGCCCTTCGTG
>CAUYUJ010019725.1:80239-84846 GCA_963575745.1 Prorocentrum cordatum
AGGTGGGGCTCTGGTATCGGGCAGCTCCTCAGATCCAGGTGTGGGACCCCGGCAGTGGCCAGAGACTCTCCGTCGTTCCCTATTCAGCTGTCCCCATGGTGGCACGATGACGGTACCCCCTGGTCGACTGACCACCCACTCCCCTAGGCGGCAGGCGGTTTCGGGGTGAGGGTAGTTTGAGCTCACTGGTCTCGCCAGATTCGACCTGGCATATTCTTGGGCGAAGACGGGTGGCTCCACCGATGCACGACGACTCCAACAACAAGGATTCCTCGCCTCCTCCTCCCCCCTTTCCGTTTCGCAGATCTTTTAGATGCTTCACATGCGTGCCTCACCATACACAATAGTATTTTGGAGGCCGCGGCCTCACTCACCCGGTTTCAAGTAGGCCACGTTTGCTGTCCGCATTGGTGGTCTTTCGTTCGTTCGTTGAAGGGTCTGGGAGCTCCCTATGGGGCCACGAACCGCGCGAGGGGTGTGTGAAGATGGGGCGGCGGTGCCATGCGGACCCTGCCACTGGGGTCTTCGGTGAAGCTCCCAAGCCACGAACCGCGCGAGGGGTGTGCCGAACTGGGGCGGCAGTACCATGCGGACCCTGGCACTTGGGCCTTTGGTGTAGCTCCCTATGGGGCCACGAACCGCGCGAGGGGTGTGCCGAAATGGGGCGGCAGTGCCATGCAGACCCTGGCACTGGGGCCTTTGGTGCAGCTCCCTATGGGGCCACGAACCGCGCGAGGGGTGTGCCGAAATGGGGCGGCAGTGCCATGCGGACCCTGGCACTGGGGCCTTTGGTGTAGCTCCCTTTGGGGCCACGAGCCGCGCGAGGGGTGTGCGAACATGGAGCGGCGGTGCCATGCGGACCTTGCCACTGTGGCCCTCGGTGGCCTGCGGTGTAGCTCCCTTTGGGGACACGAGCCGCGCGAGGCGTGCGCCGAAATGGGGCGGCGATGCCATGCGGACCCTGGCACTGGGGCCTTTGGTGTAGGTCTCTATGGGGCCACGAGCCGCGCGAGGGGTGTGCCACAATAGGTTTTGCCATGCGGACCCTGGCACTGGGGCCTTCGGTGTAGCTCCCTATGGGGCCACGAACCGTGTGAGGTTTGTGCCGAAACGGGGCGGCGGTGCCATGCGGACCCTGTCACTGGGACATTCGGTGGGGCTCCCTATGGGGCCACGGACCGTGTGAGGGGTGTGCCGAAATGGACATGCGGAGAACAGAGGCAGGGATGAGATGAGGGGCGCGGATGGGAGACAAGATGGGAGGGGGCAGCGGGAGGAGTGAACGCGGGGCGCTGTCTCTTCGAGCGAGGACCCAACACCACAGGATGGTTGGGACTATGAATATTAAGAACATCACGAACCAGACAGGTAAGAAGATGATCAATGATACGAGTGCGAAGAATAATCGGAATACTACTAACACGAAGAAGAACAATATGAGTAGTATGGTGACGAGGAGGAGGACGATGATGAGGAGGAGGATGGGGAGGATGAACAGGAGGAGGCGGAGGAGGCGGGATGAGTTTTTTGACCGTTTCCAGAGACTGTGGAGTACGAGGAGCACCACGACGCCACCCTCGGAACCTCTATAGCGCTCCGTGGTGACTTGTTGCCTGCGGAGCCCTTTGCGGAAAACTGTTGGGAACTTGCAAGGGGACGTATGATGATGTTGCTGCTGATGATGATGTTGATGATGACGATGTTGATGAGGATTATGATGATGATGACGATACTGTGGATGATACTGCTGATGATCATGATGCTGACGCTGATGCTGATGCTGATGCTGATGATGATGATGATGATGATGATGATGATGCTGATGATGCTGATGATGATGATGATGATGATGACGATGATGATGATGATGATGATGATGATGATGATGATGATGATGGTGGTGGTGGTGGTGATGATGCTGCTGATGAAGATGATGATGTTGATGATGCTGATGATGAGGAGGAGGAGGAGGACGAGGAGGAGGAGGAAGATGATGATGATGATGATGATGAGGAGGAGGAGACGGAGGAGGAGGAGGAGGAAGAGGAAGAAGAATATGAAGAGGAGTAGGAGTACGAGGAGGAGGAGGAGGAGGAGAAGGAGGAGGATATTGAGGAAAGCGAGGCACTGAAGCGGTCGTCTGGTAGGACAGACGGCCGACGGGGCTAAAGTGCAGGCAGCAGGGTTTGCTGCAGCAAGGCAGGGGGTAAACCAAGTGCGGGGTACCACCCGCAGAGAACCAAGCGCCACCGCGACCAAGCGGCCACGGGCACCCAGGCGCGGACGCCAGACTCCACGAGTTAACGAGACACGGACTCGGTGCAACACGCCGACAGGCGGTGTGCAGCCCTGCCTCAACGGAGCGGTGACCTCGTAATAGCGCGGATGCGAAGAACCCGAAGGGTCACACCCATGAGGGGCAGGTGCGCGGCACTTGCTCCCGCTCGGGCGGCGGAAGCCGCCACCGAGCGCGGCAGGCCGATTCGGGCGCGACGGGCGTGAGGCGGGACCCGTTTGTCGGGGAACCAGCCCTTTGCCAATCCTGTCGATGGCAGAGAGCTGATTTCGGCGCGTCGGAATCGTTTTCGGCAACCCCAAACATTTGCGCCGCAGCTTGCGGGCAGTGCGGACGGCTTGCACGTTGCAGTGGTCGCCGCGCCGACTGCAGATGGGAAAGCCACCAGGACTGGAACGCGCCATGTCCCAGTTGCGCACAGCCCTTCAAAGCTCACGTCACCACACGCGTCTCCTGCTGCAAACCAGCGTCGCCAGCGCTGTCGCCAGTCAACTCCGCAGCGGCGTCCAAGCCAATCGTGACCGTGCTGTCCGTGACCTTTTCTGTCTGCAGCGGCGCGCAGCCAAACAATTGGCGCGCCGCGAAGACTTGCAGGTGGTCGGGCGCACAAGTGCATAGGTAACCACTCTGAAAAGAGAAGCCAATGATGAGGGTATTCGCGCGTAGGCGTGCCGCCGCTTGCATCGGTGCTCGCCAACATCCAAAATGCCCCGCGCGGCGGTTGTAGTACAGCGTGCTGTCGGTGATGCGCTGACTGACAACCCCTGGGGCCCGCTAGGGCGGGGTCAACGGCGCGGCTTCTGCCCCCCACCTCCATCCCGTGATGACACGCAGGCCTGCCCACGCGACATGTTGAAGCACCTGCTGACGTTCACGGAGTGACTGCTGGATGCGCCTCCCCCCCACCCCTCCCCCCCCAGCAATGGAGGCCAACCCATGGCTGGCGGGGCCGAACTTCGTGATGTAGCCAAACCAACTGCTGCCCGGCCAGTCCTGCAAGTCCGTGATGCCACCTCCCACGGTGTCGTCCGCACTGCGGTGGGCAGGAGTCCGCTTGTACTTCGGAGTTCCCGCAGGCGCACGACCTCCCATGGCCCCAGCTGCATCCCTCCAAGCGCGCGCGCTGCGCCCGCCCGCTGGCCAGACGCGGGGCCGATGCGGTTCCTCCGCGAACCTGCGGCAGCACGCCGGGGACGGAGAGGTCATGAGCAGGGTGCGCGCCGAGGCCGGGCTCGGTGGCGTGCGGCTCGGCTCGCCCCGCCGCTGCAAGTCGGCTGCGGTGGGGCCCACAGCGAGCTCCTCCTCCTCCTCCCTCCTCCCTCCTACCTCCTCCTCCTCCTCCCTCCTCCCTCCTCCCTCCTCCCTCCTCCCTCTCCTGCTCCTGCTCCTCCTCCTCCTCCTCCTCCTCCTCCTCCTCCTCCTCCTGGTGGGAAAAAGCCGTGTTGGGGGTCGAACTGCTCCGCGGCACGCCCACACCCGCGGACTTCTGGCGCGCCCGGGGCGCAGCCCGGTCCATCGATGTAAGCCTTCGGGTCCCAAGTGCCATCCGTGCCCCCCCACTTGAGATGCCTTGGCCCCAGTGGCGACGGATGCGGGGCGCCCGCTGGAAGCTCGGGATTCCCAGGCGTCAGGTAGGGCTTCTGGTAGCAGGGGGCGTCCGTGATGAGGCTAGCCTAAGTGAGGCGCTCCAGAGGGAAGGAGGATGAGGATGAGGATGAGGATGAGGATGATGATGATGATGATAATCAGGAGGACGAGGAGGATGAGGATGCTGCTGCTGCTGATGGTGATGCTGATGATGATCATATTGATGCTGCTGATGATGATGATGATGCTGATGCTGATGCTGCTGCTGATGATGATGGTGATGATGTTGTTGATGATGGTGCTGATGATGATGGTGATGATGATGATGATGATGTTGATGATGATGCAGATGCTGATGATGCTGATGATGCTGATGGTGCTGATGATGATGTTGAAACTACTGATGATGATGATGATGAGGATGATGATGATGATGCTGATGCTGATGATGATGATGATGATGCTGATGATGCTGATGATGCTGATGATGCTGATGATGATGATGATGATGATGCTGCTGCTGCTGCTGATGATGATGATGATGATACTGATGATGCTGCTGCTGCTGATGCTGCTGATGACGTTGCTGACGATGCTGCTGCTGCTGTTGATGATGATGGTGACGATGACGATGACGATAATGATGATGATGATGATGATGATGATGATGATGATGATGATGATGATGATGATGATGCTGCTGATGCTGATGCTGATGCTGATG
>CAUYUJ010019725.1:84946-92446 GCA_963575745.1 Prorocentrum cordatum
GTAGTAGTAGTAGTAGTAGTAGTAGTAGTAGTAGTAGTAGTAGTAGTTGTAGTGGTTGTGCTTGTTGTAGTGTCGGTGGCAGTAGTAGTAGTACCAATGGCAGTCGTAGTAGTAGTAGTAGTAGTAGTAGTAGTAGTAGTAGTAGTAGTAGTAGTAGTAGTAGTAGTAATAGTAGTAGTAGTAGTAGCAGTAGTAGTAGTAATGCTAGTAGTTCTGGCAAGAATACGACTAGTAGTCGCAATAGTAGCACTAGTAGTAGTAGTAGTAGTAGTAGTAGTAGTAGTAGTAGTAGTAATAGTAGTAGTAGTAATAATAGTAGTAGTAGTAGTCGTAGTAGTAGTAGTAGTAGCAGTAGTAGTAGTAGTAATGCTAGTAGTTCTGGCAAGAATACGACTAGTAGTCGCAATAGTAGCACTAGTTGTAGTAGTAGTAGTAGTAGTAGTAGTAATAGTAGTAGTAGTAGTAATAATAATAAAGGAAAAGTAAAGTAAGGTAAGGTACTGTACGGTAAGGTAGTGTAAGGTAAGGTTGGAGTAGTAGGAGGAGGCGTATGGATTAACTACTGCTGTAGGAGTACTAGTAATAGCAGTAGTCGAAATAGTGGCGGCAGGATTAATAGCAGCAGCAGCAAGGGTAGCAGCAGCAGTACCAGCAGTAGTGCTAAGACGCACCAGCAGGAGCCGAACTCCTCGTGCCTCCCTGCCCCCTTCTCCTTCTCTATCCTCCGTGTCCCCTCTTGCTCCAACCAAGTTCCAAATGTCACGAAGGAAAAAACAGGGCTGGACGATCGAAGACCTGGAAAACCTTAGGGAGGAGCAGTGCGCCCGAGTTTTGATGCATCCCTACTTAAAGGAGGCGTTGCAAGACCCCCCCCGCCCTCCTCCGTCGTAACGCGTTCTTTCTCTTCCTCTTGTTCGTGTTTTCTTACTCCTTCCTCTCCTCATCCTCCTCCTCCTCCATCCCTGCTCCTCATACATGAAAAATATCCCTGTCGCGCCACCAGGCGTGTCCGTAGGGCGGGCCCGACGTTTTGCTTGAGGCTTCCCCACACTTTATGACCCTGAATATTGACAATTAGCACATGTTCACGAATAGAGGGCGGGTCGTTTTCAAAATGTGGCTCTCGCCTCAGGGCCGCACCCACCTGTCCTAGAAGTTTGCCGGAACTTCAAGGATGGAGGGCGGGTGATGCTCTCAAAGTGCGGCTCTCGCCTCAGCGCCGCGCGCATTCGTCTCAAATGCGTGCAACACCGTCACGGACTGGGGGCGGCTCCTCTTCCAAAATGTGCCGGCCAGCCATATCTGGGGGAGCTGTGGTCCTTACCCCCCTGGGGGAATCCATCGCATCGACGATCCCTCGAGAGGGATGTCAAAATCGATGGGTCCCCCCGGGGGGTAAGGACCACAGCTCCCCCAGTTGTGGCGGGCCTGATGTGGCTCTCGCCTTGGCGCCGCGCACACGCAAGCCTGCAGCCGGTTCAAGGACGGAGGGCGGGCCCGCTTCCAAGTGCGGATCTCGCCCCGGCGCGGCACACATTTGTCTCAGAGGTTCGCAACAGCTTGAGAAGTGGAGGGCGGTTCTTTTCAAGCTGTGGCTCTCGCCTGAGAGCGGCGCACATTCGCCTCAAGAACGTGCAGCCGGTCAAAGGATTTCGCATGGCTGACGTCCCAGAAACGGCGATCTAGCACGGCTTAGGACTGTCAAAACTCAGCAGTCAAACTGGCACGGCTCACGATTGCCAGGACGCAACAATCACATTGATTCGCGGTGCCGATGTCGAAGTAATGGTTTTCTGGCACGAACTGCCACGACGAAATGTGTCACGTTGATTCGCGGCGATGAAATCACAGGCTTGGTGTTTTGGGATCGCTGGTGATTCTCAAACGGTTGCCTTCCGCCGAAGTATTTCCCGCAATGGAAGTTGATTATTGTAGGGCCCTGTGAATAGGAAAATGGAGGGAGGGTTTATTGCAACATCGTTGACGCACCTGGGCTTACACTGGTCCTCCTCCTCCTCCTCCTCGACCGCCTCACCCACTCTACTCAATGGCCTCCTCGCCGTTCCCCTCCCGACCGCCACGCACCCTCCCCTCGAAGTGTTGCCCTCCTCCCTCTCCTCCTCCTCCCCTCCTCCCTCTCCTCCTCCCCACCATCCTCTCTCTCCTCCTCCTCCCCCTCCTCCCTCTCCTCCTCCCGCGCTAATGTGGCACCGTATTGTCTGGGAGGCCAACACTCGCCCCGATACGGCCGTGGCCAGCCTCCAGCAGCTCAGCCTCTGGGGAGAGGCGGTTTTGCCGAGAGCTTCCAAAACTTGGGGCTCCTGCAGGGGCCCCCATCAGCGCAGCGGCCCTTTCGTTGGCCAGGGTGGGGTGGTCGTTTCAGGGTCCATTCCGATGTGTGACTCCTACAGGCCTTGCGTATCCCCTCCCAGGAACCTCCCCAGCCTACATTGCCAAGCAGCTTGAGGTTGCCTTGCACGACAAGTTAGCAGTGCAGGCTGCCGCAAAGATGGGACATCATGGCGAGCAGCTTGATGTTTCAGCCCTCCGCTCCGTCCTCAGCTCAGTCGAACTGACCAAGCAGCAGCGCGGCACGCTGCTGGCCTTCGTCACCCAGAGTATCTGGACCATGAAGCGCGCGCTATCATCAGGATATGATGTGCCCCAAGGGTGCCCATGTGGACACCACAAAGATGACCTCCAACATCGCCTCCTCGAATGCCCCAAGACTGCCCAGGCCAGAGAAGAGTTCACTAGTGGGGGGCTTCGTAGGTTGAAAGACCCGATCCCAGCCACCTCCCCTCTCCACCTTGGGTTTCAGTTTACGCCCAACTTTGTGGGCAACCCTCCCCCTGGCACTGGCCTTGAGGCCGCTAAATTTTGGTGTCGAGACCCTAATTTAAGGCCTGAGGAAGCGTTCAAAGGTGATGTCTACTTAGATGGTAGTTGCACGTGCCACGGCCACTATAACCTCAACGCTGCTGGGTTTGCCGTAGTGTGCATGGTTGATGGGGTGGAGTTTGCCACCTTTTGTGTCCACGTTGGGTCCCTGGGGGCCCAAACCTCGGGGGCCACTGAGCACCTCGCCGCAGTCGCGGCAGGCAGGCTTTCGCCTCACGTTGACAACATTTACTCGGATTATAAAGGGGTGTTGCAGTTGCACGGCGAGGCTGGATACCCTCGCCGTAATCAATGGTCTGGTTGAAAAGTGCTCGCGGGCGGAGGCTATTTTGACCTCGGCCCCAAATTCCAGAAAGTCAAGGCTCACCAAAATCTGGAATTGCTGCCCCCCGATGTGAAGAGTTCCGTTTAGCCAGCGGCAACGATGCCGCAGATAGGATTGCCAGGGCCGCCGCGAACCCTGGCAGTCAACCCAGTCACGACGAAATAGAGCAGTATCAGAACGACACTGCTCTGTTTAAGAAATACCTTCGCTATGTGTCCGAAGCCCTTGGAGAGTGGCCCGCGATAGCCCCTCGTCGTAACAAGGCGCTGGCCAAGCCCGTGAAGAGCCTCTCCCCTCCCTCGGGGGTTGCAATCCAGACCCGGGACGGCAGGAAACCAAAAACTGCAGTTCAGGAAAACAAAAACTGCAACGCAGGCCTTCGCAGACCCGGGTCAGCCAATATAAGCGCGGCCGCCTCGCGGCCACGAGCGGCTCGCCAGCCCGGGTCAGCCAGCGGGGGTCCTCGCAGGATTCCGCAGGATCCGGTGCCCTGGCTGACCCCCGCTTGCACGGACCCCCGCCTCGAGGCTCCCGAGGGACCCTGGGGCCCCGCCCTCCGTGGCCCCCTCCGCCCCCCTCCTCCTCCTCCCCCGCTCCGCCTCCCGTGGCCCCTCGCGTGGCTCCGAGGGCCCCTCGTCTGGGCGATAGTGAACGGCCAGCGCCGGTGCACGACGTGCCGCAGCCGCGTCCGCACGTTCAAGGCATGTGAGGAGCGATGCCGAGCCATGGGCTGTCCTGGACACTGCCCCCAGATGTCCAGCCTCGCCTCCGACCCCAGGGGGCAGACTTTGTTCTATGATGAGCACCTCGAGCAGCCAACGAGTTCCCAGGTGTGTCACAAGCGTGGTTCCTTTAAGGAGGGCAACTCGCGAGGCTTGTCTGGCGATTGCAACTTGAGACCGCCCCACAATGGGGCAAAGCTGCAGCTGCAGAGAGCACAGTCTGGCCGTCACCCCAAGAGTGCCGCCGCCAATCCGATTGTGCTCAGTCTCCCTCCCGTGCCGCTGGCGCAGCTGCTCAGAGAGGCAGCCCAAGCCAGGCAGGAGGCCGTTCCGCCCCAGAGGACAGGTGACCCGAACTCATCATCCAACTACGTGCTGGTCCTCCCTCTCCTCCTCCTCCCCCTCCTCCTCCTCCCTCTACTCCTCCTCCCTGTCGCACCCCGAAGCGTGTCGGCAGGGCGGGCTGCGCGATTCGCCTGGGAACCCCGCATCATGCATGATCCTGAGACTTGATGTCAGCAACAGGTTCACGGATGGAGGGATGCGGCTCTCAAACTGTGGCTATCGCCGCAGCGCTGAAATTATTCGCTTCAACTGTTTGCCACAGGTTCACGGATGGAGGGGGTGCCGATCTCAAAATGTAGTTCCCGCTCCAGCGCCGCGCATACTCGTTCTGAAGAGTTCGCCGCAGCTTCACGGAGGGAGGGGTGTGGCTTCAGAGATGTAGCTTTCGCCCTTAGCACCACGCAGGCGCATCTCACAACAGCTTCACGGATGGAGGGCGGCCCCCTTTCCCAAAGCGCGGCTCTCGCCTCGGCGCCGAAAACGGTCGTGCTCAAAGTCTGCGACAGCTTCACGGGCGGACCACAGGTCTGAAGGGGCCCGAGGCCACACAAATAAAGACACACAAGTAAAGATATTCCCCATATTGTTCCATATGTTCTGGGTTTCTGTCTTCCCCCCCCCACTTCCCATATTCTCCCAACTTTTCTGGGGGATCGAGGATTAATTGTGTCGGTGTGTTTCTTTTCCTCCTGAAGGTCGTTTTCAACATGTGGCTCTCGCCTAAAGGCCGCGCACATTCGTCTTCAATCCTTGCATCCGACCCACTGATGGAGCGCAGGTTTTTTTGTAACTGTAGCTCTCGCCCCGACGCGGCAGACGTTCGCCTTCAGCGTTTGTAGCAAATTCATGGATGAAGGTGGGTCGTCTTCAAGACGCGGCCCTCGCCTTCGCAACGCGCACATGTGTCTTGACAGCTTGCGACAGCTCCACGGGTGAGGGCGGCTCCTTTTGAAAGTTGGACTTTTGCCTGAGCGCCGCGCGCGCCCGTTTTCTAAACGAGAAACGATTCAGCAAGATGTAAGGCGTTTGTCGTATGGAACTCTCGCCTGCGACTTCGTTACGATTGGACCCGAGACATCAACGCACGTAGCGCTGCACGGATCCATGGTGTCTATTTCTCAAAATCGAGCTGTCGCTTGAGACTTCCTCGAGCTCCATGACCACAAAGTGAGCTTGTGCAACAGTTTCACGGATGGGGGGAGGTTCTTCTTCGAAAGGGAGATATCGCTGGACACCTCGTTGAGCTGTACAATTAGTATGTTTCGCGGTCTTGGCTACACGCCAGTAGTATGCAAAGCAATTCCTTCTTAAAGTAGGGCCTTCGCCACCATGGCAGGCCCAACCGCTCTAGTCTTTCAAAGACACGCTTCTTGTAGTGCAGGGGATTTGAAACAGGAGGGTGTACCGCAGCATCGCTTATGCATCTTTGGTGCACTCTCGCGCAGACCACGCAGACCAAAGGGGTGCCCAGTCACTCCAAGAGCAGCAGGCACCTCACTACATCTAATCACTATCGCTCGACTGGCTCCTGCCTCCGATTGGGGGAAGAAGGGGCTCTTCGTCCCCCCCGTCCAAGAAACAGGCCCTCGCTTGGGTCGGGCTCGGCACCACCGAGGCTCCTCCTCCTCCTCCTCCTCCTCCTCCTCCTCCTCCTCCTCCTCCTCCTTCTCCTTCTCCTGGCGGCGCACGCGCGGCGCGCGCGGGCGAGACCTGACTGACGGGCGCGAGCTGCTGCCCAGCGGGGACCATCTGGCCACCGCCTGCTCTGGGCGGGAAGACCGCGGCGACGGCGCACGGCGAGCGACGAACAACGAGAGCAAACGACGCCAGCAACTATAGCGACGACGGCGAAGGACGACGGGCGACGGCACGGGGCGCCGCAGCGGGCCGCCGGTGGCTGCGCCGCCACACGGCACGTGGCGCGGCGCCTGGCGGACTCGTCGGGGCACGCCAGGCGGCGTGCGCGGCACGAGCCGCGCGGCCTTCGTCGAGCAACCGGCGGGCGGCATGCCCAGCGGCAGGGAGGGGCCTCCGGCCGCGCCCGTCGGCCAGCTGGCCGAGCGCGCCTCGTGCGAGGCGGGCCCTGCCCCTCTGGCCTCCGCGGCGCGCGCCGCGGCCCCTCCGCGTCGGTCGTTGAAAGTACGGTCGACCCGTACACATTGTTCAAGTCGAATTAGTCGAAAGTTCTTTGATTCCCAACCATCCTGTGGTGTTGGGTCCTCGTTTTGAAGAGACAGCGCCCCGCGTCCCACCTCCTCTCCTCCTCCTCCCCCTCCTCGCCCTCCTCCCTCCTCCCCCTCCTTGCCTCTGCTCTCGGCACACCCCTCAGACGCTTCGTAGCCCCATAGGGAGCTCTACCGAAGGTCCCAGTGGCACAGCCCGCATGCGGTTCCCCCACCCAGGGCAGCGTTTCGTAGCCCCATAGGGAGCTCCACCGAAGGTCCCAGTGGCACAGCCCGCATGCGTTCCCCCACCCAGGGCAGCGTTTCGTAGCCCCATAGGGAGCTCCACCGAAGGTCCAGTGGCACAGCCCGCATGCGGTTCCCCCACCCAGGGCAGCGTTCGTAGCCCATATGGAGCTCCACCGAGGTCCAGTGGCACACCGCATGGTCCCCCACCAGGGCCGCTTCGTAGCCCCATAGGGAGCTCCACCGAAGGTCCCAAGGGCACAGCCCGCATGCGGTTCCCCCACCAGGGCAGCGCTTCGTGGCCCCATAGGGAGCTCCACCGAAGGGTCACAGTGGCACAGCCCGCATGCGGTTCCCCCACCCAGGGCAGCGCTTCGTAGCCCCATAGGGAGCTCCACCGAAGGCTCCCAGTGGCAAGGGCGCATGCGGTTCCCCCACCCAGGGCAGCGTTTTCGTAGCCCCCATAGGGAGCTCCACCGAAGGTCCCAGTGGCACAGCCCGCATGCGGTTCCCCCACCCCACCCAGGCCCGCATGCGGTTCCCCCACCCAGGGCAGCGTTTCGTGGCCCATAGGAGCTCCACCGAATCCCAGTGGCAGCCGCAGCGGTTCCCCCACCCAGGCAGCGCTTCGTGGCCCCATAGGGAGCTCCACGAAGGTCCAGTGGGCACAGCCCGCATGCGGTTCCCCCACCCAGGGCAGTGTTTCGCCCCATAGGGAGCTCCACCGAAGGTCCCAGTAGGGCATGCGGTTCCCCCACCCAGGCAGCGTTTCGTGGCCCCATAGGGAGCTCCACCGAAG
>CAUYUJ010019725.1:97446-107446 GCA_963575745.1 Prorocentrum cordatum
CCAACAACAACACTAACAACAAGAACAACAACCGCAACAGCTGCAGCAACAACAACAACCACAACAACAACCACAATACGAATAGTGATAACAATCATAATAGCCATAAGAATGCTAATGGATATGGTGAGAATACTGTAGATGAAAATGCTAATACTAAGAAGAAGAAGAAGAAGAAGAGTAATAAGCATCATCATTATCAGCAGCAGCATCGTCATCATAATCGTCAGCATCATCATCAGCCTCGTCAGCATCACAATCAGCATCAGCATCATCATCCTCATCACAAGCATCATCATCAGCATCATCAGCGCCATCATCATTATCATCAGCATCATCATCCTCAGCATAATCTTCC
This sequence comes from Prorocentrum cordatum, assembly GCA_963575745.1. Taxonomy (NCBI): domain Eukaryota; class Dinophyceae; order Prorocentrales; family Prorocentraceae; genus Prorocentrum; species Prorocentrum cordatum. The sequence goes on from CAUYUJ010019725.1 coordinate 97,805, forward strand.
TCATCAGCATCATCATGGCCACCATCATCATCATCATCATCATCATCATCAGCATCATCATCATCATAATCATTACCATCATCATAAGCTCCATCATCGACATCATCATCAGCATCATTAAAATCAGCATCATCATCATCACCAGCATCACCACCACCACCATCATCATCATCATGAGCAGCAGCAGCAGCGGCATCATCATCAGCATCATCAGCATCATCATCAGAATCAGCATCAACATTATCAGAAGCATCATCATCATCGTCATCACCATCATCAGCATCATCAGCATAGACATCCTCAGCAGCCGCAGCATCAGCATCGTCACCAGCATCACAGTCATCATCATCGTCATCATCAGCATCATCAGCAGAAGCATCATCATCAGCATCATCATCGTCGTCATCATCAGCATCCTCATTATCATCATCATCATCATCATCATCATCATCATCCGCAGCATCATCATCAGCATCACCACAACCATCATCAGCATCGTCGACATAATATGAATCATCATCCTCCTCGTCCTTGTCATCATCGTCATCATCATTGTCATCACCACAACCACTACCACCATCACCATCATCCCACATTGTCATCATCAGCATCATCATCCGCAGCAGCAGACGCCTCAGCATCATCGTCATCAGCATTAGCAGCATCATGATCGTCATAATCATCCTAATAATCATCACCATCACCATCATCATAATTATCATCAGCATCATCATAATCTGCATGATCATCATCATCATCATCATCGTCATCATCAGAATCAACACCAGCATCATCATCAGCAGCATCGTCACCACCACCACCATCACCAGCCATCATCATCATCAGCAGCATCATCAGAATCACCATCATTAACAGCAGCAGCAGCATCCGCATCATCATCGGCAGCAGCATCATCATCAGCATCATCATCATCAGCATCCGCAGCAGAAGCAGCATCACCATCACCACCATAATGATCATCATCAGCAGCAGCATCATCAGCAGCATCATCATCATCAGTAGCCTCATCATCATCCTCATGATCATGTTCATCGTCACGTTCATCTTCATATCCTTCATCCTCATGACCTCTTGATCCTCCTCCTGCTCCTCCTCTTCCTCCTTCATCCTTGCTCTTTGCTATTTGCTCTTTGCTCCTCCTCTTCCTCCTCCTCCTCCTCCTCCTCCTCCTCCTCCTCATCGTCACCACCACCACCACCACCACCATCGTCAGCATCGTCAAACTCATTATCCTCCTCGTCGTCGACGTCGCCGTCGTCGTTCTCGTCACCGATCCGATCCCGCTTTCTGCTCGGATGGCGACGACGGCGACGGCGACTGCGGGGGCCCCGCCCGGGCACGGCGCGCCGCCGCCGCCCTGTGACGGCGAGTCTGGGCCGCCGGGGCCGCGCGTGTCGGGCTCGCCCAGGTCGACCACCTCCCCCGGGCGCAGCGACCCTCCCAACGTCGGCGTCGTCGGCGTTGGGAATCGCCGTCGGTCGCCGTCGCCGCCGTCGCCGGAAGAAGGGGAGGAGGGGGAGGAGGACGGGGACGAAGAGGAGAAAGAGGAGGAGGAGGAAGGAGAGAGGGAGGGAGGGAGGGAGGAGGGAGGAAGACCGAGGGGGGTGCGGGAGCTGGATGTATTCTCCCGCTTTTCGAGTCTCGTCGCCACTGCTGGACGCGGTCTGGGAAGAGCTGGTCAGGATGGCGTGCGGCAGTGGGTGTCTAAGGCGAAACCGCTTCTCAGCGTGGCCTTTGCAAAGGCTTCGCCCACGGAGGCGAAGAAGACCACCAGCACGAAAAAACGCGAAAGAACAAGACGTACACACGCTGGGAAAGACCAGCAGGCAGCAATGGAGATAATGTGACGTGCATGTTGGTGCACAAGGAGCACAACCATATTTATGTATTGCCCGCAAAGAAGGCCCATGCACACATCAAAATCCGATATTCATTCATTGAAGCCGGAACAGCGATGGAGGCGTGGATGGAGATCGGGATTTTTTACACCAAAAACACGCACATGCTAGCATCGACATACGGACTTATTACCAACTGTGGTGGGCACGATATTCTGTTACGAATATACATACATATATACACATACGCAAAGGGAGTTCTCACATGAGAAGGTTTCGCGCTGCAGGAGGGGACGAGGGCCGCCATTCTCCTCCACTGCACCATAACGTATCAGACCGAGGCGAGGAAGTTGAGGCTGCATTTGCGGCATCATTGGGGTCAGGAGCTTTGGTGTGTATTCAGTGCTATTCCAAACGAAGGCGTGTGTACGTACATGATACGATGATTGATCGTTGAAACCGCAGCGGGAGCCGCAAACACCTCAAAAGAACAGTACACGCGCATGTGGGGGAAATGGCATTGTGTTCCACTGGCTTCACAGAAGGCGGCGCGTATTTGGCGCGTCGCCGTCGCTCTGATCAGTTGCGAACAGCCCTGACCGACCGACTGAGGAGCGAAGCTCTGTGTCGCCTTTTTCTGGCGAAACGCCTACCAGCAACCCCCTCTTTCCTCCTAGTTTGGTTTGGCTACATTCCCCCCCCCCCAGCCTCCCCCTCCTTGCTCCTCGCTCCTCTCCCACGTGCTCCTCCCTTCCTTGCGCCTCGCCCCACTCTGGGCTGCGGACTTGCGACCCCCTGGGGGGCTGTCGCGCCCTGGCGCTGCTCCGCCTGGGCCTGCCAATCCGCAGCCGGACCCCCAAAAGCTGCAGGCTGCGTCGGCGGGTTTTCCTCCGCTCGCGCCGCGCTGGGCTGCAGGCCCAGTGCGCGCCCAAGGCAGGCCGTCCTCGCGAAGTCGCGCGGCCCTGGCATGCATAACCCACCGAGGCTCAGAGTGGAGGCCAGTCCACAGGAGACCTTCCACCAGAAACCCAACCCCGAGACCCCAGGACGTCCATGGACGTTTTCGGTGTGGGAACGTCGCGCGTTCCACAGCAAGACCATCGAAACCCAAGGAACCCAGGGCACCCTGGAGGCAAGCAGTGTGTGTTCCTGGCATGGGCCTCCACTGTATTCGCACTCGCGCCCTCGCGGTCTGGGTTCCAGGGCGCGAAACCCAAAAAACCCAGGGCACCCTGGAGTCGAGCAGGGTGCTTCTTCGCATGGGCCTCCACTGTAACAGATAACTCACCGTGGTCCCTCTGGGTCCGCAGTGGGACGACAGAGGGCGCGAGCGCAACTGGAAGGAAAAGCAGGGGAGAGAGAAATACGAGGAGAAATGAGGAGGAAAAAAAAAGAAAAAGGAGGAGGAGGAGGAGGAGGAGGAGAAAGGAGGAGGGGCAGAAGGAGGGGCCAGCGGCCCAAGGGCTCGCCCTCTGCGAAGGCGCTGGAGGCAGCAGGGCTGCGAGGACGGCGGGGGGCGTTCGTCGCAACGCCTGCGGGCGTGGCGCAATTCGCTGTACACCTCCTCCTCCTCCTCCTCCTCCTCCTCCTCCTCCTCCTCCTCCTCCTCCTCATCATCATCATCATCATCATCATCATCATCATCAGCAGCATCATCCTCATCAGCATCGTCATCATCAGCACCATCATCGTCAGCTCATCGTGATCATCAACATCATCATCAACATCAGAATCAGCATCGTCATCATCATCATCACAATCACCAACACCATCAGCATCATCATAATCATCATCAGCATCGTCATCATCATCCATCATCATCATCAGCATCGTCATCGTCGTCATCAGGATCACCATCATCATCATCATCATCCTCATCATCATCATCATCCTCATCATCAGAATCGTCACCATCATCAGCATCATCAGCATCATCATCATCGCCATCATCATCAGTATCAGCATCACCATCACCATCATCAGCATCATCGTCATCATCGTCATCATCATCATCAGATTCCTCCTGCTCCTCCTCCTGCTCCTCCACCGCATCCTCCTTATCCTCCCCCTCCTCATCATAATATCATCACCACCACCATCATCATAACCATCACCATCACCATCACCATCACATTCAGCATTCTTATTATCATCATCATCACAATCATTGTCGTCATCAGCACCATCATCAGCATCAGCATCATCGTCATCATCATCATCAGCAGCAGCAATTTCATCAGCATCGTCATCATCATCATCATCATCATCAGCAGCAGCATCATCATCATCGTCATCATCATCATCATCATCATCATCATCAGCATCAGCATCATCATCATCATCATCATCATCATCAGCACCATCATCAGCATCAGCATCATCGTCATCATCATCATCAGCAGCATTATCATCATCGTCATCATCATCATCATCATCAGCATCATTATCAGCATCAGCAGCACCAGCATCACCACCACAACCATCACCACCACCACCACCATCATCAGCAGCAGCAGCAACAGCATCATCATCAGCATCATCATCAGAATTCGAATCACCATCATCATCATCATCATCATCATCATCAGCAGCAGCATTAGCATCATCATCAGCGGCGTCATCATCAGAATCAGCATCGTCATCATCATCACAATCGCCGTCATCAGCATTTGCATCATCATCTTTATCATGCTCCTCCCGCTCCTCCTCCTCCACCTCATCCTCCTACTCCTCCTCCTCATCATCATAACCATCATCACCACCACCACCATCACCATCAGAATCATTATCATCATCATCACCGTCATCATCATCACCATCATCAGCATCATCATCACAATCACCAACACCATCAGCATCATCATCATGATCAGCAGTATCATCATCATCAGCAGCATCATCGTAATCATCATCATAATCATCATCAGCATCATCATCAGCATCATCACCACCACCATCATCATCAGCAGCAGCAACATCATCATCATCACCATCAGCATCAGCATCAGCAACATCAGCAGCATCATCATCATCATCATCATCATCGTCATCATCATCATCATCATCATCACAATCACCATCACCATCACCATCAGCATTATCATCATCATCATCATCATCATCATCATCATCATCATCATCATCATCATCATCATCACCATCAGCATCATCATCATCAGCGGCATCATCATCAGCATCATTATCCCCCTCCTCCTCCTCATCCTCATCCTCCTCCGCCCCCTCATCCTCATACCTCCTCATTTGTGGGAATTCTCTTGAGAACTCACGCACGTCATCGTGACTCCCGGCGAACGAGGGCAATGTGCCCGCCAACCGCCCCCCCCTGCTCCGTTCCTAGGAAATCTGGGAAATCCGGCGACGGAACAAAACAGGCGCCCTCGCGTGGGAGATCCTCAGAAAACGGGCTCCCCGAGCCTCCCCAAGGAGACCCTCCTCAGAGACCTCCTGGTTCCGTTTCCGGGAAATCAAGAAAATCTGGCGACGAATTCCACACGAGCGCCCTCGCGTGGGATATCCTCAGAAAACCGGCTCCCCGAGCCTCTCCAAGGAAACCCTCAGAGGCCCCCTTGTACTGTTTGCGGGAGATCCGTGAAATCCGGCGACGAATTCCAAACGGGCGCCCTCGCGTGGAAGATGCCATAGAAAACCGGCTCTGGAGGTCCTCAGACCCTGACCTTCCAAAGTGCTGAAAAAAAATAGCACTCCAAACCTATAGACCTATCTGGACTGGTTAAAACCATGGTGCTATTTTGTTCGCCGTCCTGGAAGGTCAAGGGAGGCCCCCTTGTTCGCTTCCGAGGAGTCCCGGAAATCCCGCGACAATTTCCAAACCGGCGCGCGCCCTTGGGACAGCCTCAGAAAACCGGCCCCCCGAGCCTCCCCAAGGAGGCCCTCGGAGGCCCCCTTGTTCCGTTTCTGGGACATCCGGGAAATCCGTCGAGGAATGCCAAACCGGCGCCCTCGCGAGAAACATGCCTTAGAAAACCAGCCCCCCGAAGCCCTCAGAGGACCCATTGCTCCGTTTCCGGAAATCTGGTACATCCGGCGACGAACTCCAAACCGGCGCCCTCGCGTGGAACATGCCTCAGAAAACCCGCTCGGTGGACCCTTACAAGCCCTCTTGTTCCGCTTCTGGGGCATCCGGGACATCCGGCGACAAACTCCACACTGGCGCCCTCGCGTGGAACATGCCGCAGAATACCGGCTCTGGAAACCCTCACAGGCCCCTTTCTATTTTCCGCTTCCGGGAGATCCGGGAAGCCCGGCCACAAATTCCAGACCGGCGCTATCGCGTGGGACGTCCTCAGAGAAGGGGCCCCCCGAGCATCCCCAACGTTGCCCTCACACGCGCGCCTGGGCGTGCCAGGGCGCACCAGGCTTATGTCGGCCGTGTCCCCCTACAGGGGGATTTCCGACGAAAAATAAGAAATTATCAAAAAATACCCCAGAAAGGTCAAAAAATACGAATAGTCCCCAGACTATGTTTGGAATATGTTTTGACTATTTGGGGGGTATTTTTTTTTTTTTCGTCGAAAGTCCCCCTGTAGGGGGACAGGCCCGACTTAACACCAGGCGCGTCCCATTCCGGGGCTCTCGCTCGAGACACCCTCGCGAAGTCGACCCAAAGTCAGGCTTCACGTGGGCTCTCGCTCGGGACACCCTCGCAGAGTCGCCCCATCGCCCCCCGAGGGAGGTCCCCCAGGACGATGGCGAGGATGAGCAGGGAGGAAGACGTAGGAGGGAGGAGGGGAGGAGGAGCGAGGATGGGAGGAGCAGGAGGAGGAGAAGGAGAAGGAGAAGAAGGAGGAAGTCCGACGCCGTCCTGCTCCTCCTCCCCCTGTTCCAGCTCCTCTTCCTTTTTCTCCTTCTCCTCCTCCTTTTTCTCTTCTTCTGTATTATTATTGTCATTCCTCCTCCTCCTTCTTGAAAACATTGATAATATTATCCTCCTCCTCTTCCTCCTCCCTCCTCGGAGATACTCGGTGATACAAAAGGCGCAAGTCGTAACAAGCACAACAAGAGCCCAATCATGGCGAATCGACAAGGGGTCGAAGGCGGTACGGACGAAAAGACTCGTCACTTCTGCTCCATATAGCCACATCCCTTGCCCCCCATCTGCCCCCCAGACCTTCGCCCTACCCGCGATGGTCTTGTTGCGCTGGTGCACAGCAATTCATTCAAAGGATCAGAGGGCAAGGACGAGGGGAAGGGAGAGAAAGGGCCACTGGAATTACCGAGCCGACCGACCGCTACTCCGTCCCGATGGGCGCTGGGTTAGAAAAATGATCAGATGTGCCAGGTATCATGCTCCGTCTGAGTTTCCGCAAATCCGATGAAACGGTGTTGAGACAAGGCTTCAGCAGCTTCGGCCCCTTCACTGCGCAGGAAAAAAACGAACCTTGGTCCGTTGCCTATGGCTTCTTGGATATGAACCGCTACCTGTTGGCACCCCTGCCGGGTGCCAGGGCTGATCCTGTTAAAGCAAGTGGAACAGCGAACCCTCGTGCCGTGGCGGCGCGCCGGCGCCCCGCGTTGCAGTCCCGAGCCGAACACGCGGTGCAGTGGTACTCTCGGCGGCGGATTGCGCACAAGTGTATTGCCCTCCTCCTCCTCCTCCTCCTCCTCCTCCTCCTCCTCCTCCTCCTCCCTCCTCCTCCTCCCTCCTGCTCCTCCTCCTCCCTCCTCCTCCTCCTCCTCCTCCTCCTCCTCCTCCACCCTGCCCAGACTGGATTGGGGCAGGTTGAAAATGGGCGGCCTCTGTCCCTGGAGGGAAGGGGCTGCGCTCCGGACCTCATGTCCGCGGCCCTGGGCCACTCCCCTAGGACCTGGCCTACCCCTCCCCCTCCTCCTCCTCCTTCCTCCTCCTCCTCCTCCTCCTCCTCTCCTCCTCCTCCTCCTCCCTCCTCCTCCTCCTCCTCCTCCGCCTGCAGCACCCCCCCGCCCCCCCTTCTGGGCGTCCTCGAGCGCGAAAGGCAGGGCGCCGGCGTTCTGGAAGCGGGACGGCTGGGCCCTCCCCTCTGCGGGCGGCGGCCCGCGCCCACCCTGTCCAGGAGGGGGGGAGGACGGGGAGGAGGAGGAGGAGGAGGAGGAGGAGGAGGAGGAGGCGAGGCGGAGGAGGAGGAGGAGGAGGAGGAGGAGGAGCAGCAGGAGGAGGAGGAGAACGAGGGGGAGGAGGAGGAGGAGGAGGAGGAAGCGGAGGAGGAGGAGGAGGAGGAGGAGGAGGAGAGCAGCAGGAGCAGGAGGAAGAGGAGGAGGAGCAGGACGGCGGAGGACCATCCTCCTCCTCCTCCTCCTCCTCCTCCTCCTCCTCCTCCTCCTCCTGAAGGACAAGAGGGAGTTGCCGGCGCGCACAGGGGGGCAGTGGGAGGGAGGAAGGCTTCTTAGAAGGACCCTGAGATCCTGGCGACTCAATTCCGAGCCGGGCGTTTTCGCTCAATGTTGAACCCGGGACCCTTACAAATCGATCCGGCTGAAAAAATGACGCAGACAGATGGGGTCCGAGGGTCCGGTCGTGATTTCTTGCGAAGTTGCAATTTTTTGCAACGTTTGATCCCACGGGAGGCTGCCAAAGAAGCCCTCCCCCTCCCCCTGCCCCCCGTGCGCGTGGCCAAGGGAAGCCTTTTCACCAGAGGTCCCCAGAGGGCGAGAACAATGGCGCCGTCGGCAGCGGCTCCAACGAGGTCGAAGACGGGTTTACCAAGGCCGATCGCGACATCCTGAGCGGCTTCGAGAAGAGGGGGGCGGCGGGCGAGGCGAGACGGAGTGATGAGGGAGGAGGTAGGAAGGGAAAGAAGGATAGGCCAGAAGCCGGCGGGGGAGGGGGATGGGGCCGAAAAGAGAGAAGGCACTGGAAAGATGCTGGTGGCCTGTTCGAGGTAGCGCTCAGGGGTCCTGGAGGTCCTGGGTCGGGAAGGCGCAAACATGAATTAGCGATCCATGGATTTGGCGCGCGGTCGCCAAACCCATAGATCGGGGAAGGTGCCCTCCCCAAAACGCGGCCAGTGACGCCTCGCTCGGCGGCGGAAATCCGCGATTTCCCATGGAAACGGGATCCGTCGCTAATCAACGCCGCCCCCTTGATCCATGTCTGCGATCTCCTGACTGGGGGGCTCTTATCAGCTCCCCCCAGTCGCCCTACCTGAAGTAACTGTGCAGGCCAGGCGGGGCGTTTCGTTGGAGACTTCCCTTTACACCTTACGATCTTAAAGCGAAACGCCTCGAACGGTTAACAGGATTAGGGAAACGACCAGCCCTCCATCCTTCTAACAGTTGGATTTTTTCTGAAAAAGTGCGCTGCGCTGAGGCGAGAGCTGCCTTTTTGAAAACCACAGGCCCTCCATCTTTAGGGAAACGAGCAATGACATAGACTTGAAAAATCACGGAGGTCCGCGCGGATTTCTCGGATCAGCGCTGGGCCCCTCCAGCGGCGCCTCTGGCGCTGCCCCTGGCGCGCTCCGCGCGCCAGGGAGGGGGGCCCAGCGCGGATCCAAGAAATCCGCGCGGAGCGCCAAATGTTTATGTTTATGACGCTGTTTCTTCTTCGAAGAATGGCGGGCCGGTGGCTTCCGAACTGCGTCCCGCGCGCCTTCGCGCGGTGCGCCGCGGAGCCCGCCCTGACATCTTCGCTCGGGCGTTGGCAGAACTGGGTTCAGTGGGACCCGGTTTAGTGATGTGTACTGGGGGACGCCCCCCCCCCGCCCCGTTCCACTGACCGGAACTGCCGTCACCCGAAAAACACCAGCTACGGCAGACCTGTTTTAGT
>CAUYUJ010019725.1:114946-139946 GCA_963575745.1 Prorocentrum cordatum
AGCGTACGCATCAGCGTGCGTAGCTTCCCTGAGGTCAATCATGACGCCTGGGAGGGGAGGGGAAACAGGGGAGGGAGGAGGAGAAGGAGGACCGGAGGAGGCGAGGGTAAGATGAGGGTGGGGGGCTGCGGAGGGAGGGGGAACAGCGAGGGGAGGGAACGAAGGGAGGGGAGGAAGGGGCTGGGGAAGAAAAGGGATGATGGGAGGGACCAACATCACATCCACCAGGCGGCAGTCACTCCAAGAACTCTAGGGCTGAGAATCGCCACGGCCGTGCAGCCCCGCGGCGTCATCGGAAAAGCGCCTGGCACCACGTGAACACATCACAGAGACGAGGAGGAGGAGCAGGAGGAGGAGGAAGAGGAGGAGGCGGAGGAGGAGGAGAGAGGATGAGGAGATGGAGGAGACGGAGGCGGGGGTAGGAGGACGAGAAGGAGGAGGAGGAGGAGGAGGAGGAGGAGGAGGAGAGGAAGGGGACGCAGGGGCAGAACTGCTCCCAGCTCTCCCGGGCGTGATGGCAAGGCTCCTCACCGACACCCACACACACACACACACACACACACACTTGCGGGTCGGCAGCGCGAGGGCGGTCGCCAACGCGCTCGGCAAGCCGGCGGGCCGCGCCGGGGCAGAGGCACACTCGACGACCGGGACAAGGGGAAGGGAAGCCGTGGAGGAGACGCGCGGGAGGTAAAACGACGCGAAGATCGGGACAAAATCGGATCGGGATAACTCGAAATCTCTGAGAGTCGGCGGGTTTGGAGGATGTATTGGGCGCCGCGGCCGCTCCAGAGCGTTCCGGAACGCTCTGAGAGCGCTCCGGAACGCTCTGGAGCGATTTATCTTGATCCTAGCCCTGTTTTATACGCGGCCCGAGGTACGATGCCTGGCTGGACGTGGACCAGATCGAGGTCGAGTGCAAGGATCCCCGCCCCGCCCGCTGGGCCTGCTGCCTGGGTGCGCCGCGAGAAAGGAGGAGGGCGAGGAGGAGGAGGAGGAGGAGGAGGAGGAGGAGGGGGAGGAGGCGATTTATCCCAATCCTAGCCCTGTTTGGGGAGGGCCTCAGGCCCGGGGAGCCCGCGCCTCGCGGAGTGCGCGGGGGCGGCCTCGGGCACCGGGAGCCGAGGGTGCGCACTGGACGGCGCGCGGGCCAGCGCGAGCTGCCGAGAAAAGGGGGGGCAGCGCAGGCCCCCAGCGGAGAGGCGAGCCAGCCTCCACCGGGCGGCTGGCAAAAGGCCTGCGCTGGGCCAGGGCCGCCGGCGGACATCGTCGAGGGGGTCCGGCTCCACGAGAGCAGGGCTCTGCAGGGGCCTTCAGTGCACAGCCGCACGTGCGGCGCTCGTCCAGGGACCAGGGCCTTGCCCAAGGAAGTGCACCACGACGAGCGACGCAGCGCCCAGAAGGCCGCCAATGGCGGCCAGGGGAGGGGGGAAAAGAAGGAGGGGCGGAGGCGAAGCGAGGGAGGGAAGAGGGCGACCACCCCGGTGCACAGCAAAACGGGGAGGTGCCAGGAGCGCAGAGGCGGGGTCGGGAGGCCAGCATGGGCCCCCACAGCCGGCTCAGGCTGGCGGGACGGGCGGCAAGATCAATCAGGAAGTGAAGAGGAGGACGCGGAAGGTCAGGATGGGCCCCCCGCGACGCAGTGGGCCACGCCGTGGTCACCGCCCTATGCGTACATGACGGGGCGGCGGCGCGGGACACCGCGGCGCGGAGAGCTGGAGGGGGCTGTGGCGCTGATCGGTCACGTCCTGGGGAGGGACGCCCTCCGCCTGCCCATATGCGGGCTTGGGGGGGGGAGCACCGCGGGGGGGGGGGGGGGGGCCGCCCCCTGCGGCCGCGAGAGAGAGAGAGGGGGAGAGAGAAGGGGAGAAAAGGAGAGAAGGGGAGAAAAAACGAGAGAGAGAGAGAGAGGGGAGAGGGAGGGCAGGGAAGGGAAGAGGGAGGGAGGGAGGGAGAGAAAAGGGAGGGAGGGAAAAGGGAGGGAGGGGAGGGAACAGGGAGGGAGGGAGGGACGGGACGGAGCAACGGGAGGAGCCGGCTCCCCGACCCGCTGCCCCTCCCGCACGGCAGCGGGAGCTCGGAGACCCAGCGGCCGCCCTCCGTCCACGTCATGGGGGCCGCCCCGGAGATGCTCCAGCTCCCTGCCCCGGCAACGCTCCTCCTCCTCCTCCTCCTCCTCCTCCTCCTCCTCCTCCTCCTCGGTTTCTCGGTTTCTCGGTTTCTCCGCAGTGGTCTCCCCAGAGCGCCCTGCGCCCGGCGGGCGCTCCGGCCGCGGGCCGGGCGGGGGGGGGCGCGGGGAGGCCGCACCTGGCAGGGGCACAGGCCGGAGTCTTTCATCCGCCAACCGCTGCCAGGTGCTCAGCGCCGCCCTGCACAGCGTACCAGCGCCCAGCCTACATACTTGATGCAGTCGGCGGTCGCTACCGGGCCAAGTAGGGCCAGGAGCGCCGCCTGCTGCGTCGTAGGCGCCCCGCCGTCGATGGATGTCCACAGCTGGCGTCGTGACGCCGAGGTGTGCCCGCACGCAAGCAATGCATGGGAGACGTCCACCTCTGTGCTGGGACATGCACCACAGCGCGGCAGAACCAGCGGCGCGTCCTCACCACCTAGGACTGGCAGCGGCCAGCGGCCAGTCACCCTGCATACTGCCCAGAGCCTATAATACAGATTTCCTCCATGATCTTCAAACATGTCTTGCTGCGTGCCTCGCTGCATGGCCGGCATGAGGCTGCGAAACGGTAGCCCCAGACATGGCAATGGACGGTCAGCCGCCGCATCTACCGATGGTTGGTCATAGGCGCGCAGGGCTGGCAGTGCCACCTCTTGGCGGTACCGCCGTAGCAGCGACCTTCGGGATGCTGGCGAAGACCGGGCTGCGACCACCTCCTCTGTGAACCCCTCATGGGCGCTGATGTCCCGAATGGGCCCGTTCGGCATGCTGGCCATGAGCTGGCCAGCCGCACGCCACCAGGAGGGCGCCGGCGACTGGCGCGCGGCATCCCGCATCGCCGTCGCCGGGTGTCCCTCCGGGAGGACCCAGAGCCTGGCGCGCGCCATGATCACCTGCAGGATCATGAGCGTTCCAAGCCTCAGGTCCCACCGGCACTGAAGGCGCGAGAGTGCCCAGTTCAGCCGCGGGCCACGTCTGTAGCCCAAGGTGGCCCTGGCCCAGTACGCTTGCAAACTATTGAGATCACTCTCACTGTTGGGCACGGCGGCCAGCACAGCAGCACCTGCCAGCACTGCGGGAACAATTCTGATCAACACCTGGGCAGCTAGGACACGAACCGGAAACCCGCCCGCCTCCGCTGCTTGGTACAGCTCATCGAACAAGGAGCGCCCCATGGCCATGGTAGCTTTCGCGTGGGGGGCGAAGGACAGCTCCGCGTCAAGGGTGATACCCAGCATCTTGTGCGTCAGCACGAGGTCGAATCCCATGCCAGTGGAATCGAACATGGGGCTGCCGTGTACCGCCAGGCATTCGGCTTTCCCGGGGCCGAAATTGAAGGCAGCCTTATGCCTCGCAGCATACTTCACCGTGGCAGAAGAAATGGACTGGTCCAGGATGGCCCTGGTCGCCCCCACCGACGGGCAGGCCGCCACCCCGTCGTCGATGTACTGTAGCATGACCAATCCGCGGCGGCCCGCACGCTCGACGACCGCGATGCGGTCTGAGAGTGATGGAAGTTGCGCCAGGGCTGCCGCCGCAGCCGCAACCGGGCACCGGCTGCTCCTCTCTGCCACGGCCACCTGTTGACAAACTTGCTGCGCCTTCGCTAAGATCGTTTCGCGCCCTGCTGGGGCCTCGGCAAGTAGCTCGGCAGGGGACCGGGCGTGGGCCTCAAGCATGGCTGCGCGGGCCCAAGCCGGCGGCGTTGCTCGCGCCCCACCCGGGCACGCCGCCTCTACCTCGTCTCGCAGGTCCCTGAGGAGGGCGTTGAATGCTGGAACAGAGAAGCGGCGCCCTTGTGCCGTGCCACACGCTAGGACGAATGTTGTGGAGAGAAGCCCGTGTAATTCCAGAACCTGCGTGTCTTGCTGCATAACGTCGTCGAGCCACAGCCAGGCGCGCCCATGTACTCCTGCCCTATAAGTGCCCAACAACATACCATTGTGGCCTGCGACATCAAAGCCACATTTGAGGTCAATAAATGCTAGATAAGTGGCTAGGCCTAAATATGACCGCACTTCTCCAAGGAGGACCACGGCCAGTACGAGCGAAATTGGATCAGATATTCCCCCGACCTGGCTGTCACCGCAGTAGTCCTGGATACATGGAAAATGTCTTTCAACCCATAGTGCGTCCAGGAATTGAGCGAAGTCCGAGCATATGCTGATGGGCCGGAGGCAGCTTGCAGAACGTACAATGCGCGGGCCTGATTTGTGTCGGGGCGAATATTTCCGCAGTGACCACAATGACGATGTGAGGCACATATGGTGGGACAAGTTGGCCAGGCAAGCCGTCACCCTCCTGCCTGCCAGGACCGACGATTTAAGGGCTGCCGTGGCGCAGCCGAGACCACCCCCGCTCTCCCGCAGACGGGAGATGGCATTGGTGATCTCCGCTGCTGCGTAGGGACCGTTGTTAGTGGTTGTGAGCGTGCCCTCCGGCGCGGCGCCTGTTCTCCGCACCTCGCAGATTTCCCGATTCATGGCAGCAGCATCGGACTCGTTCTGCGGGAATGAGTTCTGCGCGCGGGTGAATAAGTCTTCCACGAGTGCCTGCACCACTTGCTCCTGCGACATGGCCTCGCCCGTCGTCGGGTCGTCGAGTGCTACTTGGACAGGCGCGCTCCCCCGGAACCAAGAGGATAGGAACCGTTCCGCTCGACCTGGGTCACTCTCTCGGAGCGCGATGTACTTTTGGAACGTCGCCCGTCGCGTGGCCCACGTTGCCTCTTCAGCTGCTTGCTTAAACTCCGCAAAAGTTTCAAAACCATCTGGGGAAGGCCCTGGCGCCCTTCGTTTGGGCGCGCGCTGCCGCGGAGCCGCAACCTTGACCGCGCCTGCTGCGTGGCCGGCAACCACCATCACGACGTCGCGGCACCAGGCAGCACAGTCCAAGATGCCGCGCCTCACCTTTTTTCGACGAGGTCCCCCCCAGCATTGGCGGCGCCAGGACAGGGTCACACTGGAGCGGGCCTGTTGCGTCAGCAAGCAAATCCAAAAGAGGTGCGACTGTATGAAGTGCTGCATCCCATTCTTCCGTTGATGCCCATGACACCCGGCCGACAACTGCGTCATATCGAAGGGTCAGATTATGCGGGAGACTGCCGAATACCATTTTGTGGTCCGAGGCCGCTACGAACATGTCCAAGACGCGGACCTGCATGGGCACATTGCTCGCGGCGAAGACTACGTCAACCGTTGTGCCTGACACGTGTGTAGGTACACGGGGGTTCAGTAGCTCCAACCCAGCCTCGGTGGCCATCGCCTGCACGGCCCTGTCCGCAGTGGACTGCGCGCAGTGGGCACATTTACAGCCAGGCGCATGGTCTAGGAAGCGGGCCCAATGCGCGTTGCCGTCGCCAAATAATACGTGCCACGCATGTGGATCAGCAGCTGAAAGAATCGCACGGGCTCGAAGAACAGCACCCCAGGTGTCTCTGTCGCCCCCCGGGGCGCCATAGAATCCATAAATATATGCGCAGGGGCAATCATTGATGGCGCCCGGGCTCCGCACTTTACGGGTATGCCACCTCTCACCGCAATGCTCTTCGATGGAGCTCACTGCCGGCAGAAGTTCCGCTAGAATGAAAAAGCCGACCGATGCATATGATGACGTTTGCTTGCCGACCCATGCGTACGGGAAGTTGCCAGGCAGTCGTGCCCCAGGTGGGAAACGTGCCCCAGGGATCACGCATATGTGTACTCTGTTCTGCTGCAGCGCTGCCGATATCCCCCAGAGGCGCCAATACAGAAGTTCATTCGTCCCCAGCGTGGAAAGGCCAACAACCCCGGGGTTCATGGAGCCAATCGTGAGGCCTTCTGTCTGAAGTGGTGTTGTGGCTATTTCCTCGGCCCCCGTGTCGCCAACCCGCGGTCCACCCGCGTAGGGTGACACAATGGGCTGGTTCCTGCCCGCCCCCTGCATCCCTCGGATCGCCTCCTGTTTCAGGAAGCGGCCGAAATCGTCCGCGATGTCAGCCAGTGCCCGGATGCTTGCACCTCCTACAGGCTGGAGGCGGGAAGGCCTGTCCGGCTGCAGCTCGAGGAGCGCCGCCACATCCTTCTGGAACGCTGCCCGCTCACACTTCCGCGGGCGCCCATCCTGCCAGGTTGTGAGCAGATGCCGGAGGCCTTCCATGGGCAAGGGCCGCTGGGTGGGTTGGTGACGTTCGACACCAGTGGCCACGCAGAGGCGCGCGCACGCAGGCAGGACTATACCTGTATCGCTCGGCGCTGGACATGCATCGCGCCGCGCATGCTAGGCGGGCGTTCCCCGCCCCGCCCAGGGATGGCAGGCCCAGGCCCGAGCCAACCGGCGCTTGGCGCTCCTCCTCCTCCTCCTCCTCCTCCTCCTCCTCCTCCTCCTCCTCCTCCTCCTCCGCCTCCGCCACGCTCCTCCTCCTCCTCCTCCTCCTCCTCCTCCTCCTCTCCTCTCCCTCCTCCTCCTCCTCCGCCTCCGCCACGCTCCTCCTCCTCCTCCTCCTCCTCCTCCTCCTCTCCTCCTCCTCCTCCTCCTCCGCCTCCGCCACGCTCCTCCTCCTCCTCCTCCTCCTCCTCCTCCTCCTCCTTCCTCCTCTCCTCCTCCTCCTCCTCCTCCTCCTCCTCCTCCTCCTCCCTGCCCCGCCACGCTCAGCGCCCCTTCAACGGGGACTCCACGAACGGGTACTTTGGCCAGTGGCCCGGCGAACCCAACCCTCCCCGATGTGGGCAACGCTGCAATGCCAAAAAGAGGCCCTGAAGCGGCAATTTTAAGCACATCCCCAAAGTACCCGTTAGTGAGTACCTGTTACGGTGCCGCTGACACGCTCTCTGCCGGCGAGCCCCGGGAAGACTCCCGAGCCGCTGCACTGCGACGGCGCACAGATCGAAGCGAACGGGCCCCACGCGGGAGGCAGAAGGAGGGGCCAACTCCCATTCGCTCCTCCTCCTCCTCCTCCTCCTCCTCCTCCTCCTCCTCCTCCTCCTCCTCCTCCTCCTCCTCCTCCTCCTCCTCCTCCTCCATCCGTGTCCAAACAAAATGCGCAACTCCTCCCTGTCGCACCCCGAGACGCGTCGGCAGGGCGGGCGGGGCATCTCGCCTGTGATTTCCTCACCACCCATGACCCTGAAGCGAAAATGTTGCCAGTCATCTTGAAAGCTCTGCTGAAGCGCGCTGCCTGCCAACGTTACACAGGCTTCTTCATAAGGAGGGAGTCGCAGAAGAGAGCAGAGGGGTACGCAGTTGCAACAGCTTCACGGTTGCAGAGCGGGTGGTTTTCTTAATGTAGCTCTCGCCTTAGCGCCACGCACATCCGTCTTAAAAGTGTGCAAGAGCTTCACGAATGTAGGCCAGGCCATGCCTTAGCGCCGCGCACATTAGCTTTACAAGTTCGCAAAAGCTTCACGGATGGAGGGCGGATCCTTTCTTCAAAATGTGGTTATCGCCTCAGCACCGCCCACATTGACCTTGAAATGCTATTACAGGTTCGAAGATTCGCACGGTTGAAGTCCAAGGAAAGGTGTCCTGGTACGGTTCAGGATCGTCAAGACGCAACAGTAACGTTGATTCGCGGCGTTGAAGTCCCAGAAACGGTTTTGGTACGGTTCCGGATTATCAAACGGTTGCAATTCCAACGAGGCACTTCCAGCAGTGAAAACAAATCCTTATATGACTACCTGCCAAACTACCCCAACCCAACCCGAAGACACGGATCGTCGATTCCTGGTGGGGGGGGCACTCCAAAACATTGAGGGGACACGATGGAACCCGCACACACCCCGACCCGAAATCTTGGGATTGGGTTGTTTCGGGCCTTCGGGTCTGGTGGGGGGGTGGCTCGGCAAGCAATGAAAATAGGGACCTATGAAGAGGGAACTTGGAGGGACGGCACACTGCAAAATCCCTGATGCGTCTTAGGTTTACACTTGCCCTCCTCCTCCTCCTCCTCCTCCTCCTCCTCCTCCTCCTCCTCCTCCTCCTACTCCTCCTCCTCCTCCTCCTCCTCCTCCTCCTCCTCCTCGTCCTCCACCCTCTCCTCCTCCTCCTCCTCCTCCTCCTCCTCCTCCTCCTCCCCCTCCTCCTCCCTCCGCCTCCTCCTCCTTATCCTCATTATCCTTAGTCTCCTCGTCCTCCTCCTCCCTCTCCTCCTCCTCCTCCTCCTCCTCCTCCTCCTCCTCCTCCTCCTCCTCGTCCGCCTCCTCATCTTCTTCCTCATCATCATGATCATGATCAGAATCGGCATCATCATCAGCAGCAGCATCATCATCAGCATCATCATCATCAGCATCCTCATCACCATTAGCATCATCTTCATCATCGTCATCATCATCATCATCATCATCATCATCATCATCATCATCATCATCATCATCATCATCATCATCATCATCATCAGCATCAGCATCAGCATCAGCATCAGCATCAGCATCATCAGCAGCATCAGCATCAACATCAGCATCATCATCATAAGTATCGTCATCATCAGCAGCATCAGCATCAGCATCATCAGCATCATCAAAATCATGATCGGCAGAATCATAAACATCATCAGCATCAGCATCAACAACAGCATCATCACCATTACCATCACCATCATCATCAGCAGCAGCATAATCATCATCAGCATCATCATCAGCATCATCAACGTCAGTATCATCGCTATCGTCATCGTCATAATCGTCCTCAGCATCCCCCGCATCAGCATAGTCACCATCATCAGCATCATCATCAGCATCACCAGCATCATCCTCATCAGAATCATCATCATAAGCATCATCATCAGCAGCGTCATCATCCTCATCATCAGCATCATCGGAATCAACATCATCAGCACACATACCGTCACCAGCACTACCAGCATCCTCAGCATCATCCCTCGGCATCATGATGTGCATCATCGTCAGCAGCATCACCATCAGCATCATAATCGACAACAACAGAATCGCCATCATCAGCATCAGCATCATCATCAGCAGCAGCATCAGCATCCGCATCTGCAACAGCATCATCATCATCGGAGGCATCCTCATCAACACCATTATCATCGTCATTTGCCTCATCAGCAACAGCATCATCAGTAGCATCAGCACGATCATCATCATCAGCATCCACACCATCATCACCGCCAGCATCATCATCAGCACCATCATCATCATCATCATCATCATCATCAGCATCATCATCATCAGCATCATCATCATCAGCAGCAGCAGCATCAGCATCAGCATCAGCATCATCAGCAGCAGCAGCGTCGTCGTCGGCGTGATCCTCCTCCTCATCCGCACACTCCTCCGTCTCCTCCTCCTCCTCCTCCTCCTCCTCCTCCTCCTCCTCCTCATTCTCCTCCGCCTCCTCCTCCTCCCCCTCATTCTCCTCCGCCTCCCCCGCCTCCTCCGCCTCCTCCCCCTCCTCGCCCCAGGCCGGCGCACACTAGCCAACGCCCAGGGGAGCGGGGGGAGGGGGTGCAGGGGGAGGGGGGGGGGGGCACGGCACGTCGAGGGGCACGCGCCCACGGCGCGGGCGCGCGCCAGGGGCAGCCTGTGCAGTTGGCGGGGGGGGGGAGGCAAAAAGGTTAAGGAGGAGGAGGAGCAGGAGCAGGAGGAGGCGGGGGCGGAGATGGAGGGGGCGATCGGAGGCGGAGGAGGAGAAGAAGGAGGGTGGAGGGAGGAGGGAGGGAGGGAGGAGGAGAGAGGCGGAGGCGGGAGGAGGAGGAGGAGGAGGAAGGAGAAGGAGAAGTGAGGAGAAGTGAGGGGAAGGGAGGAGGGAAGGGAGGAGAGAAGGGAGGAGAGAAGGGAGGAGAGAAGGGAGGAGGAAAGAAGGGAGGAGGAAGGGCGGAGAGAAGGGAGGAGAGAAGGGAGGAGAGAAGGGAGGAGAGAAGGGAGGAGAGAAGGGAGGAGAGAAGGGAGGAGAGAAGGGAAGGGACGGGAGCAGGGGAAACGGGGAACGATGAGGTGGAGAAGGCAGGCGGTGGGGGGGCTCGCGAGCTTAGAAAAGAAGGAAGAGGAGGAGGCCCTGACTTCTCCCCCAGCACCTTCCTCATAAGCATCCTCATCGTCCCCCTCATCCTCACCATGTCTGATCCTTCGCCTCGTCATCCGCCTCCTCCTCCTTCTCTTCATCGTCGCCCTTCCCCTCCCCCTTCAATGTATACACACACATGTGTACAACGTGTATACGCGCATCTTGGTTCCAGCGTCGGCTGATCCTCCGCTTCCTCGCACTCGTCCTGCTCCTCCTCCGCCGCCTCCTCCTCTGCCTCCTCCTCCTCCTGCTCCTGCTCCTCCTCTTCCGCCTGGTCCTCCCCCCCCCCCACCCGCCCCGTCTTCAATACCCAAAAAGCTCATGACAGTATCATTATCCGCCTCCTCGGCATCCTCCCTCCTCCTACTCTGTCCTGTATCATCCTCATCCAAATCTAGATCCGTGGCATCGTCGTCATCATCCGACTCCGTATCTCCGTCAGCACCCACATCCTCCTCGTGGTCCTACTCCATAGCCCAAGTCCACCTCCTCGTCCGCCGCCCAATGTTAGTAGCAATCAGCATCCTCGGCCCATCCTCATGGTAGCAACCGTAAGCACGATAACGCATCGCCTGCAGCACCAATATCATTGCTGACAACAACATATGTGCCAGCTTCACCACCATAATCGTCATCCACATCACCTCCACGTAGTACTTATCATCGTCACCAGCATCATCATCAGCATCATCAGTATCAGCATCATCCTCATAATCAGCATCATCAGCAGCAGCATCATCAGCTACAGCAGCATGAGCAGCATCAGCAGAATCATCATCATCGTAATCGTCAGCATCAACATCATCAGCAGCATCAGCAGCATCAGCAGCATCATCGTCATCATCGGCATCCTCAGCATCGTCATCATCAGCAGCAGCATCATCACCACTACCATCAGCATCGTCAGCATCATCAGTATCATCATCAGCTGCTGCAGCAGCATAACCATCATCATAATTATCAGCCTCATCATCAACATCCTCATAGTCATCATCATCATAAGCAACTGTCCCGTCATGAACATTATCGGCGTCATCGTCACCATCAGCATCATAATCAACATCAACAGCAGCAACATCATCAATATCAGCATCCGCTTCAGCATCAGCATCACCATCATCATTTTTTGTCTTGAGAAAATGCGAGCGGACAGAGATGTACCACAACAACTCATGCGAGAGACCAGTAAGCATCCAGCCGAACGGCTGTCCTGCGAACATGGCCGAAACTCGGGCCGCAAACCCGTTCATCGAGCAGGGAGGAGCGGAGGGGAGCAGAGGCCCAGGAGGAAGAGACGATACACGAAGCTGGGGCACTTGCCGGCCAACCTGCAACAGGTGAGCCGCATCGCACCAACGGGATTCAGGAAAAGGGGGGCGGAGGAGTAGATTCAAACAACCCGCATGGCCCAGATGGCCATAATTAACAAATCCACGAAGGACGACTGAACAAACGCGCCGCGTGTGCGACCCCGATGGCTGGCCAGCCACTTATATAATGCACAGAATGGAAGCCAAACGCAACGCCGAGAGTAGCGAAGAAACACCATCGCTACGGACTCGGGTCCAGAAAGGAGAAGGAGGGGGAGGTGGACAAGGAGAGGCAGGAGAGAAGAATCACGCTTTTTATCGCATCGATCGCGCAGCGAGGACGCAATACTAACGTTAAACAGTGCGACGGCAAGACAGAAAGGAACGAGGGAAGAGAGAGAAGAGAGAGAGAAAGGAAGAGAGGAATCCCACGTGCAACCCAAATGAATGCCCAGCGAGCGCTGGGACAGCCTGGAGAAGATCACGACATGAGTGAAAATAGATTGCGGCCATGATGAGGAAGGCCAACTACGCCTCATCACACGGGCGGCGCCAGCAGCCAGGGGTGGAGAGGAGGAGGGGGAGGAAGAGGAGGCAGGACGGAGGGGAGGACAGGGAGGGAGGACAGCTGCCCCGTACACGGCTTCAGGAGGACAAGCGGCAATAGCCCCGGACTCGGCACTCTAGGCATATGCATGCTGGTGTGTGTGTATATATATATATATACGTATGCGCCAGAAAATGCTGAAAACTGAGGCCTGGCCGCGGGGGCGTTTTGAACGCGCGGCTCACGAGAGCGCGTGACTTGGCGTGGCTCTCCGTCGCCTGCCGCACGTACCTCTGGAAGAGCTCCGAAGCGTCAGACCGCGCCGCTCCATGCAGTATCATCATGATCAGCCTCATCATCATCATCATCATCATCATCATCATCATCATCATCATCATCAGCATCATCACCATCAGCATCAGCATCAGCATCAGCATCATCAGCATCATCATCATCATCATCATCATCATCATCATCATCATCGTCATCATTAACATCATCATCATTATCAACATCATCAGCAGCATTGGAATCCGCATCAGCATCATCTGCAGCAGCATCATCGTAATAGTCATCCACAACCTCATCATCAGCACCATCATCATCAACATCGTCATCATCGTCAGCAACGTCATCATCGTCGTCAATAGCATGCACCATCATTGCCCGCGTCGGCATCCACACAGCAGCAGCATCAGCAGCGTCATAATCTGCCTACTAATCACACGAATCAGCATCACCGTCACCATCATCGTAGTCGGCATCATAATCATCATCATCATCATCATCATCATCATCATCATCATCATCATCATCATCATCATCATCGTCATCATCATCAGCATCATCATCATCATCACCATCATCATCATCATCAGTATCATTATCATCATCAGCAGCAGCATCATCATCAGCATCAGCATAGTCATCAGCATCATCATCAGCAACAGCACCATCATCATACTCATAATCATCATCATCAGCATCAGCATCATCAGCATCAGCATCAGCATCAGCATCAGCATCAGCATCATCATCATCATCATCATCATCATCATCATCATCATCATCAGTATCGGCATCGTCGTCATCAGCATCAGCATCAGCACAACAATCAGCAGGCGCATCAGCATCATCATCATCAGCATCGTCATCAGCGTCTTAATCATCAGCATCATAATCAGCAGCATCATCAGCAGCATCAGCATCATGATCGGTATCATCGTTGTCATCAGCATCACCATCATCATCAGCATCATCATCACCATCAGCATCATGATCATCATCATCACCATCATCATCATCATAATCCGCATCATCATCTGCATCATGATCATCATCATCATCATCAGCATCAGCATCTTCATCCTCAGCATCGTCGTCGTCATAATCTGCATCATCAGCGGCACCATCAGCATTACCATCATTATCATCATCAGCAGCAGCAAGTTCCGCAGCAGCAGCATCGTCAACATCGCAAGCATCCTCACCACCATCACCATCACCATCACCATCAGCATCGACAGCATCATCATCATCGTCATCATCATCATCATCAGCAGCAGCAGCATCACCCTCATCATACGCATCATCTTCATGGATCATCACCACCATCATCCTCACCATCATTAAGAGCAGAATCAGCACCATCCACATCGCCGTCGCTATTACCAACAGCAAGATAATTGTGATATGCATCGTCACAGTCATCATCATGATCACCATCAACATCATCAGCATCATTATCATTGCCATCATCATCCGCAGCATCACATCATCGTCATCATCAGCAGCATCGTCATCATCGTCATCAGCAGCATAATCAGCATCATCATCAGCAGAAGCGTCAGCATCATCATCAGCAGCAGCAACATCATCAGCATCATCAGCATCATCAACGAAATCATCAGCAGCATCATCATCAGCAGTAGCATCATCGTCATCATCATCAACATCATCATCATCATCATCATCATCATCATCATCATCATCATCATCATCATCATCATCATCATCATCATCATCATCGTCGCCATCATCCGCTTCCTCTTTCCTTAACCTGAATGCCGCATGCCTCTGCTACCCACCCACCCACTCTAGCCCAGCCGAGCGTTGGAACGGAGCCACATATTTTGACGTCCTCACCGAACGCGACCTGCGTGGCTGGTTTAGGGCATCTATCACATGAAGGGGGGGGACGAGCACGGGACGGGGGAGGAGGCAAGAGGGACGACGGAGACGAAGTGGGAACATGACGACCATGAAGACGAGGAAGGCGAGTGGGAGGAGCAGCAGCAGGAAGAAGAGGAGGGTTAGGGGGAGCAGAAGGAAGAGTAGATGAAGGATGATCAGAATCAGAGTCAGAAGATTGAAAAAACGAACGTGCTAAAAAAAACAATGATCCTGTAGGAATGTGAGAAAGAGAGGGGGAGTCGGGGCGAGTCGCCTGACTCAGAATGAGAGGAGGAAGCACCCATGCACAACCCAGCCAGAGAGCGAGCAACCCACTGCACCAACTCGGACCAACCCGGTGGGCTCGGCCGACCTGGCAGGACTCAAGGTCACACCCGACTACAGTCGGGGCGTTGACCTAAGGAACCCTAAATAAGGAACGAGGCCCCTCTTTTCCATAAGTCAACCTTCGGTTTCCTGTCGAAAACATAAGGGAAGCCTGAGGCAAGCGGTGAAACACGTAAGGAACGCGGAGCCCCTCCCCAACGAAAAGGGTTCCTTCTTCAAGGCCCCGACTGTACGACGACGAAAAAAGAAGAAGAAGAAGAAGAAGAAGAAGGCGACGACGGAGAAGACGACGACGAAGAGGACGACAACGACGACGAAGACGGCGACGGCGCGCAGGAGACGGCGAAGACGAAGACGACGCCGACCAACGACGCGCAGCTCGAAACCGACTCGGCTCGATGACGCGCGGCTCGATCGAACCGATCTCGGCTGCGCCCGGCGGGGCCGAACACTCGCCCGATAGGGCGACACCACGACTCCTTCCCCCAATCCTCCTGCTCGCCTCTTCACAGTCTTCCTCCTCCTCCGCCTCCTCCATCCTACATCCCCCATCATCATCATCATCATCATCATCATCATCATCATCATCATCATCATCATCATCATCATCATCATCATCATCCTCCTCCTCCTCATCCTCCTCCTTCCTCCATCATGCACCCTCCATCCTCAACCCTCCTCATCATGAGCCCTATCCTCGTCCTCCTCCTCCTCCTCCTCCTCCTCCTCGTCCTCCTCCCCCTCCTCCTCCTCCCCCTCCTCCTTCTCTTCCTCCTCCTCCTGCGATACCACCTGGTCTTCCAGATCTGTTTTTTGGGGGAGGAAGGAGAGAAAACAAAAAAAGGAAACGCCTCCTCGTCCTCCTCCTCCTCTTCCCCCCTCCTCCTCCTCCTCCTCACCCCACCTCCCCCCTCCTCCTCCTCCTCCTCTTCACTCCCTCCTCCTCCACCTCCTCCACCTCCACCTCCACCTCCACCTCCACCTCCACCTCCACCTCCCTCCACCTCCACCTCCACCTACACCTCCTCCTCCTCCTCCTCCTCCTCCTCCTCCTCCTCCTCCTCCTCCCCCTCCTCCTCCTCCTCCCAGAGTCTAGCTTTTTGCTTCCCCTGCCCCCCTCCCATAAAAAAGTGTAATAATAATTCCTATAAGATAAAATGAAAGAAGAAGAAGAAGAAGAAACAAAAAAAACGCGGCGCGGTCTCATTTTTGGGGGGGGCTCTTCCTCCTCCTCCGCGCTGCTCCGCTCGTTCCTTCGTCTCTCCCCCGCCCTCCTCCTCCTTCCTCCAGAATCAACATTTTTGCTATTGTGATGCTTCGAGAGAAAGAAATACCACAGGTGGCATTGCAGTGGCATTGGTTTGGCCATGGTTTGGTATCGCATTGGCATTGCGTTGACATGGCGCTTTGCAGTGCGTTGGCATTGCGCTTGCATGTCGCAAGCATTGCGCCGGTGGGTCCTAATGGAACCCTCCACAGAAAGACTCAGATTGAAACCTTCTACCAAAATGACTTCGATTGAAACCTTTTCGTAAACAGGGTTCATATTGAAACCTTACAGAGAAGGGTTCCATGCGAAACCCTCCACAGAAGGATTCCGATTGACATCATCACACATGTTTGTTTTCCAATTGGCATTGCATTGACATTGGGTTGGGATCGCCTTGGCATTAGTTTGGCATTGCGTTGGCACTGCTTTGGCATTGCGCTGGCATTGTACTTCAGAGTTCCAATGCCTCCCTTCGCAGGATGATTCCTATTAAAACCCACAGAAGAAGGATTCCGATTGAAACATTCCACAAGAAGGATTCATATTAATCCCCTTCAACGCAAGATTCCATTCGAAGCCCTCCATCGAAGGAGTCCTATCGAAACCGACCACAAGCGATTTCCCCCAGGCATGTCATTGGCATTGGATTGGGATATTGGGACTGCCATGGTATTGGTTTGGCATTGCGGTGGCATTGCTTTGGCATTGCGCTGGCGACTTCTAATGCCTCCCACCACAGAAGGATTCCTAGTTTAAACTTCCACACGAAGGGTCCCCCACATGAGGGGTTCATGGTGAAACCCTCCACAGAAGGATTCCTGACGAAACCCTTCACAATAATATTCCCGTCAATTTCCTTCGAGTAAGGGTCCGTAACCAAATCATCCACATAAAAATTTCTGTTGAAATCTGTTGGGCGACTGGAATCATGCCATCGGCATTGCATTGGCATTGGTTTGGTAACGGTTTGACATCGCATTGGCATTGCGCTGGCATTGCGATGGCAGTGCGTTAGCCGTGCGTTTGCATTGCGATGGCATTGCGCTGGCGAGCCCCAACCAAACGCTCCACATACGGATTCCGATTGAAAACGTCCACGGGAATGATGCCTACGGCCCCCCCACAAGAAGGTTGCACATTGCAGTCCTCCACAGAAAAAAAAGGGTTCCATGCGAGCCCCTCCACAGAAGGATTCCTAGTGGAATCCTCCGAAGAAGGGTCATTAGAAGGATTCCTTTGTGGATGACACCATCCACCGAAGGGTTCTTCGAAGGATTGCTAGTGAGCGCTACCACAAGCAATCCACCCCATTGGCGTTGCACAGGCATTAAGGATGGATCGCCTTGGCGTTGGTTTGGCATAGAGTTGGCACTGCTTTGGCATGGCGCTGGCGAGTCCTAGTGCCTCCCTTCGCAGAACGAATCCTATTGAAACCCTCCACAAGCAAGGTTCCGTTTGGAATATACAACAAAGGATTCCCATCATTGGCATTGCATTGGCATTCGATTGGGATCGCCTTGGCATTGGTTTGGCATTACGATTGCACTGCTTCGGCATTGCGTTGGAATTGCGCTGGCGAGTCCGAATGGCTCCCTCCGCAGAAGGACTCCTACTGAACCCCCACAAAAGGATTCCGAGTGAAACCGTCCACAGGAGGATCCCTATCGAAACCGTCCACAGACTGATTCCTATTGAAATCCTCCAAATAAGGATTCGCAATGACGCCGTCCACAAAGGATTATGATTGAAATCTACCGAGCGGAAGGATTTCCGCACTGGCATTGGATTGGGCACGGCTTTGGCATTGCGCTGGCATTGCGCTAGCGAGTCCTCGTGCCTCCCTTCGCACAACGAATCCTACTGAAACCCTACAGAAATAGGATCCCCTTTTCAACATCTACCACAAAAGGCTCCTCCCCATTGGCATTGCATTTGCATTGGATTGGGATCGCCTTGGCATTGGTTTGGCATTGCGATGGCACTGCTTCGGCATTGCGTTGGCATTGCGCTGGCGAGTCCGAATGGCTCCCTCCGCAGAAGGACTCCTACTGAACCCCCCACAAGAAGGATTCCGAGTGAAACCCTCCACAGGAGGATCCCTATTGAAACCCTCCACGAAGGCATTTCTATTGAAATCCTCCGAAGAAGGATTCGCAATGACACCGCCCAAAAAGGATTCTTATTGAAATCCACCGCATTGCATTGTCATTGGCATTGGTTGGCAAAGGGATTGGTATCACATCAACATGCATTGGCCTGGTGCAGGAGATAGACAGAGAGACACAACGAGAGAGAGAGAGAACACGAGATAGCGATATAACGAGAGAAGCATATTATGAGGGGAGCACGGTGAACAGAAAAATGTCAAAAAATCATCAAAGTTTAAAGATGAAGGAGCGTTCCACTAGATGAATATCATATCAAAACGACGTGTGACTCCACAATCCCCCAGCCTCTCCTCCTCCTCGTCCTCCTCGTCCTCCTCCTACTCCTCCTCCACCTCCGCATCCTCATCTTCATCCTCATCCTCCTCCTCCTCCTCCTCCTCCTCCTCCTCCTCCTCCTCCCGGCCTGCTCAAAAAGCGCTCTCGCAGGGTGTCGTCGCAGGGCAGAGGGAGCACACGGTCACCAAGCAAGCCCGAGCCGGATCTACTCACGAAACCGGATCGAGTCGGACACGTACCGGATCGCCAGCGGCTCGCCCCGAACCGCATCGAAAGCAGATCGCCGCGACTGGCTCTGGCTGGCACTTGCCGATGTCGAGCCGGGTCAAAACTGCGGTCCAAGCCAGCGAATCGAATCACGGCGAAGCGGATCGGAGGCGGCCTTGTCGGGAGTCTGGCCGGCGGAGGGAGGGGGAGCATCCCTTGCGGGGCCCGGGAAGGCCTTCTCCTGAAGCCCTCCAACTTCTGCGAGCAGCGCGGACTCTCGGAATCCCACACCCTCCTAGAACTGAAGGAGGAGGAGGAGGAACAGAAGAAGAAGAAGACGATGAATAAGAAGAAGATGAAGAATAAAAAGACGATGATGAAGAAGAAAAAGAAGAAGAAGGAGCGGGGGGGAGGAGGAGGAGGAGGAGGAGGAGGAGGAGGAGGAGGAGGAGAAGAGGAGGAGGAGGAGGAAGAGGAGGAGAAGGGAGGAGAAGGGAAGAGGATGGAGAGAGAAGGAGAAGGAGAAGGAGGAGGAGGAGGAGGAGGAGGAGAAGGAGCGAGCTGGAGGATCAGGAGAAGGAGGAGAAGGAGGAGGCGAAGGCGGCGGAGGAGGAGGAGGAGGAGGAGTGAGGAGTGAGGAGTGAGGAGTGAGGAGTGAGGAGGAGGAGTGAGGAGTGAGGAGGAGGAGGAGGAGGAGGAGGAGGAGGAGGAGGCGGAGGGGGGATGAGGAGGGACTAGGAGGGAGGAGGGAGGAACGAGGAGACCCGATCCTGGCCAGGTACCACCTCGGCCCAGGGCCGGCGGGCACGCCGACCCGGCAGGGGTCGGCCCTGCCAGGACCTGCGCCACTCCAAGGGAAGGAGCTCTTCCTTGTCCTTGGCCGCTGCAGCCTCCTCTCTGACCAGCAGCTGCACGGCTCCCTTGCGGGCGTGCAGTCCTCCCGTCCCATCGCTGGACCAGAGCACCGCGGCTCGCTGGGCCCTGGGCGAAGGCACAAACGGCCGAGGCACGCACAACGAAGGCAAGGAGCTCGTCGCCTTGTGCCAGACAGTCGCCGCATCCTGGGCGCAGAAGTTGTGACTCGCCGGCCACTGAAGCAGAATTTGCCTGAGCACTGTCGGGGAAAAACGTCCGAATATCGGACTCGGGAATATGCTGGCACGCTCTAGCCTTCGCTGGACCGTGTCGCAGAGCTGCGAACTTCTCTGGGCAAGTGCAGCGAATAAATCAAATTGAGTGTAGAGGCGTGAACGGCTTAAAGGGATGCGCACTAGCACGCTCCTACACTAATAAGTCCGGGCGTGAACACACGTGCTCCCGTAGGCGCGTTTTTATTCAGACAGTGAAGCGTCAGCTCCGCCAGCCCCCTGAGGGGGTAAAGGCTGCGAACATTGATGCTGGACTGCTGTCTTGTCTCTTTGGGTATCTGGTATCTGGTGTCTGCCCCTTTTCTCTCCAGGGCCGTCTACTTTCTGCTGTCTACGATTTCCGTCCGCCCCCTAAGGAGGACGGAAAAGGTGAAGCCACTCGATCGTTGGAGTAGGAAGGCGCTCAACGTAGATTGGCATCTGGGAATCCAAAAATACCTACTTTCAACGACCGATGGGTACTACCTTTGAAGGACGAGGGCAGCAACTCGTAGCAGCAGGAGGCGCAGCAGCAGGAGTTGGCAGCGCACGCCGCCCGCGCCCCTCAGAGGACGAACCTCGTGGGGCAAGCCGCCTCCACGTCGCCCGGGCCCCAGACCAGGCACTGCACGAGCACGCTCGCGAGGTCGTTCCAGGCCACCGGGTGGTGGCGCTGCAGCTCCATGCTCCAGCCCTCCACCTTGATAGCGCCCACTTTCCACCACCACTACCATAGGCAGGAGAGGGAGGAGGAGTGAGGAGGAGTGAGGAGGAGGAGGAGGACGACGAAGAGGAGGAGGAGGAGCAGGAGGAGGAGAAGGAGGAGGAGGAGGAGGAGGAGGAGGATGTGAGGAGTGAGGAGTGAGGAGTGAGGAGGAGGAGTGAAGAGGAGGAGGAGGAGGAGTGAGGAGGAGGAGGAGGAGGAGGAGGAGGAGGAGGAGAAGTGAGGAGGAGGAGGAGGAGGAGGAGGAGGAGGAGGAGGTGGAGGACCTCGTCCTCCCTTCTCCCCCGTATTACACGTGGCAGTGGTGATGGAAAACTTGCCCACCACACCTCGCGCATCAGGCCCTCCACGGCGCCCGCCGCGGCCTCCCGCCGCCCAGGGCCCGCCTCTGGGCACGCGCCTGCGGCCGCCGCCGCCCCCGCGCCGGCCACGGCCCGGCGCAGGAGCGCCTCCCAGGCGCCGTGCTCCGCCGAGCCGCCGAGCAGCTCCAGCACGCCCTCGAACTGGGCGGATGGCGCGGGCGCCTGGTCGCCGCCGGGCTGCGCGCTGGAGTCTGCGAAGTGGCAGGGCAGCAGCGGCCGAAGGAGCTGCGCGACGGGGCGCTCCAGGCCCGACAGGAGGCACAGGCACACCAGCCGGGGCAGCACCAGGAACAGCTCCGCGTCGCGGTCCTCCAGCATCTGCTGCAGCGAGGGCGCGGCCCTGAGCGCCCTCGCCAGGAAGCTGGCGAGCGCGTGGACCCCCTCCATGAGGTGCGGATTCTCCGTGTAGAAGGCGAAGCGCTCCCAGCTGTCCTCCCAGCAGGCCAGCCTCTCGGCGAGCCCCTCGTTCTCGCGGAGCTGGGGGCGCAGCTCGTCCAGACGCTCGCGCGCGCAGGCCAGGTACTCGCGCAGGCCCCTGGAAAAGGAGGAGGAGGAGGAGGAGGAGGAGGAGGAGGAGTGAAGAGGAGAAGGAGAAGGAGGAGGAGGAGGAGGAGGAGGAGGAGGAGGAGGAGGAGGAGGAGGAGGAGGAGGAGGATGAGGAGGAGGAGAGGAGGAGGAGGAGGAGGAGGAGGAGGAGGAGGAGGAGGAGGAGGGAGGGAGGAGAGGAGAGGAGGAGGAGGAGGAGGAGGAGGAGGAGGAGGGAGGAGGAGGGGGAGGGGAGGGAAGGAGGAGGAGGAGGAGAAGGATGAGGAGGAGGAGGAGGAGGAGGACGAGGAGGAGGAGGAACCTGTAGGACTCCACCGCCCGCGCGGCCAGCACGACGCTGGGCACGTGCGGGCCCTCGCCGCGGAGCGGGCCCGCGATCGCCACCTCCTGCACGGCCTCGCCCAGGACCTGCAGAGCGAGCTCGGGGACCTGTGGGACACACAGAGACATAATAGTGCTACATGTCCGTAGGCTGTTTGGGCCAAGCCTCAGAGCTGAGGGCTAGCGAAGCCGAGTCCACGCTCCCAACGCGTGGGAGGCAAGATGGATAGATTCCAGATCAGATTTGAATCTATATAAATATATATATATATATAATATATATGTATATATAAAAATGTGTATATATATATATATATATATATATATATATATATATGTATGTATATGTATATGTTTATATGCGTGGGTGGCACGCACAGAGACGAAATAGTGCTAGATTCAAGTGAGGCGTGTCCACCTACAGGGGGATTTTCGGCGAACAAAATTCTCAAACAATACCTCAAAATAGTCTAAAAAGAATCCAAAAATAGTCTGGATATTATTTTTTTATATTTTTGACCCATTTGGAGTATGTGTTGCATATTTTCTATTTTTTGGCCGAAAACCCCCCTGTAGGGGGACCGGCCCGACTGAATGCTGTATGTCCTCCTTGGAGGTGCGCGTCCGACCCGAACATACAGTATGCCGATCTTGAGGTAGATCGCTTCCCGAGCGGTGTGGCCCGAAAGTGCCCGCCACGACGCACGTACGATCATATGAGATGTCTCGGTGCGCGCGCCGCCCCTGGGGGGGGGGCGGCGCACACATCGTATCAGTATGTTGGGGTGCCGCCGAGCACCTGGGTGGAGGGCCTGGGAATCCCCGCGGCAGCGCTCAGGTCGCCCAGGAGCTCCAGGAGCGCCGCCTCCTGCTGGCGGCACTCGTCCATGGCGGCCGCCGAGCCCTGGCCAGCGAGCCGGGCCTCGGCGGACCTCAGGCGGCGGTCCTGCAGCACGGCCCGCGCGAGCAGGTCCCTGGAGCGCTGCCTCGCCAACGACAGCCCCTCCACGTAGGCCTCCTCGAAGCCCGCCCACGCGGCGTCGAAGCGCCGCAGGCGCGCGCAGAGCGCCCCGCGGGCCCGCTCGGGCCCGCGCTGCGGCGAGGCCCACGCGTCGAGGAGCCGGCCCAGGCCGAGCAGGGCCTCCCGCAGCTCCGCGGCGGGGGCCGCGAGCGCCCCGCCGCGCCGCGGGGCCTCCGCGCCGGCCCCTGGCGCGGGGGCCAGCGACAGCGCCGCCTCGAGGATGTCCACGCGGTAGTTCCGCTGATCGGCGAAGAACAGACGCCAGAGCCGAAAGCTTGCAGAGGTCCGCGCGGGTTTCCTGGGTCGGCGCTGGGGGCCCCCCTCCCTGGCGCGCAGGAGGCGCCGCCACGGGGACCCAGCGCTGACCCAAGAGATCCGCGCGGACCTCCGAACGCTTATGTTTGCGCAGTCGTTTCCTCTTCGAGCTGAGACCCCGAAAACATCGCCCGGACGTCTGCGGTGAACTTGCTGCGGTACTCCCTGGGCGCGCTTTCAAGGCTGAGGGCCAGTGCGACCTTCTCCACCTTCTTCAAGAACCTCGCGCACCCCTTGCGGCCCTTCTCGCTGTGTGTGTCCAGCCTGTCTCCGTCGCGCACACGTTTATCCCTCGCAACTGCAAGCATCACCACAGAGCGAAGCTCCTCGTGGTCGAAATCGAACGCATCTCTTCCCAGGAGACTGTGGGCCAGGGAAACCACAGCTTCGTAGCGATGGCCAACAGTGTCGGTGTTGGCTGTCATTTTGTCAGGCTGAACGCTGAAGTTGCAGTTTGCAGTCGAAGTAGCGTAAGAAAGTGTGAGGCAACAGTAATTGGATGGCGCAGATGAGTGAGTGATAAGCAGTCGGCAAGTTATCGTTCGGTCTATGATCGGACTCTTGGGCCAAAACGGCTGAGATGGGATGAATAGAAGGAAGGGGAGAAGGAGGAGCGAAAGTCTGACATGCAACAAAGCAGAACAGGAGATGCACACGATGAGTGAGCGCCCCATCAGCGGGAAAAGCGAGAAAGAAAAAGCGGAGGTCAAAGCTGGAAGAACACGGACTCCGCCACTGAGCTGCAGAAGCACGCGCCCCCGGCAGTCTTGAGAACGTCGCTGGCAACCATCTTGCGCGAACGACGCGGTCGCGCGAAGTGCGGCGCCATCGCGGCTTGTGAACTTGGTTGCGCCGGTTTGCTCACGAGGCTGCGACTTTTACGCCACGGAAATCAATACACAGGCGCCCTCCCACGAACTTTGCGTGTACCCTTCAAGGAGGACGGCGGTGTAGAAAGTCCTTGGCTCCCAGTGGTGATTTACACACCACCACCTTCTCCTGAGGCCCAGGAACAATATATATATATATATATATATATTGGAGGGTGTCTGTGTATGTTCCTGGTCCTCCGCAGGCCCCCCAGCCCCGCTGCTGCTGCTGGCCCCGCGGCGGCGACGGCCGCGCCATGCGCCCCGGGGAACGACCCGTTCCCCTGAGCGGCACCGGCCCGTTTCCTCCTCCTCCTCGGCCGTCGCTTCGTGGTCTGCTCCCCCCCCTCGCCCATGGTGGCACAGTTCGCCTAACGGCAGCCCCGTGCTGCTTCTTCGCCAGCGCAATGACTCTGCCTAGCCGCCGACGAAAGAAACAAAAAAAAAAAAACAAAAAAACGTAACGTTTTCGCGACGCCGGATCTCGAGGCTGAGGAGAGGAAGGGCGGGTAGAGGCGCAGGGGACCCCTGGAGGGATCTTCGGGGGTCTCCGAGGGTCTCTCTGGAGGTCTCCGGGGGCCCCCCATGGAAGCCTCAGGAGGTCCCTGGAGGTCTCCGGGGGTCCCCGCGGGCCTCCGCAGGCCTCACACAGAAGGGAGGGGCAGCAGAGAAGAAGCTCCACGAACCTTTAAGACCCCGATCCTGGACCGAGGGCTCCGTGGAAGGGACGAGTGCGCGTGAGAGCCCACCTGCAAGTGCCCACCCCCTGGGGGGCAGAGCCCGCACTATGAGTCGGGATGCCCCCCAGACACGCGTGCGCCTTGAGGGCAGCGCACAGTGAGGTTAGAGGTAGAGAGATGTAGGTGTCGCCACCGACATGGCCTGCGACATCTTCACAGGCTCCGGGGGGGAGGGGCGGGGCTGACCAGCCAGCGTCCGTTTGTTGCTTGGGCCAGGGCGCGGGCACCCCGCCGCGCGGCCAGGAGCGTGCCATGCTCTCGCTGCCCGGGGCCTATCGGCGATGCGTCGGCGACGACTCGTCGAGTCCAGGGGCGTGTAACCCTCCTGCGGGCCCCAAGAGTATACACCACCACCACGCCGATTCCTCCTCCCTCCTCTACCCTCTTCGTCGTCGACTCTCTCTTGGGGAATGGCGTGGGTGGGTGGTGGTGGGGTGGTGGTGGTGGTGGTGGTGGTGGTGGGGTGGTGGTGGTGGTGTGGTGGTGGTGGTGGTGGTGGTGGTGGTGGT
>CAUYUJ010019725.1:144946-172677 GCA_963575745.1 Prorocentrum cordatum
CTCACTGAGGCGAGAGGAGCCGTAGTACGTAAGAGGAGGGGCCTCAAGGGGGTCAAGGAAGACGGGGCAGGTGAGGTCTCTCGACGGAACTCCTCTCAGCCATAAAGAAGGGTCTGCTTCCCATTGCGCCGTGGCCTGGGAAACTAGTGATTGCGTGCTGCTAAAATCTTGGTGATCAACATTACACACGCATTGCCATATTCTGTGAAACAAGGTCTCAGGGGCCGCCTTGCACCTTGGGCAAGTAACGTCAACCGTGTAGCCACAGTCGACTTGGCGCTGACATGGCCATTGGCCCCCCGAGGCCACGCACAAGGTGAGGCCCCAAAGACCCGACTGGCCCCGAGACTCGAAACGGCGGAGTTCCTGTTGCAGTGGAAGGAGGTCGGCTCCTTCTTTCAAACTGTCGCCTGCCTCGTGCCCAGCAGCACCTTGCCACAACTTAGCCTTCATGTCAGAAACGAACTCATGCAGCAGGTCTGCATGGTCAGTCATCGGGAGTAAATCAAAGTCTGGGTCGCCCATTCGTGGGAACCTCCACGCATGCTCAGCATGCTCAGGTCGTTCCCACAGGTCAGGTTCCCTGGGCCCCCATCCTGCTTCAATAAGGGTGGCCTGGACAGCAGCTATGGGCCCCCGAATGCCTCTCCACCTTTTGGCACCAAGCGAATCGAGCTGCGACCGAACGATACCCCACGACCGTCGAATACGAGGTTGGAGGGCAGGGAAACGCTTCCACAGCTGCAGCCAGGCGTCCACCAATTGGCGGCGCAGCTCCAGGGCGGGATCTCCATCCCCCAGCACAGTCTGCAGAACAGTGGTTAAACATTTGCCCTTACCCATTCCCGAGACCGTGCGAGCAGCTTGTCGCCTCAGAAGCAAGACCTGACTCGGTGGCATACCATAAACTTGATGGCCAAAGCTGGCCTGTGGTAAGGCTCCCGTGCGCCAAGCGCCCTGGGTGACTTTCCTCAAACCAGCCAGCCTGCGCATCTTCACAATCCTAGAAAAGCGACCACTGGCTTTAGCCATTCTCTGGCGTGCCTTCTTCCTAGTCCGAAAGCGACCTGCCGCAGTGTCAACACCTAAATCAACTCCTACAGAAGCAAACTTAGCGGGCATCCCTCGGGCTCTGAAAATTCTGGCTATGCGCTTCCCAAGCTCAGGAGAGGACGCCAAGACAACCGTTTTGTCCGAGACCGTGAGCCTCTTGAGTCTGAATCCCTCCGAGAAAGCTTCAGCTAAACCTTCCATCTCCGAAACGACAGTGGCCTGGGTGCCCTCAGATCTTGCCACAGTGTCATCGACAAAGGTCCATAACGAGGCCTGAGGGGCTCTAGCGTGCGCAGCTTCCAGAACAGAATGCAAGAAAACTTTTCCAAGGCAAACTCCATGCGACGATCCAGCCACAATCGAGCGGCCAGGGCAGAACGGCTCGCTGATGACCGAGCCCTCCTTGAGGATGCGCGGCGCCATGAAGAGCAGGATCTCCATGAGCAGCACCGTGGGAGGGAAGTTGAGCCCCCGCGCCGCAACCACCAAGAGGGTGAATGAGATGGAGTCGTAAAACTTGGCTATGTCCAGCAGTACAGTCGCCGTTGCCTTGCCTGCAGTAGTAGAGGCCTCGTCCATGAGGCTTCTCGTCATAGCAGCTCTCAGGGCGCTGCTGCCCCTGATGGCTGTGTCCCAGAAAGCAGAAAGTCCATCCGACCAACTGGAGGTGACCGAACTGCGCGCCTGGCTCCAAGTCTTGCAACATTGCGGTAACATTCCCAGTACTCTCGTGCCTCCAGCTGGCTTCGGAATAACCGCACAAATCGTAGCTAACCACGCTGTCGGCCAAGTTTGCAGTAGCTCCGCTTGATTGAGGATACACGTGAGCTCCGTAAGTCCATCTTGGGGCATACGTTGAAGATCAACTGGGCCCAAGCCATCAACTCCTCTCGCTTTGTTTGGTGATTGTCGTCTAAGTATCGATTCAATCTGTCCTTCATTCAGTGGTGGCAAGGGGTCTTCACGAGCATCCCTGGCCAATCCTTCCAAAGTCCAAAGCAAGTGCTCCCTGCTGTCATTGTCCTCCTGCCAAACTCCCTGCCAAAAGTCCTTCTTCGTGCGAATGAGTACGCAGGGGTCTGCAGTGTCCACTCCATCTAAGATGATCTCACGCGGTAGTGGGTCAGGAGGAGGAGCACGAACGTGTCGATGAATAGCACCTGGCCTCTTAGCCCACATCTGCTTAGCCCAGTCCATGAAGGCTTGGCGTGACTTGACTAATGAGCGCCCCTGGGCGCGGTCGACCCACACGTTGGTGTGCTCCTGGAGCTGCTCCAACTCAGTCTGGCTGAGGTGCGACACCTGCAGGGCAACATCCTTCCACTATTGCACTGTGGTGGTCAGGGCCTTTTTCCCGAAGAATTCCTGCTGCTTGGCTTCTGTCAGGCTCTGGACCATGGAACGAAAGCCCGCAAGGCATTTCTCCGCCTCTGGAGGGTCCCTGCCTGAGCGTGTCAAGGCAACGCCTCGAGCCAGCAGTGTGGAAGCGATCCCCCACCATTCTGCTACAGGGTCGCACATGTGAGGTCGACCTGGCGCTGGGCGCATCTTCCTCCATGAAATTGAATATCCTTGCCCTCTGCCGAAAAACACAGCGGGGTCCTCCACGTCGCTGACCGCCACAATAGCCCGCTCCAATGTAGTGACCCATCGCCCGTATCTATCATCCAAGGTGGAGCGTTGAGCAGGCCTCCAGGTCGACAGGGGGCCTGTCGACAACTGTGCTGCTGCTGTACGTGGTCTGAAGGTATCCTGCTCCACTTCGCCATAGATCTTGAGCCATTCTGCCTGCTCCACCTTGAACGCGACTTTGGGGCCTTCTGGCTGTGGCTCCTGAGAAGGCAGGTCATCGAAAGCCTCTCGTAGCTCTTCAGGAAGTTCCTGTCTGCGTGCATCTGCCACCTGCTTGCGTTTCAGGGATCGCTTGCTGTCTGGGTTTGGCTCCTGCTGAGGGCGGTTGGCCCTGGGTAGCGGTTCAGGAAGCTCCAACGACCTATGCCACCAAGTCCGCTTGGCGTCCAGCACGTCAATGGCAATAGCGCAGTGAGTCTTCCAAGGTACCGCTACTACCTGCCTGAGCCTGATGCGGTCCGAAGTAAGCTGCTTAGAGACAATAGCATAATCATACATTCGTCCCTGGCCCTTGTCGCACGTGAACTTGCAGTTCGGAAGCGCAAGCCGACCTCTGAGTCTGTCCACCCATCCACTATCCAACAGGGTCTGCGGTTCATTGTTCCAGTCCGCCACAATCACCCAAGGATCTGCCAGAGCTTTGGTAAAAGCGCCCAAAGCCA
Source organism: Prorocentrum cordatum (assembly GCA_963575745.1). NCBI lineage: Eukaryota > Dinophyceae > Prorocentrales > Prorocentraceae > Prorocentrum > Prorocentrum cordatum. Next base: position 148,294 of record CAUYUJ010019725.1, read on the forward strand.
CCAACACCTCATTGTTGTACTGCGAAATCCCCAGTGACGGTAGCAAGTACGCTGCAATGTATACGAGGTTGCCTGACTTGAGATGCAGCGTCGTGGCCGAGAAGCCTTTGAAGGGATCCATGCGCGAGTCGGCAATCGCCTGGTCCCTCAATCGATCGAACTGCGTAGCTGCCAAGTGACAGCGCGTGAGAAGCCACTCACCTGCAGAGATGCCTGAGTCCGACCTCCCAGAAGCAAAGCCTGCCTTGAAAGAGAGCCTCCACCCGTCCTTCCTGAGCTCCTCGGTCCAGTGGGCGCACTTGGTGTCGGGGACATGCGTCTCGACCAGCCCGACGATGGCATAGGTGTGCTTGTGACTGTTCACAAAGCTGCGAACCTTGGCGCCCCATTCGGTGATGTTCGCGAAGAGCATCGTCACATGCTTGTCGGACGTACGGTGCTGCAGTACTGCTGGCTCTTCGTGTGTGGGCGCATTGTCTCCAGCGTGGGTCTGTCTGCCACGTTGCGTTCCTGACACCACCTTACAGTCCCGAGGAAGGGCGGCATCCAGCAAAGGCAGACTCGACGAGGAGTTCCCCGAGACACCCAAGAGCGCGGCCTCAGGGCCTCCAAGAGACACCTCCCGAGACGGGGCAGGGCTGGAGCCTATGGCGTCAGGCCTGCATCCTATGTTAGACTCCACCGTACAGAGCTCCCCCTCGTTCCCGAACTGGTCATCGAGGTTGGCAAAGGGGTCAGCATCAGGATCGTCCAAGTCATCACACCGAACTCGACCTCCGTTCGCAGGCAGAGGAGCAAACCGATGACCGTCAGGAGCCTCAGAAGCCTGATGTTGCATGGCATGTGGAATCGTACTATGATTGGCCTGTCCCAGACTGGTCTCCGCATCCGCCAACATCACCAGGTGAGCAATGCAAGCATCAACGTCCGCCTGATCATCCTCTGTGTCAGGCTGTCTGGGGCGAGGAAGCCGCACCGTAGGGAAAGCCGAGCCCAAAAGCCTCCTGAACATGGCTCTCAGCTCATCCAAGCGCTCCCAGTGACGGCGCTGCAGCTGAACACGCCTCTCAATGGGCGCCGTACGTAGCCGATCAAGGAAAGCCTCTCGCCTGGGCTCAGACTGCCTCCATGCCAACTCACATAATTCTTCCATGACTGATTGTAAGGTGCGGCCTGGAAACCAGGCCTGCAACAAGCGGCGCAAGGGCTCGTTCCCTTGTCGCTCCAGGATCGTGTGCAGAAACGCCTCGCACCAAAGTCGCCAGTCACCACTACCAGCGTTCAGGCCAAGATGTATGTCAAACCAAGCCGCTGCCCAATCTCTGAGGTCAGCTCGCATATCTGCATAGTCCTGTACTGCCATCGCTCTGGTCTCGTCAGCAGGCAGCAGGCCCATGGCCTGTGGTGTATCGGTTGCCGTCACGACTTCAACAATGCTGCCTGCCCCACAAGATGGGCGAGTCCAGCAAACTCCTGAGCTCCCACCCACACGCGCTGAGACCCCCGCCTCCTGTGGAGAGGGTGCCCTGGCGGGTGGAAAGCCCAGGTGCGACTGTGAACCTGCGCTGCTCTGGGCAGCCCAGGATTTGCGCTCTGACGCCTGAAATCCTCCATCTGGTTGAGGAACTGACCGCATGGAGGGCGATGCCTCAGGAAGGACGTGGCTCCACAGAGTGCCCGTGGCGCCAGTGGCGCCCGACTGACTCGCCCACGTCGAAGCTGTACTGCTCGCAGTCCCAGACGGCATAGAACACGGTGTACACGTCGAAGGGGTCCCCGTCATCTCAACCGAAATCGAAAGTGGGGCCCACTGCATCATAACACGAACCTTCCGAATTGTGTCCAGCGCTTCGTAGTAGAACTTGTCAGACCGCATAGCTCGACCAGAGGGAGCACATGCATGAGCAAGAAAGTGGTATGCACATCCAAATGGAATGTCCGTGCCTGGGTAGCATTGGAATGGCGGCGTGCGCGAGCTGAGCTTGAGCACCCCAGCTGACACAGATGTCCCTGAATCAGGTAGCTGCTGGGCACTCGCTGTTGGGGCCCCCCCTGCGTTCGAACTTGGCCAATCTCTCTCGAACTGAGGCGAACTGTGCCTGTTGATCTGGTCGGGAGCCCTGTCCCTCTGCAGCTTGGCCAAGGGGCTCCGAAGTGGTCTCTGCACCATCACCACCAGCACTAGCTGACTCTGGCTGGGAACCCTCTGCGCCTCCTGGCTTGGGCTGGGGTTCATCTTCAGCATCCTGCACCCGACGACGTTTGGCCAGTAGCCGCGTCTTCTGTGATTCATGCTCCTGGACCACTCGCTTGGCCTCGTCCAGAGCTGAGGCGAAAAGATCCTTGGCCTTCGTGGAAAGGAGCTCCCGCAACTGTGTGGTACGTTCTTCGATCCGTAGGCGATCGTCCTCATCCAGCTCCAATCCATCAGGCATGTCTGACAGGAGGCCCAGATCGAAGTCCAGGGTACCCACCTTGCCAGACACGAGGTCCTCCAGCTTAATCCGCGCAGGCGCTGGTCCTGGCTCAGGTGCGGCAGCTTTGCCTGTGGCAGCGAGCTTGCAGGCGAGCTCCGCATGTTGGGTGTCCATGATCTCCAACTCTGCACGAAGGCCCATGATGTAGTCCTCGTGCTCCTGCAGCTGGGCCTTCCACTTGTCATGCTTGTCCAGCTCACGAGAGAGCCGCTGAAGGAGCTTGTCACATTCACGTCGCGATTCTGCCAGTCGCTGCTCCATGGTCTTCTCGATGACAGGGGGGGCAGGCTTTGCCAGGATGTTGATGCGCGCCTGAACCCGCGTGGCCAAGTTCTTGTCACCCGTCTTGTTGGCGATGGCCAGCAGAGAACCCAGCTCAGTAGCATCCAGGCCATCAAGGCTCGTCCAAGCCAGCGCTGGCGTGGAGGAGTTCGGACCTGGCTGGAGGCCGGCAGCCAGCGGCAGCCGGTGCTCTGAACTCTGACGGCTGTCATTCCACGAGTTGTCTGATCCTGACCACGACCTGCCTGCCCGAGACGGCCAGTGCTGTGGCTGGGTCCATCCTGGCTCTGGTGTGCGATATGAGAAACAATGTTTGCACCACTGCCATCTTTCTTCATTGCGTGCACATCCGCAATGACCGCATCGCCACGAGGGCCCTGAGACAGGAGGCTTGTGTAGCTTGCGTCGCACAACAGTGGCCTTCTTGTTCGTCGACCCGTCCGCACGCCACGGGGCTGAGCGCAACTCATCCGTTCCCATCGGCGTGCCGTGGCAGGCAAGAAAAGAAGGTACGTTAGTATGCCTGGCAAGCCAGGAGAGCAGTTGGGGCCGCGTGCACCTGAGAGGTGCCCCCTTGCCAGAATGCTCACGTCCGCTGTTGACGCTCGGGCCACGCTACGGACTTGAGCCAAAATGGCTACGGAGGGGAGGGGATGAGAAAGGGAGGAGGGAGGAAGGAGGAGGGAGAAGGAAGGGCAGGGAAGGGTCAATGTTTCGCCCCAGAGCCATTCTCAATGTCCCTCCTGGGGCCCGGAAACGGGCCCCCGGAGGCCGAGACGAGATCGTGATTGCGTGAATGGGGCGCTGTGGGCGCGGTCTGACGTCTGTAGGCGAGGCGTCCTGGGGTCATGGGGTGCTGCTGACCCCTCAGCGTGTCCCTGTGCATTGAGAGAAGAGCATCCTTCAAGAACACGAGACCCTCCGCTGGCCCAAACTGAGGAGCATTCGAGGGTGGCCTCGCCCAGGATGCACAAGAACATCCAACAAACACGAAGAACCTTGGGGTACCCTCCCAGAACCGACCTCGATCTTCTACCTCGAACCGACCGTATGAAGCGAAGGCTTGAGCTCTACGCCAGGCTGCTCTGCCGCGGGTCCCTCTTCTCGACGCCCCCGGGCTCGAGAACGGCACCCGCAGGCCGAGGAACGGGCGCCAGCTGCCGAAAAGAGAACACACGCCCTCGGAGACCTGGGTCAGCGACGGGGGGGGGGGAGCTGGCTCAGGGTGGGAGGCATCGCCCTCGAATCGGCGATGCGCCGCCGACAGGTCGGCGAGAGGCCCCCGACAGCGCCTCCGCTGTCGCTCCTGGGCGGGTCGAGCTGCCGGGCCCGCGTCGGCGATGAACGGGGCGGGTCGAGGCATCCCCCCCCCCTGGGGGAGGAGGAGGAGGAGGAGGAGGAGGAGGAGGAGGAGGAGGAGAGGAGGAGAGGAGGAAGGAGGAGGAGGAGGAGGAGGAGGAGAGCCCAGTTCCCCTCCCCCCACCATCGGGGACGTCCAAGAGAGGGGGGTCCAAGAGAGGGTGCGCAAAGCACGAGCCGAGGAACGCGCGCGGCCGGGGGGGGGCCAGGGGAGGTACTGAAATCAGAAGTGGCGGCATGGGATCTGGGGCGATATCGTGGCCCCCATCATGATATCCACCCCAGCCAGTCCTCCTCCTCCTCCTCCTCCTCCTCCTCCTCCTCCTTCCTCCTCCTCCTCCTCCTCCTCCTCCTCCTCCTCCCCCTCCCCTCCTCCTCCCCTCCTCCTCCTCTCCTCCTCCTCCTCCTCCTCCTCCCTCCTCCTCCTCTCCTCCTCCTCTCTCCTCCTCCTCCTCCTCCTCCTCACTGGTGCCCCGGAGGAGATCCGGGGCCGCGGGATCCGTGCGCCGGCGCGGGGAGCCCCCGCGGCCTCCGCCAGCGCCGAGAAGCGCACGAGCACCTCCTCCAGGGCGGGCAGCCTCCCGTGGGCCCCGGCGGGGCCTCGAGCCCGCAGCCCCCCGCGGGCGCCTCGAGGCAGGTGCCGCGGCGCGTGCGGGGAGCGGGAGCGAAGGGAAGGAGGAGGAGGAGGAGGAGGAGGAGGAGAGGAGGAGGAGGAGGAGGAGGAGGATGAGGGAGGAGGAGGAGGAGGAGGGAGGAGGAGGAGGAGGGGGAGGAGGAGGAGGGGAGGAGGAGGAGGAGGAGGAGGAGTAGGAGAGGAGGAGGAGGAGGAGGAGGACGAGGAGGAGGAGGAGAGGAGGAGAGGAGGAGGGGAGGAGAGGTAGGAGGAGGGAGGAGGAGGAGGAGGAGGAGGAGAGGAGGAGGAGGAGGAGGAGGAGGGAGGAGGGGGGAAAGGGTGAGAGGGATGGAGGGAGGGAGGTCCCGATTCTCGTGCCGACGCTGTCTGTAGAGCCGCAGTGGTGCTCGCCATGATGTGGCGGGCCGGTTGGCTTCCCAGTGCGTGCTTTTTCGAGTCGAGGTTTCGCAGAATTAATTGCCTGTGCCGCCTGGCACTAGGGTTGCGGACAGGGTGATTCACTCCCGCCGTGCTGCCCGAGCAGTGCCAGGTGCCTGTCTTTTTCTGGTCGACGTGCGGGCTGTGCACGGCCCGAGAAAACGGAGTCCTCCGCGGCATGGTGGAGGAATGCCGACCTCCCACCAAGGCAAGGGTCGGCAACCTGCAGCTGCTGGAAAGAGGAGTGTGATCAGGACGCTCTCACACAGCTAAGAATTGCAATGGGTCGCCTCAGCCGCAAGGCGGCCACACGAAGACGGAGGCCCCATCGACATTCCCTTGGACACTGTCCACCCACGGGGAACAAAAAACTCATCCGTATCGAACTCCCGAGCCGTCATTCCTCATACTCATTGACCTGATCGTGTCCTGTCAATCATCCTCCACGATCTCCTGAGCCTCCTCCTCCTCCTCCTCCTCCTCCTCCTCCTCCTCCTCCTCCTCCTCAGCTGCAGTAGCAGCATGGTGTCAATTATCCTCTTCATCTTCCTCATCCTCCTATTCCTCCTCATGATCATCATCATCATCATCATCATCATCATCATCATCAGCAGCAGCATCATCAGCATCATCATCAACATCATCATCATCCTCATCATCATCATCATCAGCATCAGCATCAGCATCAACATCAACATCATCAGCAGCATCATCAGCATAATCATCATCATCATCATCAGCAGCAGCATCATCATCATTATCAGCATCAACGTCATCATAATGATCCTAATCAGCAGCATTAACATCATCAGCAGCATCATCAACATCAGCAGCATCATCATCATCATGGTCATCATCATCAGCCACATCAGAATCATCATCATCACCATCATCAACATCATCATCAGAATAAGCATCACCAGCGTCATCATCATTATGAACAGCATAAACATCATCGGCATCATCATCCTCATAATCAGCATATGATTCATCATCATCATCAGCATCATCATCAGCACCATCATCATCATCATCATCATCATCAGCATAATCCTCATGATCAGCATCAGCATCAGCATTAGCATCATCAATATCATCGTCATCGTCATCGTCATCAGCATTATCATCATCAGCAGCAGCATCATCATCGTCATCTCATTCCCATCGTCATTCTAGCCACCATCATTACCACACCACCAGTGTCGCCATTATCGCATGCAGCATAATTAGCAGTGTCGACATCTTCATCGTCATCCTCAGCATCATCATCATCCTCAGCATCAGCATCACGATCATCATCAGCAGCAGCAGCATCGCTGTCATTGCGCCTCCCCACCCTCCTCCGTCTCATTGCGCCTCCCCATCCTCATCATCCTCCCCCGTCTCTCACTCTGCTTTGCCAATATCCAACGTATCATCATCCTCTGACCGATCCTCCTCACAATCATCCACGATACCCATCACTCCTAATTCCGCGTCCTCTTCCCTCTTTCATCATCCCTCATCATGACCGCCATTAGCATGACCGTAACCATCCTCAATACTAGTAGAAATTAGATCCACCGCCATCATCAATCGCATCACCATCACCACCATCATCCTCCTCACCATCATCACCAGCAGCAGCAATACCATGGTCCTCAGCATCACCATCATCATCAGCAGCAGCAACAGCATCATCATCAGCATCAGCATCAGCATCATCATCATAATCAGCAACAGCATCATCATCAGCAGCAGCATCAGTATCATCGTAAGCGTATTCCTCCTCCTCCTCCTCATCTTGCTATTCCTCCACCTCCACATCACCATCATCATCATCAGCAGCAGCAGCAACATCATCAGCATCAGCAGCATCATCATCGTCCGCATCATCAGCATCATCATTAGCATCGGCATCAACAGCTGCATCGCCATCATCAACGCCAACAGCCGCGTCATCATCATCAGCATCATCACCAGCAGCGTCAGTATCATCATCATCGTCGCCATCTCCATCATCATCGTCATCAAAATAGAAACAGCAGCATCAGAAAACACAATCCCCTTTACACTTCGATCTCCACCATCACGACCTCAACCACATCTTCATCCTCCCCCTTCCCCTGGTCCTGCTCCTGCTCCTCCTCATCTACAAGACCCTCAATATTATCCTCCTCTTCCTACTCCCCCTGCTCCTCCTACTCCTACTCCTCCTCGCCTCCCCTCCACATGTTACGTCGCCTCCTCCTCATCCGTCCGCCTCCCTCCTCATCCCCCCTCCCCTTCCCCTCGAGGACCATCCCCCCCGTCGCCCCCCTGTAGTCCTCTTCCCTCCCCCCTGCATCGCTGCCACTCCCGCACCCCTCGGCCCTCCGCTCGACTCCTGCCCCATTGCCTTCGGGGCTGGGCGAGCTGACACAACGACACCTCGGGGTCAAACGCAACAGCTTTCCTGGGCAGCGCCCAACCGTGGCGGCGAGGGGACCCCCCGAAGGCCACCTACAGGTTGTCCCAACTCGACCTCCTCTGAGTCTCTCATGGCTCTGGTCTTGCTGGCGGGCGACAGTGGACATGCACGTGCATGTCATGAAACGCGCCAAAACGGCAAGCGAAAACCGCACTGAACGTCACGCGGATGCGTGTTTAACTCGCATCTCCACACTTGAAAGAACCCGCTCGAAATTCACATCAAAATCCAGAGTGCAAGTCACAAGGAAGAAAACCTGGGGGTCCTGCAAACTGCTCTGATCGGAATCCGCTCTGCGAGGTTGGCGCCATGAAGTCCCTCACCCGTCACCGACAGCCCACTCCCGAGAAAGCGCTCACCATGGGACGCAAAGGACACACGAATGTCAGCTTGTGATTATCAAAGGGCTGCCCCCCCACCCACCCCCCCACGGGGCTGATGAATAGACCCCGCGGGGCGCGAAATCTTTTTTTTGTTGTATCACGCGCGCCAGGGGGTCGTCGCTGGCGCCGCCGAAGGGATCGTGTACCCCCCTGCAGGACAGCCTCAAAACGACTGCCTTTTTCGTATAGAAGTTGTTATTAGGATCGTATACATCCGAAGCGAATTTCCGTTCCCCCTCTCAGGCGTCGTCGTCGTCGTCGCCGCCGCCGCCGCCGTCGTCGTCGACGTCGTCGTGTTCTTCTTCGTCGTCCTTGTCGTTTTCGTCTTCGTTTCCGTCGTCGTCGTCGTCGCCACCGTCGTCGTCGACTACACCGGGCCTGCGCAGCACACACACACACACACACACAAACACACACACACACACACCCACACACACACACACACACACACACCCATAGGGCATCCGCAATGCGTCGTCGTCGTCGGTCGCCGCCGTCGCCGTCTGCCGTCCGCCGTCCGTCGTCCTCGTCATCGTCCTCGTCCTGTCGTCGTCGTCGTCGACGAAGAGAGCAGACGCTGGAAACGGGCGCAGGCAGGGCGGGGGACGGCGGCGACGACGGCGACAGAGGGGGGGAGGAGGACTACCCGCCTTGCTCGGGTCGGGCGAAAGGCTGGGGAAAGAGAAACAAAGGGGTGGTTGCAAAGCCTGCTGCGCGCAGCTGGTTTCGGTCGCCCAGTCCTCGACGCTTGGCCGCTGTCGGCGCCAGAGGGAGTTTGGAAAATCGGCGACGTGAGCTGCTTGGCAAATCCCCCCTTTGTTGCGCCCAGCTTTCGTCCAGCCCGCCTTGCCCGCAGGCCCGCATCAGCTCGACAGAAAGAGGGGCGCCCTGGCTCGCCCTTGCCTCCAAACACCCCCCCCTTGACCAGCGTTGGCGGCCAGGCGTCGGCGCTAATCACCGGCGCCGCCCCGCTGATTTTCAATCTGGCGGGCGCCACCCCGCGATCCGCCCGAGCAGGGGAACCATGTTTTTAAACACGCGTCCCCCACGGATTTGTCAATCACAAGCTGACATTAATACTATGTGTCCTCCCCAACGGCGTGCGTCCGACCCAAACATATAGTACAACCATCTTGTCGTACATCGCTTCCCGAGCGGCACGGCCAGAGAGCGCCCGCCACGGAGCACATCCGCCGATCCGGCGTGTGCGTTTCTGAGAGCGTAGACTTGAGCTCGCTCAAGCTTCGCTCTGCAGGGGCGGGGGGGGGCACACGTTACTTCCGACGTCATTTCCGACGTTTCTCGGTCCACGGGGACAGGGGGGTATAGAAAACTCCAATCCCGGAGCCCCGACAGCTCGCCTGGGAGCGCCTGGGAGCGCCTGGGAGCGTGCGCCTGGGAGCGCCTGGGAGCGCCTGGGAGCGCCCGGGAGCGCCTGGGAGCGCCTGGGAGCGCCTGGGAGCGCGCCGGGAACGCCTGGGCCTAAGACACACCAACAGGCCCCCAAGAGGGTTCCAAGACGGCCCCAGAAGGGCCCAAGGCGGCCCAGGAGCGCCACAAAACGACCCAAGTCCAGAGCCCAGTTCGCTCTGCAGAGGGGGGGGGGGGCGCACGTTATTTCCGACGTTATTTCCAACGTTTTTCGGTACACAGGGACAGGGGGGTATAGAAAACTCCAATTCTGGAGCCCCGACAGCCCAAGACAGTCCAAGAGGAAGCCAAGAGAGGACCAAGAGGCCCGAATCGCCGAAACATCGCTCGAACCGCCCATGATGCCCCGAAGACAATTCCAGAAACCTCCACGACGTCCCCAAGATCCCTCACGAAACTTCCCCAGAATGCCCAAAGACTGACAAATCCGCCGATCCGGCGTGTGAGTTTCTGACAGCGTGGACTTGAGCTCGCTCAAGCTTCGCTCTGCCGGGGGGGGGGGGGAGCACGTTATTTCCGACGTCATTTCCGACGTTTTTCGGTACACGGGGATATTTCCGACGTCATGTCCGACGTTTTTCGGTACCCTGGGACAGGGGGGTATAGAAAACTCCACTTCCGGAGCCCCCCCGGATCGGCGGCACTGGCTGGAGGCCAGCCCAATAAATATATCTATACACACACATACACTGCAAACTTCTCGGCGCGGACGTCGACCCTCTCGGGGGCGACGCGCTCGTTTTGTGTCGGCGGCTACGGCTAGGCAGAGAGTGACTGCGCTGGCGATGAGGGGCTCAAACGGGGATGCCGTTGGAGCGACTTGTGCCACCATGCAAGAGGAGGGAGGGAGGGAGGAAGGACGCGGCCGAAGGAAAACAAGGACGGGCGAGGGCGACGCACACACTGAGCATCGTTTAACCGATCCCCATCCCCAGCGGCGTGGCCTGGGCCCCACTGGCCGATTTACCCCCCCAGATGGGGCTATAGGCGTATCCTTCGGGTTTCGCTGGGTGCATCCCCAACCGGGGGGGTCATCTGGTGGGGGTCTCGACGGGGATGAAGATGGGGATGGGGATTGGTGAAACGACACTGACACAAAGCATCGGTGTGTGCTGGGTGGCGCCGACACCACACCGCTGACTACCTACCAGACCACCCCAACCCAACCCGAAGATCCGAATTTGACCCGAATTTCGGGTGGGGGGGAGTAAGGGTTCCATGTGTTTTCTCGATGTTCCCCGACCCCCCCACACTGGAAATCGAGGGCAAATTTGGGCCTTCGGGTTGGGTTGGGGTGGTGTAGCGGCTGGTGAACCGCAGGCAGTTTTGCAGCGCGTCCGCGGAGGGCCCAGCAGGTCGCGGGCCGCGGCGGCCGACCCGGGGCTGGACTTTGGCCCCGCGGGCGGGCCCGCACGGCAGCCCACGGGCGCCCCCTCCCCCCTCGGAGGGCACCGGCCGGTGCACCCGCACCGAGCCTGGCCCCGCAGGCCGATCCTGCGCCCGGGGTCGGTGTCTGGGCCCTCCTCCTCCTCCTCCTCCTCCTCCTCCTCCTCCTCCTCCTCCTCCTCCTTCTCCTGCTCCTCCTCCTCCTCCTCCTCCTCCTCCTCCTCCTCCCTCCTCCTCCTCCTCCTCCTCCTCCTCCTCCTCCTCCTCCTCCTCCTCCTCCTCCTCCTCCTCCTCCCGCCTCCGCCCCCTCCTCCGCCTCCCTCCGCCTCCGCCCCCCGCCTCCTCTCCTCCTCCTCCTCCTCCTCCTCCTCCTCTCCTCCTCCTCCGCCGCCTCCGCCTCCGCCTCCGCCCCGCCTCCGCCTCCGCCTCCCTCCTCCTCCTCCTCCTCCTCCTCCTCCTCCTCTCCTCCTCCTCCTCCTCCTCCTCCTGCTCCTCCTCCTGCCGTCCTCCTCCTCCTCCTCCTCCTCCTCCGCTCCCCCTCCTCCTCCTCCTCCTCCTCCTCCTCCCTCCCCTCCTCCTCCTCCTCCTCCTCCTCCTCCTCCTCCCTCCTCCATCTCCTCCTCCTCCTCCTCCTCCTCCTCCTCCTCCTCCTCCTCCTCCTCCTCCTCCTCCTCCTCCTCCTCCTCCTCCTCCTCCTCCTCCTCCTCCTCCTCCTCCTCCTCGCCAGGGTGCACACGAAGCGATCCCGGGCCCCAGGATCGGTGGCGAGCGAGGGGGGGAAGCGAGAAGGAGGGGGCCTTCTCAGAAGGCTCGGAAGTCCCCCGGCCTTCGGGGAAGTCTTCTGAGCCTTCTCCCCGAAGACACAAAAAACCTCTCGGAAGGCGCGAGGGCTTCTGAGAAGTCCCGCCCCCTTCCGAGAAGGCCTTCTCCTTCGCGCTTCCCCCCGAGTCTGGCCCCGGAGGCGAGGCCTCGACCGTGGTGACCCTGGGCCGTCTTGCCTTCGGCCAGGCGCAAGAGTGACCCTGGGTAAGAGTGACCTTTGGTGCGCAGCTTTTGGGGGGCGCGAGGGAGCCACACCCAAGGGCGCGGGCCGCTTACATCGCATCGCGCTCGGCGATCGGGAGGAGCCCGACGAGCCCGCACCAGAGGTCACTCCGGCGGAAGGTCGCTCTTACGTGTAGTCGATGCCTGTGCTCACCCTCCTTTGGCCCCGCCCCGGTTTGATGTCTGGTCCCTGGGGGGCACCTTCTACAGCAGAGGAGGTTGTCGTGTGCAGCTGGCGCTCACCTCCTGTCGGGCCTGCCTCAGGCCGCGGGTGGTCTCTGCCCCCGCTCTGTCTGCGCCTGCTGCACGGTGCATTTTGCTCACAACATCTCCCACAGCTGTTGTTGATAAGTCGCCCTGGTGGCTATTGTCGTGAGGCCGTCGAGGTCAAAAGATTAGCCTGACGAAAGACCCCACCATATGCAGCTGCGAGAACCCCGATGGATTTGAGACGAAGGAGGAGGGCACGCAAACCCCGAGTAGCGCCTGCGGTATACCCTCTGCTCTCATAGGCAGCGTGCCGTAGGAAGAACAACGAGGCGCGTGGCAGTGCGAGCAGGGGGGGGGCGAATGGTTGGGACGTATGCTAATTTTCGGTGGAGCTCCCAATGGGGGCCGCGAAACGCTGTACTGAGTGCGGCGGTGGAGCTCCCTATGGGGCCACGAAATGCCGTACGAGGTGAGGCGGACGCATGCGGGCACCCCCACTGGGACCTTCGGTGGAGCTCCCTATGGGGCCACGAAACGCTGTACTGGGTGTGGCGGACGCATGCAGGCACCCCCACTGGGGCCTTCGGTGGAGCTCCCTATGGGGCCACGAAACGTGCGAGGGGTGTGCCAGAGTGAGGGGGGTGACGGGAGGAGGGTGGAAGGAGGGGAGGGGGGGGCAGCGGGAGGAGGAGGAGGAGGAGGTGAACGCGGGGACCGTCTCTTCAAAACGAGGACCCAACACCTCAGGACGGTTGGGAAAAACTTCTCACCTCCCCCCTCGCTCGCCGCGGACAGGAGGAGCCCGGCCAGGATCGGTGCAGGCGCATGGCTGGCGCCCACCGAGACCGCCTCGTCGGCCGCGCGCGCTGCGCAGGGCCTCTCCACGAGGCCGGGCGCCCGGGAGCACGAGGGCCCAGGGCTGCTGGGGGTTGCAAGACGAAGCCAGGACCAGGACAAGATCGGACCAGGACAACTCCGGGCGCGGCCTAACCGACCCCGAGCATGAGAAAGTCCAGGGCCCGCCAGGGACTGGCTTCCTTTCAGAGCAGCCGAAACCCGAGATCTGGGGAAATATCATGGCCCATGCCATGGTATCCACCTCCCCCTAGTCATCACCTTCCTCTTGGCCGCCCCGGACCGTTCCCGAGCGCTCCGCCCTGGAGCGCTTCATCACGGTCACGGCTCCGCCCCCCTGAGATCCGGGCGCTGCAAATGTTTCACGCCGGGCGTCCTCGCCGGCTTTCGGGCCCCAGGGCCATCACAGATCGATCTGGCTCGAAAAATCCCGCAGAAAGATTGGGTCTGGGGCTCAGGACGTGGTTTTTCGCGATGCTGCAATCTTTGTCGCAGCGTCGAACCTCAGGGCCGAAGATCAACATTTCTTTCTGAAATGAGCGACGGGAAGAGACGGATCCCACGCGAGATGGCAGAGCGACCTTACGCGGCGGCTTACGCGGGCCGCCAGCGCTTAGTGGGCCCTGGAAACACGGCAGGGCCGTTTTTCACCGCTTTCAAAAAATGTCTCTTAAACAGCAACCGGAAACTGCCAAAAAATGGCTCCAGAATTGGAACTGGAGACATATTTTCTATATATATATATATATATATATATATATATATATATAGGTGTAGTTGTAGATATAGATATAGATATAGGTATAGATATGTATACATTTATATAGAAACAGATATAGAAATAGATGTTGATATATGTATATATATATGTAGATATAGATATAGATATAGATATCAATATAGACATACATATATATATATATGTATATATATATATAGGTATAGATATAGATATATACATGTATATATATATATATATATATATATATGTAGATCTAGATATCGATATAGATAGGTGTGTACACATATGTAGATAATTAGATGCGACGGAACCGGAAAAAAATGAAAAACACAACGGGCAAAAAACGGCCGTCGTTCCCATGGCCCTTTTAGCGCCAGCGCGGCACGCCAGTGGAAGCGAGGGCGCTTACTCTCGCGACCTTACTGCGAGGCGGGGATTTATCCATATCCACCGCCTGGGAACCGACGTCCTGGTGCCCCAGCGGGCGGTGGATGTGGAAATATTTCGGCCCCAGGCGGGCCCGAATATGTCCATATCCACCGCCTGCCGAGGCTCCGAAAACTGGCCCTCCAGGCGGTGGTCATGTGTAAACTCCCGCCTCGGACTTACGCCGCGGGCAGCGCACGCGCCAGCTTCGGTGAAGGCGAGCGCCCGTGTTGCTTCGTCGCCCTCGATGGAATACCCGGGACGCGTGCGGGCCAAGACTCCCAGGCGAACCTTCGAGTAGGGGATCGACTACAGCATCGAGTTACCCCAGCATCGACATTTTTGTTGTTTATTCGCGGGTCGGGAGCGCACCTCTTCCGGTCGAAGCTCAGCGGGCCGCGCGAAGCTTAAATTGACAAAGAGGGGGGACAGAGGGAGAGGCCTCACGTCAAGGCCAGAAGGAGGCCTCACGTCAAGGCCAGAATCGACATGTTCGTCGCGTCTCAACACAGAGTGCGTGGGGTGCCCCGCAGATCTGCGAGACATCCTTCGCGACCATAGACGCGGGCAGCCCACGCGCCAGCGTCGGCGATAAGACGAGCCCGCCCTCCCTCGTCGCTCTCGAGAATAGATCTATCTATCTATATATATGTATGTATCTATATACATACACATATAGATGTACACGTGTGTGTATACATATATATGTATATAATACGTGTGCATATATATATATATAGAGAGAGACATGTGCATGTGTATATATATGTACATATGTGTAAACATGTACATCTATATAGATGCACATATGTGTGTAATCGTGTCTATATGTACACCCATCTATCTATCTATATATATATATATATATATGTGTATATATATATATACATAAGTGTATGTCTACCCGGGGCGCGGGTGCGGGCCAGGAGATTCCCAGGCGAACCTGGCCGCGGCGACGGGGGCCTGCTCCTGGGCAGGCCCAGGGCGGGCGAGACAGAGGGCCCAGCCACAGGAGGACCCCTCCTGAAGGGGCCCTGGGACACACAAATAAATGAGAGAGCGTGATCGACCGCCGCTTTACTGTGGAAAATTGCCAGCCTTTTCCTCCGGAACCCGGGGGTCCCCCCCCCCTCGAAAATCCCCCCCCTCTGGAAACCCCCCCCCTCCCCCCCCCCCTCCCCCGGCAAAACCCCCCCCTCCCCTAAACCCCTCCCCCCCCCCCCCCCCCCCTCTCGAAAAACCGGGGGGGTCCACTACGGGTTCGAACCCCTTCCCCCCCCCCCCCTTCCGGATCTGGAAAACCGGGGGGGGTTCACT
The DNA here is from genome assembly GCA_963575745.1 of Prorocentrum cordatum. NCBI lineage: Eukaryota > Dinophyceae > Prorocentrales > Prorocentraceae > Prorocentrum > Prorocentrum cordatum. Next base: position 163,706 of record CAUYUJ010019725.1, read on the forward strand.
ACCGGTTCGAAACCCCTCCCCCTCCCCCCCCCCCTCCGGATCTGGAAAACCAGGGGGGGTCACTACCGGTTCGACCCCCCCCCCCCCCGAAAACCGAGGACGGTCACTACCGGTTCGACCCCCCTCCCCCCACGCACCGCCAGCAAACGACTCCCGGTCCCTACCACCGTCCGCATCACATCCCCCACTGTTGTTCCCAGCACCACTGTCCTCACCACCACTGTCCCCACTGGTTCCACCACCGTCCCTACTGTCCCCACCAGTGCCCCCACCACTGTCGCACTGTCCCCACTGTCCCCACCACTGTTCCCACCACGGTTCCACTCTCCCCACTGTCTCCACGGCCCCAACCACTGCCCGACTATCCCCACTGTCCCCACTGTCCCACTGACTCCTCCGCTGTCCCACTGAGCTGTCCCACTGTTCCCACCACTGTCCCCACTGTCCCCACCACTGTCCCCACTGTACCTCTGTCCCATTGTCCCACCGCCGTCCTCGCCACCGCCTTCACCACTGTCCCCACCACCATTGTACCCTCCACTGTCCCACTGTTTCCACCTCATTCCCACTGTCCCCACACCACTGTCCCCACCACCACCGTCCCCACCACTGTCCACTGTCCCCCCCTGTTCCCACCATTGTCCCCACCACTGTCCCCACCACTACCGTCCCCACCACTGTCCCACTGTCCCACTGTCCCCACCACTGTCCCGCTGTCCCCTCACCACTGTCCCCACCAACACCGTCCCCACCACTGTCCACACCCCCACTCGGTTTTCGAGGGGGGGGGTGTTCGAACCGGTAGTGACCCCCCCCCGGTTTTCGAGGGGGGGGGGTTCGAACCGGTAGTGACCCCCCCCCTTTTCATGATGAACTGGGGGGGGGGGGAGAGGGGTTCGAACCGGTAGTGATCCCCCCCCGGTTTTCCAGAGGGGGGGGGGGGGAGGGGTTCGAACCGGTAGTGACCCCCCCCGGTTTTCCGCCAGCAGCGGTAGAACACGCTCTTTCAGATAAATAATCACAAATAACAGGATTCCCCATATTTTCATGTATTTCCTGAGTTTTTTGTCTTCCCCCCCCACTTCCCATAGTCTCCCATATTTTCTGGGCGGGATCGACGATGAATTGTGTCTGTGTGTTTTGTTTTTTCCCCTCCTGACCCCTAACCCTCTAGGAGGGGAGCCAAATCAGGAGGGCCAAGAACATCCGGGACAGAGGGGGTCTGTCTGCAGAGGTATCAGACCAAAACGCCCAAATGTTCTATCCCTCATGCGAAGACGGAAACCTTCCGCAAGAAATTCAATCCTGAGCCCCCCCGGGATGCATTGATTTCTGGTGTGGGATAGTCACGCCTTCCATCGCAAAGCCATCGAAGCCCTGGAAAAACCCAGGAGGGCACCCTGGAGGCAAGCAGGATGTTTCGTGGCATGGGCTCGCAATGTACTGGAATTGGTACGGCGGGATCGTGCCATGCCGACTTCAGCGTTGGCTTCTGCCACCGATGGGATCGTTCGACCTGGAAAAATCGGCCGTTTCCGAAACGTCGGATTGTTCAACGTCGACCAACTCTGGGTCGCCAGGCAGCGTTCAACGCTGAACGCCTGCGGCCGGGGTCGCCGCCAGCCGCTCTTCTCCTCTGAGGGGAGCGGCCTTTTTGAGTGCTCCCTTACGTTGTATCTTCGGGGGACCTTCTTTGTCCAATCGCGCCAACTTTCCGTGTCGACCCCCCCGTCGAATCCATGTCGAACAAGCCACATCTGCGTTGAATCGACGTCGAATCCACGTCGGATCCGTGTCGAATCCGCGTCGGGCCCGCGGCGGGTGCAAGAAAAGACAGGAACTAGCAGGACAGACAAGACCCCCCGAAGATGCAACGCAAGCATGGGGAACGAACAATCAGATAAACTCAAAAATTCGAAGGTCCGCGCGGATTTCTCGGATCGGCGCTGGACCCCCCTCACTGGCGCGATCCGCGCGCCAGGGGCGGCGCTGGGCGCTGGAGGCGCCGGCGGGGGGGGTCCAGCGCGGATCCGTGAAACCCGCGCGGACCTCCGAGCTTTTGTCGGCGTCACCCCAACATACTTATACTATGTGTGCGTCGCCCCCCCAGGGGCGACGCGCGCACCGAGGAATCTTACAGCATATGCGTCATGGCGGGCGCTTTCTGACCACACCGCTCGGGAAACGATATACTACAAGATGGGTATACTACATGTTCGGGTCGGACGCGCGCCTCCAAGGAGGACATCTAGTATTAGTGTGTCTCTGTGCGTCCCATGTTACGTTCATGCCCTCCTAAAGGGGCCCTGGGACACACAAATAAATACATACAAATAACAGGACTCACCACATTTTCCTATATTTTCTGTGTAATTGTCTTCCCCCCCATTTCCCATATTTTGCCGTATCTTCGGGGGGGATCGACGATTATTTGTGTCTGTGTGTTTTTTCTCCTCCTGACCCATGTTATGTTCGTGCCCTCCTTCGCTGCCCCTACAAAAGCTCCCCTCGCCCTCTGAGAAGCGGCGGGCGCCTCTCGGAAGGCTGGCGCCCCCCAGCCCCTGGACGCTGCGGCTCCCGCACGGAAGTCCGGGGGCCTCCCGGCCTCCCCGACACTGCGGGGCACGTCTTCCTAACACTACGAAGGGGTCGGGCCTGTCCCTCTACAGGGGGATTTTCGACGAAAAATATTTTAAAAAATCCACACAAAAAAAAAACAAAAGGGTCAAAAAAAATCAAAAAATAGTCCCCAGACTATTTTTGGACTATTTTTGAAGATTCCCCCTGTAGAGGGACAGGCCCGACTTAACACTGCGATGAAGTCGGGCCCGTCCCTCTACAGGAGGAAGATTCGAGAAGAGTCAAAAAAAAACAATCTGGGGACGATCTCCCTACCATTTTTCGGCATGTCTGAAAAATGCGTGTCGCTTTTTCTCATGTTTCGTCCAACCCTGAGATCCGACGTCTCGAAGAAATTGAAGCATCATGAACAATCACGACCAGAGCCCTAGACCCCAACTTTCTGCGCCATATTTCGAGCCGGATCGATCTGTGAGGGTCCTGGGGCCCGAAATTAGTCGAGAACGCCCCGCTCGAAAAAATTGCGACGCCAGGGTCTCAAGGAAAATCTGCGTGTAGGAGGACATGCCCGACCTAACACTGCGAGATAGGAAAAGGCGCAGGTCAATGCCGGCCTGCGCGGACGGAGTACATCCCAGGAGGGACGACAAGAAGCGGTGCGCAAAAAGGGCGATGGAATAAATCCTCCTCCTCCTCCTCCTCCTCCCCTCCTCCCCCTCCTCCTCCCTCTCCTCTCCTCCTCCTCCTCCTCATCCTCCTTCCTCCTCCTCCCTCTCCTCCTCCTCCTCTCCTCCTCCTCCATGCATATGGCGGCGCGCACAGGGGGGTAGGGGGAGGGGGGAAGGCTTCTTAGAAGGAGGCTGTTTCTTACAAGTCGCCGGCCCTGCATCTACGGACAAGGCCCGCGCCTTCTGAGAAGCAGGGGTGATTCTAAGAAGCCTTCCCCCTCCCCCATACCCATACCCCCCTCTGCGCGTGGCCGAATCAACTGCATGCAGCCGCATACCCTGGCGACTGGAGGCGCCAGGAGCGACACTATAGGCATCCAGAAATGCCCACCGCGGCGGGGCCGAACTCGGACGCGTGCAGCAAATGCTGTAATCCACGCTCTCCCACACACACACAGACACACACACACACACACAGACACACACACACACACACACACATACACACACATACACTCATAGACACACACACACACACTCACATACACACATAGACACACACGCACACACACACACACATGCACACACACGCACACACACACACACACACACACGCACGCACACACACACACACACACAGACACACACACACACACACACACACATAGACACACACACACACGCACACCCCTCTTCGACCTCCTCGAGCCAGGCAGGTGCAGCGAGAAGAGTCGACGAGTTCGCCTGGCTTCGTGATTGCGGCTCCTGACACGGCGTCCTCGTGCATCGGCGTCACGCGTGCACGGCCGCGTCAGCGGAACAGGCCGCCGGCAAGATTCTTCACGTTGTCGAAATGTTCTTTCGCCGCGTCGTGCACATCCCCAGCAGCATCCATAGCATTGCTCAAATGTTCCCCTGCTGCATCTTGGATATCGCTGGCAGCGTCTAGGGTAGCATCTGCAGCGTTGCTGAGATGAGGCGTCGCTGCTTGATGGAGATCGCCGACAATGTTCCCAGCCGCGTCCATGGCGTTGTCCAGGTGAGGCTTCGCCGCCTCGTGGAGACTACCGTCCATCACCGCCTGGTGCGCATCCACCAGCGTGTCCTGCGCCTTCTGCGCAGCAGCCTCCGCGGCGCTCTGTGCAGCATCCGCTGCGGCCTTTTTTGCTGCTTCGCCAGCTGCGTTCAGGGCCTTTCCAGCGGCATCCTGAGCCAGGCCTCCAACTGTGCTGATAGCATGTTGTACATGCGGCGTTGCTGCTTCGACTGCATTTTTTACATGAGGCGCTGCTGCTTCTTGCAGTGCACCAGCTGCGTCTACAGCAGCATCTGCAGCACTGTCTAAATGAGGCGCCGCCGCCTGATGGAGATCCCCTGCCATGTCCGCGGCGGCGCCCATTGCGTTGTCCACATGAGCACTCGCTGCTTGGTTGAGATTGCCTGCCGCAGCCGCCTGATGGAGATCCCCTGCCATGTCCAGGGCGGCGCCAGCCGCGTCTGAAGCAGCACCTGCAGCATTGCCAAGATGAGGCGCCACCGCCTGATGGAGATCCCCTGCCATGCCCACAGCGGCGCCAGCCGCGTCTGAAGCAGCACCTGCAGCATTGCCAAGATGAGGCGCCGCCGCCTGATGGAGATCCCCTGCCATGCCCACAGCGGCGCCGGCGACGTCTGAAGCAGCACCTGCAGCATTGCCAAGATGAGGCGCCACCGCCTGATGGAGATCCCCTGCCATGCCCACAGCGGCGCCGGCGACGTCTGAAGCGGCACCTGCAGCATTGTTAAGATGCGGCGACGCCGCCTGATGCAGCTGCCCTGCCATGTCCAGGGCGGCGCCAGCCGCGTCTGAAACAGCAGTTGCAGCATTCTCAAGATGAGGCGTCGCCGCCAGCTGAAGATCGCCAACAGCACCCGCAGGGGCGCCGATCGCACCCTGCTGGACGTTCCCTGTGGCATCCAGCGCAGCGCCCTCAGCGCCAATGACTTGGGGCCCCGCCGCACCATAGACGCCGCCCCCTGGAGTCGCGGCGACGTCCGCGGCACCTCCCGCGGGACTCCCAGCGGCCTCGGCGCCCGTCGCGACCGAAGGCTGGCCCGGCGCCGCCTGCGCGGCCAGCGCCGTCTGCCCCCCAGGCTGCCACACGTCCTCTGGCACGCTCTCCTCGCCCGGCGCGGTGCAGCCGACGTCGTCGAGGGCGCAGCCGTAGCAGCTCCTGCACTGCCGCAGCACGGCGGCGAGGGCGCTGGAGCAGCCAGCACCGTCCGCGGCCTGCCGCAGCGCGTGCTCCGCGCACGTGCCGTTGGCCCCCTGCAGCACGCAGCGGGCCGCGCAGCCGGCCTCCTCGTCCGCCTGCACGGCTGGGGGCTCGACTTCCCGGAACTGCGCCGCCTCCGCCCTCTCCGAGCCCGCGGCCGGCTGCCGCTCCGGCAGGCACAGCCGCCAGCCCGGCCTGGCCACGCTGAAGTCGGAGCTCCACCGGAGCCCAGCCGGCACCACGCCGCTAGGCCCATGGTCGCCCCAGAAGGGCACCCCGTTCACGTGGAGCCGGTCGAACCACGCCTCCGTGGAGAAGGCGTCGACGCGGATGGCGCCGGGCGCCCCGCCGACGGCCGCGATGCAAAGCTGGCCGTCGCCGTAGGCCTGTGGGTAGTTGGGGCTGAGCAGGCAGCACTCTTCGTCCACGCGGCAGGGCCCAGCCACGTCCCTCCAGCCCAGCCCGCAGGGGGCGGACACCGATGGGGCAGTGGTCGGCGAGGTGGCCGACAGCAGCTCCCCCTTTCGAGAGGAGACCCCCCAAAAAAACGGCGCACAAGCGCAGATGTTCGGAGCTCCGCGCGGAACTCGTGGGTCGGCGCTGGACCCTTTCCACACACAGACACGGAGCGGGGCCCAGCGCCGACCCCAGAAATCCCTGGAGGACCTCCAAGCGTTGTAGCCGGGCCGTGGTTTGGAACTCTCCCTGGGCGCCTTCACAAACAGCAGCGAGTCCGGAGACCCATCCGCTGGGCTCCTGACCTTGACCACGTGCTTGCTGGCATGGGATTTCAGTCGGTCCACCAGCTCCTGAGGCGTCAGCTCCGGCTGCACTGAGAGCATGAGTGCCACCGCGCCCGCCACGTGCGGCGCGGCCATCGACGTTCCGGTCTTCGTCGCCTCAGCGCTGTCGCCCGTGATGCCAGCGGACACGATTGCTGAGCCGGGCGCCATGATATCCACGCACGGGCCGGAGTTGCTATAGGATGCCTCGCGGTCCTGGGTGTCGGTCGCCCCCACCGTGATCGCGGCGCCCACGCGCGCTGGGGAGTAGTTACACGCGTCGGGCTCGGAGGACTGGCCGTTGTTGCCGGCGGCCACAACAAAGGTGACACCGGCCTGCACCGCCGCGTCGATGGCGTCCGTGACGAAATTGATCGTCCCCTTGCCCGAGAGGCTGGCGCTCATGACCGCGGGCCGCTGCCCGTTCTTGATAATCCAGTTTACCGCTGACACGAGGTAGCTAAACTGGCCATTGCCCTCGTCGTCCAGGACCTTGACGGCGTGCAGCGTGACCGCCTTGGCCACCCCGTAGAGCTGCCCAGCGATCGTGCCTGCGGTGAAGGTGCCGTGGCCGTCCCGGTCCGTGGCGCACTCCGTGTCGGCGGGATCGCATACCTTCAGCGTGTTACCGACCGTCTCAAGCGTCGGAATCGCTCTTCCCGCGAAGTCGTTGTGGGTGGTGCGGATGCCCGTATCCAAGACGTAGACGTGCACGGACGGGACCGACACAATGTCTGGCGCGTACTCCTGGTTGAGGCCCAGCTCTGCGTCGATGCGGTCCGTGCCCCAGGACGGTGGGTTCGATTGGCTGCCGTCTGGGCCGAACTCCTCCTTCCGCACCCCCGGGTCGTGATCGGGCTTGTTGTCGGGGTCGTCGACGATCGGGATGCTCGAACACCCGCTATCCTGCTCGACGTAGAGGACGAAGCCTGGGGGCGCCTTCGAGAGGACCCCCTCGATCCACGACAGCGTGCTGTGGACCACCACGATGGACAAGGCCAAATTTGAGGGCGTCCCAATCCAAACCACCCGCTCGTGCTCCCCGTACTTGTCGATGAACCCGGCCAGCTGGTCGTCGTCCCAGTCCTGCGGCAGTCGCACGATCCAGTTCTGCTCCTCCTCCTCCTCCTCCTCCTCCACGCCCTCGCTGGCGTACGTACCCTCGTCCACGTACAGCGGCTCCCCGTTCACCACGTCCTTCACGAACGGGTTCCGCGAACGGCCGCTCTCCTGGAGGCCTCCCAGATGGGGTCCGAGTCGGTGGGGTCGGAGGATCGCGCCGCATCGCCGACGTGCGCGATGCATCGGCGGCGTCGGCGTGTGGAAAATCAGGCCACACATCGAGCCGCGTCGGCGGTGCATCCATCGGCGATGCATCGGCGATGCGGCGTGGTCCTCCGACACCACCCGCTCGGAGCCCACTTGGGGAGGGCGCGGCTCTCTCCGACAGCCCGAGCAGCCCTCCCGGCCCCGCGCCGCCGCCGCGGCCGTGCAGGTAAACGGGCACCCCGCGCACGCGCCGCTCGAGCGGCCCCTAGTCGGCGACTCCGAAGGGTGCGGCTTGCAGAGGGTGCAGTTCGCAACCCCCGCCAGAGGGGTGCGGGAGAGGCCCTCGGCAGAGACGTCCACCGCGCCCCGACGAGGGCTCGTCAACCCTCTGGCGCACTGTGACGACACCCCGAAGCCACACGTCGCCTACACGCAAGAGCGATCCTGTGCAAGAGCGCCCCACTGGCGCGCGGCCCTCGGGGGCCGCGTGGGAGGGCCCAGGTCCACGAGCGCAAGCCTATGTACTGGGGGGACCCCTGTGGGCCCGAACCCACAGGTCACTTCGGCGAAGGGTTATTTAAACTGGTATAGAGGAACAGAAAAAAAACTGCAAAAACATGAACTCTCGACGGTCCGCGCGGATGTCTTGGATCTGCGCTGGACCTCCCCCACCCTCTCCCTGAGAGGGAGCCCGGCGCAGATCCAAGAAATCCGCGCGGAACTCCACAAGTTTGTGTGCTTGCGTCACTGCATCTTCTCCGAACACAGTCGCCAACGGCGCCGCTCGCAAGCCACACTCCAGCTTCGGTGGCAACTCATGGGATCCTCCCATACCATCTTGTCGGCTCTTGCGGATCGACGCGAATCGACACTAATCAACGCCAAATCGACGCTAATCGACGCTAGCCGACGCTACATCGGCGCTATCTCCTCGACTCCCAGACGCTAATCGACGCTAACCGACGCTAAAGCAAGAATTAAGAGGGTATACATGGACGCGAATCGACGCGAATCGACGCTAATCGACGCTAATCGACGCTAGTCGACGCTAAAGAAGGACGCTCCCATGGTTGATATGCTACCGAACCCGGCGCAGCCACACCCACTGCGGTCGCCGACCATCGGGCCTTCGGGGAGCCTGGCGGGCGCGCCGCCTCGGAGGCGCCGCCGCTCCGAGCGGCGAGCCACCGCGGCCCGACGGCGGCTGCGAGCAGCAGCGCCAGGCAGAGCCCCAGCGCGCCGAGCGGCGCCCCGAGCCGCCGCAGCCGCCGCCAGCGAACCCCGCCGGCGGCGGCCTCCGGGGGCCCACGAGGAGCCTCGGGGGGTGGGGAGGAGGAGGAGGAGGAGGAGGAGGAGGAGGAGGAGAAGAAGAGGAGGAGCAGGAGCAGGAGGAGAAGAAGGAGGAGGAGGAGGAGGAT
>CAUYUJ010019726.1:0-45000 GCA_963575745.1 Prorocentrum cordatum
GAGGAGGAGGAGGAGGAGGAGGGGGGCCCAAGCCCAAGCCTCCTCGAAGACCGAGGGCCGAGCAGGTCTTCGTCTGTCCTCGGCGTCTCCCTCGCGTCGGCGTGCGCTCAGGAAGGCGCGCCCCGCCGGGCACGCTCCAGGCCCAGACAGTCGTCGTCGTCGTCGTCGTCGTCGTCGTCGTCGTCGTCGTCGTCGTCATCGTCGCCCTCCGCCTCCCCCTCCTGCTCCTCCTCCCCCTTCTCCTCCTCTTCCACTCCCACTCCGCCACAAAGGGCATCAATATGTAATCCGCCAGCAAAGCAAGCAATGCGTTTAATGTCCCGCCCGCCCGCCCGACCAAAAGAATCAGCTTGTAATCCGCCACAATAGTAATCAACTTGTAACCCGCTGCCACATGGAATCACTTTGTAATCCGCCACCAAAGCAACCAATGCTTTTAATGTCCCGCCCGCCCGCCCGACCAAAGGAATCAGTTTGTAATCCGCAATAAAAGAGAATCCATTCGTAATTCGCCACACTAGCAATCATTGCCTTTAATGTCCCGCCCGCCCGCCCGACAAAAGGAATCAATGTGTAATCTGCCACAATAAGAATCAGTGTGCCACCCGCCACACATGCAATCAATGCCTTTAGTGTCCCGCCCGCCCGCCCGACAAGAATAATCAGTTAATCATCCACCACACAGGGAATCAATATATGTAATCCGCCACCAAGGCAACCAATGCTATTAATGTCCCGCCCGCCCGCCCGACCAAAGGAATCATATTGTAATCCGCAATAAAGGGTTACCCCTAGGGCCTACCCCTGGGGCTACCCTGGGGCTACCCCTGGGGCCCACCCCTAGAGCTACCCTAGGGCTACCCCTTGGGAAGCCTAGGGCCTTGGGTAGGGCCTACCCTTGGGAAGCCTTGGGCCTTGGGTAGGGCCTACCCTTGGGAAGCCTAGGGCCTTGGGTAGGGCTTACCCTTGGGAAGCCTACAGCCTTGGGTACCCCCGGTGATCTATACCCTTTCTTTTGCATTCGTTCCAGGTGGAGAACTTGCGACTCACCCGCGGCCCAAACTGCGCCCGCGACCCACCCGCCACCCACCGCGACCCACCCGCGACCCACCCGCGACCCACCCTGCGACCCACCCCGCGACCCACCCAAAATTTTCGGCGCCTGCGGCGGGCTGTTCTTGAATTCCTTCCAGGTGGAGGTGAAGAGCCCGCGACCCACCCGCGACCCAAAGTACGTTCACTGAACAAGCCAAAAATTCGGCGCCTCTGGCGAGCTGTTTTTTCCATTCGTCGCGTCGCCCTACCGCGTCGCCCGCGCCCGCCCCCTCACTCTTATCCGCAATTGCGGGGTGCTACGTATTCCATTTCCTCCTCTTCTCCTGCTCCCTTTCCTCCTCCATCTCCCCCCCCCTCTTCCTCATGGTCATCCGCATCCTCTCTCTCTCTCTCTCTCTCTCTCTCTCTCTCCCTCCTCCCCCTCGTCACTTCTCTCTCCTCCGACCTCCCCCTCATCATCCTCAGCGCTACTCCTCCCCGCCCTCCTCCAGGAGGAAAAGAAACACACAGACACAATGAATCCTCGATTCCCCAGAAAATATGGGAAAATATGGGAAGTGGGGGGAAGACAGAAACCCAGAAGATATGGGAAAATATGCGGAATATGGGAAAATAGGCGGAAAAATGTGTCATGGGGCCCCTTCACTCCTCCCGTCCCCCCCGCCCGCCTCCCGCGCCCGCCCCCTCCCGCCCGCGCGCCGAGCCTGTGGTGGCGACCGCCCGCCGGGCGCCTCTGCCCAGCGCCGCGTCGCTGGGAGCACGCCGGCACGTGTCAGGAGTGGAAAAAACACACACAGACACAATTTTTGTTCGTCGATTCCCGACGATGCGGCACGATCCTCCGACCCCATCTACTCCGACCCCATCGGGGAGGCCTCTATGTTGGGGGCGCGCTCCGTGTTGGCCAGAGGAGCTCGTGCAGCGAGCGTAGCCTTAATTCGGGCATGTCCCTCTACAGGAGGAATATTCAAAAACAGGCAACAAATAGTCTGGGGACGATGTTTAAAACATTATTTTGGGGGCCATCTCTTGGCATTGTTGAATCTTTCTTATCATTCGCCCAAAACCCGCTTATAGGGGGACATGCCCCACCTCAGCGTGGTGCGCAGGCGGGTGAGCGGCGATGGCTGAGCCCCGCCGCCGCGCGCCCGCGGGCGACAAAAGGGCGCACCGTACCGCCTTGGCGTCGCCCGAGGCGCCGTCGATTTTTGCGACCCGGGCAGGGTGCGGCGCACAGCTCGGCCCCCAGAGCCGAACAACAGTGCGCACCGTACCGCACTGGCGTCGCCCGAGGCCTCGTCGATTTTTGCGACCTGGGGAGGGTGCGGCGCATACGCGTAGTCTGTCGGACCCCAGAGCCGAGCGGCCCATGCACCGCACCGCGTCGGAGCGGGACCTGGACGGGGTCCAGACGTGCTGCCGTGCGTGGGCGCCGTTCTCGCAGCGCGGCAGGTCCAGCCCCGCCGGGGCGTCGTCTGCGTGGCAGCGCCGTCGCCGCGCGGGGTCGGGGCCATGCCCGCTCGCCGCGGCCTGCACCGCCCTGCGGGCACGCGCCAGCACGCGGCGGCGGCGCGGGGTCCAGGCGGTCGCTGAGGAGCGCAAGTGGAACGCGCGTGTGCGTGAGCTTTCCGTGGGCTTCGAGGGCGCGCATTGCGCGGGCGTCCGTAACATGAGGCTGGCCTCGTGGACCGGGGGGCGGTATTCCGATGCGCGGCTGGGCGCGTCCGTCTGTTGTGGGCTCCCTGCGGTCCTCGCCCCCCCCCCTGTCGCGATTGCTGGGGCGCGGGGGCGGCTGCGCGGGGTCGAGGAGGTCGCTCTCCCCCCGCGCCGCGAGCGCGCTGGCTGCGGGGGTGTATGCCGCGGGTCGAGGCGGTCTCCGTGGGAGATGCCTCTCTCGGGACGCGGTCGGAGCGGGCGGGGTCGAAGGGTCGCCGCCGCATCGCCGATGCGTCGGCCATGCGGCTCGATGCGGAGCCCGATTCTCTCTGCGCCGACGTTCCAGTTGCATCGCCGATGCATCACGGATGCATCCACAGAGCGAGGTGATCCTCCGACCCCATCTGCTTTGACCCCACCTCGCGGGCCTTCGCCTGCGCAGCGCCGTGGCGGAGGGGGGCGCGTGCGGGGCTGCACAGGCTCCCGGCGCCATTCCTGGCCTCCCCCACATGCCCCTGGATACAACGACGAAGCAGAACCCTCCCACCCACCACGTCCTGCTCCACACCTTCTCCCTCCTCCCTCCTCCGCCTCCTCCTCCTCCTCCTCCTCCTCCTCTCCTCCTCCTCCTCCTCTCCCCCTCTCTACTCCTCCTCCCCCTCCTCCTCCCCCTCTTCATCCCCTCCTCTCTCCTCCTCCTCATCATCTCAGTGTCATCATCATCCCCTTCTCTTCGCCCCTCATGTAGGCCACCTCCTCCCACATGTTTCCCTCGTCCTCCTCCTCCCCTCCTCCTCCTCCGCTTCCTCCTCCTCCTCTCCTCCTCCTGCTCCTTCCCCCCTCCTCGTCGTCGTCCCTCCTCTCCTCCTCCTCCTCCTCCTCTCGTTCTGCTATCCTTCGCTCCTTCCCCTACTCCTCCCCCGCCTCCTCCCCTCCTCCGCCCCCCTGGTCCCCTCACTTTCTCCTCCTTTACTCCCCCTCCTCCTCCTTCTCCTCCTCCTCCTCCTCATCGTCGTCGTCGTCATCATCATCATCATCATCATCATCATCATCATCATCATCATCATCATCATCATCCCCCTTCTCTTCGCCCTCCTCATTCGCCTCCTCCACATGTTTTCCCTCCTCCTCCTCCTTCTCCTCTGCTGCCCGATCACTGTCGCACGGTAACAGGCACGAGGCTGGTGATCATGGAAGCTTGCCCCAATTCTTGGCGGCGGTGCTCCTCTCCCTCCTACTCCCCTGAGCAGCCACGCGCTTCTCCAGATCTTGCAGTGCGCGCGCGCGAGGGGATAACACGTCCCCAGCGCGCTGGCAGCAGAGGCGCGCGGGCAGAACAGCGACGCTCGCGGCTCAGGTGTCGAAGGCCAAAGGATGCGGCGGGGGCAAATGTCCCAGGGGGGAATCACAGGCAGTCGTGATCGAGTGCCGGCAAACAGGGGGACGATTCGAGCCCCAGGATTCCAGAACCTCCCTGAGCGATCTACCCCTATTGCGGCCCCTTGGGAGGACAACCTGATCGGCGGAGGACGTGCAGAAAGGGGGGGCATCGGGAGCAACAACGGGTGAACGAGCGCTCGCTTCGTCGTTGGGACCACCCCCGGGAGCATTCACAATCGTTCGCTTGCGGTCCTTCGAAAGGAATTCTCGACGCTTCGCGTATCCCCACCAGTGGCCATTCGGATCCTTGTTCTGCCTGCGGCTTTACATTGCCTCGCCATCCGTCTTGGACTCGCTTCCGAATGTGGTTCGGCTGGAGCTTGGCGCCGCAAGGGCGACTTCTCCCCCCCGTTCCGCTGCCGGTCGCCGCGCCTTTGCTTCCCCACCTGCCGGGATGTCTGGGCCGGTCACCTGCCGACGCTGTCTGCGTCTCAATGAGGGGCATTTTGTCCCTGGCATGTGCATGCGCCACTGCGGCCAATTTACATCGTACCGCGCCCCGGACGTTGTGCCCGCTCCTTGTCCCTCGCCTTGGAGCCGCGAACCAAAAAAGTATCCCCACCAGTGCCTACCGCTCCCTGTCCGCCGCCTCGGAGCCGCCGACCAAAAAAGTATCCCCACCAGCTCATCCAGAAGCGATACCCATGAGCCACGAGAGTTGCTTGGGTGAGGAGGTGGAAGGAGGGCAAGGGGATTAGCAGGAGAACGAGGAGGAGCAGGAGTAGGAATCATAGGACCAGGAGGAGGGCGGATGAGGAGAGATGGAGTATGAATAGGACGAGGATGATGAGAAGACGAAAGGGAAGGGGAGGATGAGGAGATGGAGGAGGAGGAGGAGGAGTAGGAGAAGGAAGAGGAGGGGGAGGAGGAGGAGGCGGAGGAAGAGGAGGAGAAGGCCCTCGCGTATCTTGTTGTGAGAGCCTCGTGCAGTATTCTTGGGGCTATTTTGGGGCAATCTTGGGGTCTTCTTGGAGCTATCTTGGACGTCTCTTGAGACTCCCCTGGCAGCCTTGGGGGCGCTTTGGACTAAGTGGAGGACACGGCTCAAACAGGGGGGCGGCGCGGATGAGGGTTGCCTCGCTTGGGCCGCTTTTGGAGCGTTCTTGGGTCCCCTTGGGTCTGTATTGGGGCACGCTGGGACTTTGGGACTCTCCTGGGACCTCCTTGTCTCTTGGGGACATGTCCGGGGACATGGATCAAAGAAGGGGGGTTTTCAATTGGCCCCTCCACGCCCCCAGGGCGCCCCAAAGTCGCCTCTTGTAAACCTTTTGGGGTGCTCTTGGGGCCATCTTGGAGCCCTCTTGGGCCTTTCTTTGTGGCCCTCTGGGGCCATCTTTGAGCCATCCCGAGGCGTCCAAAGTCCATCAGAGGAAATTTCGGCGACACGTGAACTAACGTTGGTTTTATCTGAGTTTGGGAAGCATGTTGCCCTCTTGGGGGCGTCCTTGGGGAACTTCATGGCCACTTGGAGGCGGGCTTGGGGCCGCTTCGAAAGTGTGGTAAACCATCTTGGGTGATCGTGTTCCATCTTAGAGGCCCTCCCAGAAGGGAAGAAGGGGTGTTGAAAAAGGAAACGCCCTAAACCACCTCCACCTAGAGGGCTGGTGGGATTTCGGTCGGCTCGCGCGCAGCGTTGCCGAACGTGTGTCGCCCGTATGTCGAGAACCGATCCCAGTGACAACGTTAGGCTCCGAACCCCGACATGTTTGGCATGGGCAGGGCAACAACGAAGAAGATGGTCACATGGATCGAGGGGGGGAAGGCTACGTACGTAAGTTATCACGTAGGCTGCAGCGTCGTGCTCGCAAGCACCAGTGCTCGCTCGCTTTCGCGCTCTCGCTGTCTGTTTCTCGCTCGCTCGTTTGCGCTCGCGAGTCGCCCCGTGCAGCTCGGAAGTTTAGAGTATGCAATGGAATCGGTCCCTTGGGGTTGCCTCCCGATCGTATTCCCACTGCCAGTCCCAATTCTAGGCCTCCTCGATGGGGTCGGAGTAGATAGGATCGGAGGATTGCGCCGCATCTCCGATGCATCAGCGACGCGGCTCGATGTGGGGCCAAATTTTCTCCACGCCGACGTCGCCGATGCACCGCCGATGTCGCCAGTGCATCGCGGATGCATCGCCGATGCATCGGCGGTGCATCGCCGATGTATCGGGCGATGCATCGCCGATGTGTCGGGCGATGAGGCGAGATCCTCTGACCCCGTCTATTCGGACCCCATCTGGGAGGCCTCTACCCATGCCGTTCGTCCGCCGTCAGCGGGCTACGCCTGCGGATGAGAGTTCTCGCCAACACCTGTCCAGTTGGTGCGCAGCGAGTGTATGCCTCCCGCTACGTGCTCCATCGTCGGCACGACCAGGAGCTGCCCGGTGAGCGTTTGTTTTGTTTCATCCCCAGGGTAACACTCGTTACCTGGCCGGGCCACCCCCACCCCACCCAGTAACGCTAATGATCGTACTGTGGGGGGGGGCCCCTGGACCCCCCCCCATGCTGTAGCGCGCACAGGCGATTGATGCGCCAGTGGCGCGGACGCACCCTGGCGGGTGCACGCCGCGGCCGCCGTTACCGCTACCCTCCCGCCCGAACACCCCCTCTCTCCTCCCCCGGGTTTCGACCGTTACCCTTAAGTCGGGCCTGTCCCTCTCTATACAGGAGGAAGGGTCAAGAATATTCCAACAATCGTCCGGGGACGATTTCTGTTGGACAATGTTTGAGTACATTGCACATCCGTTTGAAGTATTTTCTATTTGTCGTCTAAAATCCGCCTGTATGGAGGATGACGATTGATAAATGACCGGGGGTCGTGTTCACGCGGCGGCGCCCGGGATGTCGATTAGAAATAACCGGCCGCAGGTTGGAAAACTATTTTTTTAATCGTCCTCCTACAGTCAGAAACCTGTGCAGAGAGAGCAGAAGACTATGTCTTTAATCGTTCTCTCCCATTTGTTTCATTAATCGTCATCCCGCATTATCGTTGCCCGGGAAAGAAAGAACAGACGGCCACCCGCTGCTCCTCGTCGGCGCCGCGGGCCCGCTGGGCCACACTTTACCAGCCTGGAACGTATCCCTATCCCTATGCTAGGCACCTCCTCATCACGATGCCAATCTTAGGGATTCCCTCATCGTTCGAGGGCGCATCCCTGAGATCGTCATCGCCTTTTGGCGTGCCAATCCTAGGGACAGGGATACGTTCGAGGCTGGCAAAGAGCAGACGGCCACCCGCTGCTCCCCGTCGGCGCCGCGGGCCCGCTGGGTTCGCACCTGGGCGGCGAGCCCGCGGGGAGAGCGAGAGAAGGAGGAGGAGGAGGAGGAGGAGGAGGAGGAGGAGGAGGAGGAGGAGGAGGAAGGAGGAAGGAGGAGGAGGGGAGGAGGAAGGGAGGAGGAGGGAGGAGGAGGAGGAGGAGGAGGGAGGAGGAGGAGGAGAGGGCGGAGGAGGAGGAGGAGGAGGAGGAGGGAGGAGGAAGGAGGAGGAGGAGGAGGAGGAGGGAGGAGGAGGAGGAGGAGGAGGAGAGGAGGAGGAGGAGGAGGAGGAGGAGGGAGGAGGAGGAGGAGGAGGAGGAGGAGGGAGGGGGAGAGAGGAGGAAGGAGGAGGAGGAGGGGGAGGCGGCGGGGATCGGGCGGCGCAGCCGCTCCGTGGCGCTGCCGCGCACGCCGGCGCCCCCGCCGCGGCCCGGAGGGCTGCAGGCACCCGAGGCCGGGGGCGGGAGGGCGCGCCGCGCCTACTTGGTGCCTCTCTCCCTCCCTCCCTCCCCCCCTCCTCCCTCCCCCCTCCCTCCATCCCCCTCCCTCCCCACACGCCCTCCCTCTCTCCCTCCCTCCCTCCCCCCCTCCCCCATCCCCACACTTCCTCCTCCTCCTGCCCCTGCTCCTCTCTGCCCCTCCTCCCCTCCTCCTCCCCCTCCTCATCGTAGGAGCGCTGTCGGCTGGGGAGGGGAGGGCGGGGCGGGCTGCAGGGACTTGGGAGAGCGCCCGTGTGAGGGGGGCACTTGGCGGGGGAAGGGATGGGGGGGGACAGGAAGGAGGAGGAGGAGGAGGAGGAGGAGGAGGAGGAGGAGGAGGAGGAGGAGCAGGGTGGACAAAAAGAGGAGAAGGAGGAGTGAGTGCGAAAAGAGGAGGAGGAGGAGGGAGGAGGAGGAGGAGGAAGAAGAGGGAGGAGGGAGGAGGGGAAGAAGGAGGAGGAGGAGGAAGAGGAGGAGGAGGAGGAGGAGGAGGAGGAGGAGGCTGAGGAGGCTGAGGAGGAGGAGGAGGACGAGGAGGAGGAGGAGGAATCTCCAGCACATGCGTCAGTTTCCACGTGAGGCCAGCATCAGGGGCTTTCCTTGCGCCCGAGAGGTCCGAAGTGGTTAGCCGATGGCGGGTCCAGGGGGATGTTGTATGCACTGTCTGGGAAGTTGTCCTCTGGGAATTCGGGGAGGGCTCCCGGACGACCTTCCTGGGAAATGACTACGGGGCACTCATAGAGCTTTACAACATCATCATGTCCCGGAGCGCGTGATCATTGCTTTCCACACGTACCATATCCAGTCCAGGTTCCACTTAGCAGCCTGGACGCTCCCGAGCACCGCCCTTGACAGCGCGAAGGCCGACAGGGCGATGCTTCTACATACATACGCTGTGCCCGTGTAGGCCTTCGGACCTCTCGAGCGCCCCTTGGTTACGAGTGACAACATCATCGTGTCCCACTGGTCGATGTGTCTGCAGCCATCCCGCCGGTTCCCACAAGCAAAGGGAAGGCTGTCAGGAGACGCAGCGGCAGCAGAGAGCTCGTGCGGTCGCTAGCTTCAGGCAGGAGCTACAGCGGCCGCGCCGGGCGCCCGTTCGATGGGCCCGTGGGGTCTCCAGGACAGGGTCGTCGCTTCCGCGCGGGGTGGCGGCGCGAGAGGTGCGGGGCGAGCACACCTATTCCTCGTATTCCTCCTATTCCTATTCCTATTCCTATTCCCATTCCTATTCCTATTCCTATTCCTATTCCTAATCCTATTCCTCCTATTCCTCCTATTCCTCCTGTTCCTCCTATTCCTAATCCTATTCCTCCTATTCCTCCTATTCCTCCTATTCCTATTCCTCCTAATCCTGTTTCTCCTATTCCTCCTCCCGCTCCTCCCGTTGTGGCTCTGCACGTGCAGGCCACTCGACCCCGTGCTGCAATCGTGGGGCCCCCAAGCGGACTGCTGGGGGAAGGGCTACCCTGGTGTTTTGACACTGGCGGGGGCATAGTGTTAAGTCGGGCCTGTCCCTCTACAGGGGGGAATATTCAAAAATAGTTTAAAAGATAGCCTGGGGACTATTGTTTGACATTTTTTGTATTTTAGTGTTTTTGTGGTGTACTTTTCATTCTTCGTCCAAAATCGGCCTGTAGGGGGACAGGCCCGACTTAAGCATGGTGCTTCCCGAACACCCTGCGGCCGCCGCCCCGATCGAGCGATTCGAGACTCGGCCAGGCGCAGACAGCGAGCGAGCGAGCCTCCCGTTAGCCTGGCATCGCTCGGACGTGTGCATTTTTTTCGGCGAGGACCATCGAGGAACATCCCTGATCATTTGGCGAAAACACCACGCACGAAACAGAAACAAACACAGGGAATGGACGTCCGAGCGAGCCTCCCGTCAGGGTGCTTTTGGGTCGTGGGCAGGAGGCCTCTCGCAGAGTCCCACGCGCAAGGCCGTCGCGCGCGGCGGCGCCACGTGCTCGGGGGGCCTGCGCTCCCATGCCGGCGGCGGGCCGGTGCGCGGCGGCGGCAGATGCGCTCTGGCCCGCTGGCCTTCTTCATCCCTGCGTGGCTCTCGTGTCAAATCGGGCCTGTCCCTCTACAGGGGGAATATTCAAAAATAGTTTAACAAAAATAATCGGGGGGGGGGGGGGCGATTTCGAGTATTGTTGGGCATTGTTTGCACATTTTCTGACAGTGCTTTCTTTTTCGTCCAAACTCCGCCCGTAGGAAGACACGCCCAACCTTATTCCAGTGTGGGCAGACATCCTCGCGGTGCCGGACGAGCTGGAGGAGCCGCAGGGCTGCATGCTCCTCGCGACTCCCGGCAACGGCCGCGGCCGTCGCTTCAACCGGGCAAGGCGTGGGGAGGTGTGCGGATTTCCCGGGCTCTTCCGCGTGGCCGTCTGCGGCGAGGGGTGGAATTCCACCTTTTCCCAGGAGGAGGAGGAGGAGGAGGAAGAAGAAGATGAGGAGGAGGAGGAGGAGGAATATGAGGAGGAAGAGGAGGAGGAGGAGGAGGAGGAGGAGGAGGAGGAGGAGGAGGGGGAGGAGGGGCGGAGAAGGAGGAGGAGGAGGAGGAGGAGGAGGAGGATGATGATGATGAGGAGGAGGAGGAGGAGGAGAGGATCCGGCAGGCCGTCGCACGGAGGACCTTGTGAGTACGACGACCACGGATCCTCCTCGAGCGCGCGTGCGGGGCCGCTCTCCGCCCTCTCGGCGGTCGCCCTCTTCACTGCGTCGGCCTGCCCGCGGCAGCTCTGCATTGGGCGGGGGTTCCCGGCTTTTCCCCGTCGATCTGCCGCTCCACTCTTGCCAGCCTCGAACGTATCCCTATCCCTGAGATTGACACGCCAAAAGGCGATGACAATCTTAGGGATTTGCCATCAAAAAATGAGGGAATCCCTAAGATTGGCATCGTGATGAGGAGGTGCCCAGCATAGGGATAGGGATATGTTCCAGGCTGGTAACACTCTGCATCAGGGGCGGCCGACTGGGGGGGAAGTCCCGGGCGTGTGGATCTCACATCTCCCCGGACTCCATGGACGCCTCCTCTGCTTCTTCTTCTTCTCATTATTCTTGTGTATCTTCTTCTTCTTCTTCTGCTTCGTCATCCGTTTTCTCATCCGTTCAACGCGTACCCTGGCCCCCTGCGCCCTCGCTCGCGCACGCGCATCGGGCCCTGATCTGCGAACCCCTTCGTGGGCGCCCTCCTCTCGGGCGCCCCCAGCGCTGCAGGTCGCGCTGCGCTCTCTGAGGCGTGGCACGGTCGCGGCGCGATTGGCGGCCGGCGGCGGCGGCGCGATCGCACGCGGGGGCGCGACGGCACGTGCAGACTGTGGGGCGGTGGTCTGAGGCCGATGCAGACTGCAGCCTCTCGGCGCTGCAGGCGTTCGCGGCGCGCTGTCCATCCCCTCAGCTCTCCCCCTGCTCCTTCCAAGCCGGCGCTGGGAAGAACAAGTTGAGCGTTGGTGATTGCGCTCTCTCCAGGCCTCCCCCTCTCTCTCTATATCTCTCTTTCTCGCTTTCTCTCTCTCTCTCTCTCTTTCTCTCTTTATCTCCTATATATATATATATATATATATATACATTCTCCTCTTCCTATATTTTTACAATCCCGGGGGGGGAAACCCTCCCCCCCCAAACCGGACCCCCGGGATCTGGTGTTCTCGGGCTCCCTTGGACGCCCTTGGCAAAGGTCACCCGGCTTGCCGGGTCTTCACAAACGCCTTGCCAGCAGACCCAGAGCGATCCGAGGGGTCATCAGAAAGGCTCAAGGTAGGCACCAGAGAGCACAAGAGCGCTCCAAGAGGGACTCCAATTGCGTCAGGACGGCCCAAAAGACCCCCAAGGCACCCCGAAAAGCTTTCCAAGGGGCCTTCAAACTACGAAAATCATCCCATTCCCTCCGTAAAACTTACAATTTTAGCATATTCGCCCTTCGGATTTCATCAGCTTTCAAGACGGTTTCAAAGCCCCCGAGATCGCCTCCAGACGCCCCAAAAGGCCCCCAAGAAAGCTTCAAGACGGCCGAGCCGGGCCCCACGATCGCCCACGAGAGCCCCAAGACAGCCCATAATGGAACCAAGAGGCCCCCCAAGGGCTCCCAGCACAGACCCAAAGGGCCATGGGAGGTCCCCGGAAGTGCCCAAGATGGGTCCAAAGGGGGCTCCAGCGGGCCCAAGCTCCCCAAGACGGCCCAAGAAGGCCCCAGGACGGCCCATGAAGGCGCCAAAACGGCCCACGAGGGCCCCGAAAACACCCCCACGATGTTTCCGAATGCCTACATAAAGACCTCCAAGGCACCCCAAAAAGCTTTTCCAAGGGGCCTTCAAAGCACAAACATCGTCCCATACCCTCCGTAAAACTTACAATTTTAGCATATTCGCCTTTCGGATTTCATCCGCTTTCAAGACGGTTTCAAAGCTCCCGAGATCGCCTCAAGACGCCCCAAGAGGCCCCCAAGAAAGCTTCAAGACGGCCGAGCCGGGCCCCACGATCGCCCACGAGAGCCCCAAGACAGCCCATAATGGAACCAAGAGGCCCCCCAAGGGCTCCCAGCACAGACCCAAAAGGGCCATGGGAGGTCCCCGGAAGTGCCCAAGATGGGTCCAAAGGGGGCTCCAGCGGGCCCAAGCTCCCCAAGACGGCCCAAGAAGGCCCCAGGACGGCCCATGAAGGCGCCAAAACGGCCCACGAGGGCCCCGAAAACACCCCCACGATGTTTCCGAATGCCATCATAAAGACCCCCAAGGCACCCCAAAAAAGCTTTCCAAGGGGCCTTCAAACTACAAACATCGTCCCATTCCCCTCGTAAAACTTACAAGTTTAGCACATTCGCCTTCGGATTTCATCAGCTTTCAAGACGGTTTCAAAGCCCCCGAGATCGCCTCAAGATGCCCCAAGAGGCCCCCAAGAAAGCTTCAAGACGGCCGAGCCAGGCCCCACGATCGCCCACGAGAGCCCCAAGACAGTCCATAATGGAACCAAGAGGCCCCCCGAGGGCTCCCAGCACAGACCCAAAAGGGCCATAGGGCCATGGGAGGTCCCCGGAAGTGCCCAAGATGGGTCCAAAGAGGGCTCCAGCGGGCCCAAGCTCCCCAAGACGGCCCAAGAAGGCCCCAGGACGGCCCATGAAGGCGCCAAAACGGCCCACGAGGGCCCCGAAAACACCCCCACGATGTTTCCGAATGCCAACATAAAGACCCCCAAGGCACTTCAAAAAGCTCTCCAAGGGACCTTCAAACCACAAAAATCGTCCCATTCCCTTCGTAAACCTTACAATTTTAGCATTTCGCCTTTCGGATGTCATCAGCTTTCAAGACGGGTTCAAAGCCCCCGAGATCGCTTCAAGACGCTCCAAAAGGCCCCCAAGAAAGCTTCAAGACGGCCGAGCCGGGCCCCACGATCGCCCACGAGAGCCCCAAGACAGCCCATAATGGAACCAAGAGGCCCCCCAAGGGCTCCCAGCACAGACCCAAAAGGGCCATGGGAGGCCCCCGTAAGTGCCCAAGATGGGTCCAAAGGGGGCTCCAGCGGGCCCAAGCTCCCCAAGACGGCCCAAGAAGGCCCCAGGGCGGCCCATGAAGGCGCCACAACGGCCCACGAGGGCCCCGAAAACACCCCCACGATGTCTCCGAATGCCAACATTCACTGATTGTGCCCCCATGACATTTCACATTGTGACCCAGTCGTTGAGGGTCTCGTGGCATGCAGCGAAAATGCCCGAGGATGCCCCGTACGAGTTGCATATGCATGTTCATACCCCTACGCACATACATTTACATGTACACATGTACGCTGTATACACATACAACAATGTAAGTATATTGTATACACCTAGATATTCATACGGAACGTGCATGCACGTGCGCGTGTATACATGCATGCGCGCATGTACGCACACACGCATTCCGCTTGCGTGCAGAACTCAAAGGACCAAGGTGCGCGCCAATGCAGTCTAGTATATATATATATATATATATGTGTATGTATATATATATATATGTGTATATATATATATAGATCGACCGGTGTCTTTCTCGTTCTCTCTCTCTCTGTCTCTCTCTCTCTCTTTCTCTTCCCATGCCTCCCTCTTTGTGCACGGCACTCGCGTTATATCTCTATCGGGGGATTCAGCTGCGCACGGAGCTATCGGGTTTGACTCCTAGTGATTGCGCGTGGTTGGATCGTGTGGTTATGTGTTTTCAAGAGCAAAGTCATTATCTGTGCGGTTGGAGTGGCCTACTAACATTGCGCAAGGAACACCGGGAAGAAATGACACAGACGCGGCACACACCATCCGCAGCATAGGGGCGGTTGTGGATTCTTGCGACGAGGTCGGATGTCGGGATCTCCCGCGCCCTTTCCCCGGCCAGCCAGCCGTGCGGGGCGATTTCAGCATCCTGGGAAGGTTCTCGACGAGGTCCGGAGCCTGCCAGAGCCCCCCAGAAGAGCTCCGAAGACCTCCGCAGAGAAATCCCAGAGACCTCCGATCAGAAGACCTCCGAATACCCAGGACCTCCGAGGACCTCTCAGGACCTCCGAAGCCTTCGGGACGTCTCAAAAAGGTCAGGGCCGCCGCCGCCGTCGTCGTCGTCGTCGTCGTCGTCGTCGTCGTCGTCGCCGTCGTCGTCGTCGTCGTCGTCGTCGTCGTCGTGGTCGTTGGCTCGGTGCCCGCTGGCCGCGCCGGCAGGCGGCGCCCTCGGCGCCGACGCCGGCATCCCCGTGTACTTTGGGCAGGCGCCCGGGGCGGCCACGCGGGCTGGGGGCAGCCTCCCCCGCCGCGGCTTAGTGGGCCCTGGGAACGACAGGGCCGTGTTTTTACCGGTTCCGTTCTGCCGTTTTTCTGCCGGTTCCGACGCCGTCTTTTTACCGGTTCCGTCTCGCCGTTTTTTGACCTTTTCCAATCCTGGAGCCGTTTTTTGCCGTTTCCGGTCGCCGCTTTCTTGCCGTGCCCATTTTCAAGGGACATTTTTGGGGAAACAGTGGAAAAACGGCCCTGCCGTTTCCGGGGCCCCCGCCCCTCCGGGACTTCGGAGTTGCCACACTCGGTCACGAGCTGGCAGCGAACACCCATACCTACTCACCACCCACCAAACCACCCCAACCCAACCCGAAGGCTCAGATTTACCCTCGATTTCCAGTGGGGGGGGGGTCGGGAAACATCGACAAAAACACGTGTGGAACCCTTACCCCCCCCAACCCGAAATTCGGGTCTTCGGGTTGGGTTGGGGTGGTCTGGTAGGTAGTCACCTACATCATCCCTTTGAAAGTCCTGCGGGTGGAACTTTTTTGGGGGGGGGGCCGTGGGTGCGTGTCGTCGGCTTGGGGTCCCCGCTCGAACGGGACCCCTGTCTCGGAGTGCGACTATCTGCGCCCACACCTATGTCAGGAGGGGAAAATCACACACAGACGCAATTAATCGTCGATCCCCCGGAAAATATGGGAAAATATGGGAAGTGGGGGGAAGACAAGAATTAAGAAAATATTGGAAAATATGGGGAACGCTTTTTTCTTTTTTTATTTTTTTATTTTTTTTTTTTTTTTTTTTTTTTTTTTTTTTTTTTCTTTTTTTGTTTTTTTTTTGTTTTTTTTTTTTTTTTTATTTTTTTTTTATTTTCTTTTTTTTTTTTTTTTTTTTTTTTTTTTTTTTTTTTTTTTTTTTTTTTTTTTTTTTTTTTTTTTTTTTTTTTTTTTTTTTTTTTTATTTTTTTTTTTCTTTTTTTTTTTTTCTTTTTTTTTTTTTTTTTTTTTTTTTTTTTTTTTTTTTTTTTTTTATTTTTTTTTTTTTATTTGTGTGTATTTACTTGTGTGTCCCAGGGCCCCTTCACTATAGCGCGTCGTTCATCGCCTTCCCCTTCCCCATTCCTCCTCCCTACAGGCTTGAGTGTGTTGTTCGCGCAGGCCTCAGGGCTGGTGCCGCCGACCCTGGAGGGGGATGACGACGACGACGACGAGACGACGACGACGACGACGACGACGACGACGACGACGACGACGGCTGCGACGACGGCGACGACGACGACGACGACGACGACGACGACGACGACGACGACGGCGACGGCGGCTGCGGCGACGACGACGACGGCTGCGGCGACGACGAGGTTGACGACGCTTGGGCCTCTTGGGGCCATCTTGGGGATGCTCTTGGCTCTCTTGGGTCGTCTTGGAGGCCTTCTGGGCCGTCCTGGGGCCGTCCTGGAGCTGCTCTGAGCAGGCGCCCAGGGCGGCAGAGGGGCCGGGGGCAGCCCCCCGCCCCCGTCCCCCCCCCCGTGACTTCGGATCCGCCGTGCGGTGGTGCATTTTTCAACTTCCCCGTGTACTCCGACTACTTCGGATCCGCCGTGCCGTTTTTCCCCCGTGCTTCCGCCGTACTTCCACCGTACTTCGGATCCGCCGTGCTTCCCTGCCGACTTCGGATCCGCCGTGCTTCGGGTCCGCCATCTCAGTCCGAGTGCTTCCGCCGACTTCGGACCCGGCGTATTTTCCCCGTGTCGGGAATGCACCCCGAACAGTGCGAACAAGTCGGGCGGAAGTTTCCGCCTCAGAACCACGGGGCGGACATTTTTCCGCAGAGATATGGCGGAAACCGCGACGGCAGAGCAGGGTGGGAGTCAGCATCGAAGGATCTTGGAAAGCAGGGCGGAACTTTCTCCACCCTGCCTGCGAAATCTCCCAGAGCACGGCGGCTCCGAAGTCACGAGGCGTTCTTGGCTACTTCTCGGGTCCTCCTGAGGCCTTGGGGACCTCCAGGGACCCCGAAGGAGGCCTCGGGGACCTCCAGGGGCCCCGGAGGTCGAGGTCTCCGCGCGGACCTCTGGAGATCTCTGGGGGACCTGTGCAGAGGGACCTCCGCGGAGTGGGCTGGAGCATCGCGCCGCCTCGCCGGTGCATTGGCGATGCGGCTTGATCCGGAGGCCGATCTGGCTCCGTCCTGGCTTCCCCGTTGCAGCGCCGCTGCATCGGCGGCGCGGTGCGAGCCTTCGACCCCGCCCTGCTCTCTCGCAGGCGAGGCTCCCGCCCCCGTCCCCGAGCTCCGCCCGCGAAGTTTGGCCGCTCGAGCAGAAGAGGGGGCAGTGCTGGGAGACATCCGCATGGGGCTGCTCGGACGCACCTCTGTCGAGGGTGGGCGCCCCTCCACTGCAGATCCCAGGGGTAGGGGCCCCAAGTTTCTGGTCCGGTCGGGGACCCCCCCGAAGTCGGGGAGACTGTGGGTCGTCCCATCCCCCGTGAATCTCCCGCTCCAGCTGGGCGCTCTCCAGTGGCGAGGGCTCGCCACATCGGCCGTGGGCCCCCGCACCGCGGGAGGCCCAGCGAGGGGGGTGCCCTGCCACACGGTGGAGGCGCTCGTCAAGGGATGTGCCCAGGAGCCTTCAGACCCTGGAGGATTCTTTATCTGATGATGGCGGTGGTGACACGGTAGGCTCCTGCGGCGTCGGCGCGCCGGCGACGCCGGCGAAGGCGTTCAAGGCTGAACACGGTAACGCCATTGGGCCTCATTAAATTCAACCTTGAACGATCGGGGCCGCGATCGATTCAAGATTAAACGATCGACGCGGTGTCAAAAACCTTTGCGCGCGCCGACACCACACCAACCTAGCGCATCCATGGCCAAGCTTCCATTGGTGTTCCACCAGCTTCTAGACTCTGGATTCCCGATCTAAGGCCGACTACAAGTAAGAAGGGATTTCTTTCGCCAGAGTGACCTTTGGTGCGGCCCCATTAGGGTCTCCCGACCACTGAATGTGAGGCGATATGAGCGGCTTGCGCGCTTGGGTTTGGCCCCCACCCGTGCCCCCCCCGAATGCTGCGCACCAGAGATCGCTCTTACTTAGAGTCACTCTAGCGTGTAGCCGACAAGGGTTTCTTGACCAATGCCCTCACCGTAGCTGTAGGCCTGTCGCAACTTCTGGGCCAGCCAGCAACGAACGATCCAGGCACTCGTGCAAGGCAGCGGCCAGAGCGGCTGCGGGTGGCGAGAAGGTCGTCTCTGCGCCGCGCCCTAGCTGCTATTCCTTCAGTCTACACGCGGATGCCCTTGTCCCTTGGGGCACCTCCTCCAGCTCTAGTGGTGACTCCTTGGGCCCCCCCCCGGTCTTCCTTCTTCCTCCTCCTCCGTTTCCTCTTGCTCATCCTCCTGCTCACCCGCCACCTCCTCCTCCTCCCCCTCATGTGCGCAGCTCCCCTTGTCCGATTGCGCATCGCAGGATGTAGGGATTTGTTTGAGTTCCAGATCGGCTATGACACGCGTCTGCGGATAGAGAAAACATCAGTGCAATGGGAAGAGATGGGTGGGAGGGTCGGATGTCAGATATGGCGCGATCGCACCTAGCGTGTCGTTCACCCCTCTCCCTCTCCCCCTTCCACTCTCTCCTATCCACCTTCCCCTTTCCCAATTCCTCCTCCCCCTCCAACGAACCCCTTGCTTTCTACCTCCACCTCGTCGTCGTCCTTCTACTGGTGTCTCTTCAATGCCCCTGTGCTCCGTAGCCTCATCTTCCTGGCTCAACAACTCCACGTACTCTTCTTCCTTGCCCTAGCGCTTGACCTTCTCATCCCTGCGGGGGAGGGCCGATTCCGACGGGAGTGGCCGGAGCTATGCGGCCTGGCAGTGATTCGTACGTGCTCGAATTCGCACTGGGCCCATTTGGCCATCGAGCACGCCCGCGAGCGAGCCCGGGCGGCGGCCGAGCAGCTCGAGGGGGCCCGATTGCCGCCGCCCTGCTGGGAACAGTGGCCGCTGCACAGGCCCAGGAGTGGAGCCTGGCGCATGGCGTGGAAGTCGACCTCCGCACCCCTCGCTCGGGACCGGGAGGAGGAGGAGGAGGAGGAGGAGGAGGAGGGGCGGAGAGGAGGAGGCGAAGGCCGAGGAGGAGGAGGAGGGAGGCGGCGGAGGAAGGCAGAGGAGGAGGAGGGGAGATGAGGAGGAGGAGGAGGAGGAGGAGGAGGAGGAGGAGGAGGAGGAGGGGAGGGAGGAAGAGGCGGAGGAGGAGGGGGAGGGGGAGGAGGAGGAGGAGGAGGCGGAGGAGGAGGGAGGAGGAGGAGGAGGAGGAGGAGGAGGAGGAGGAGGAGGAGGAGGAGGAGGAGGAAGAGGAGGAGGAGGAGGAGGGAGGAGGAGGAGGAGGGAGGAAGAGCGAGCCGAGGAAACGACGGAGGAGGAGGAGGAAGGAGGCCGAGAGGAGGAGGGGAGCGGAGGAGGGAGGAGGGAAGAGGAGGAGGAGGAGGGGGAGGGGGAGGAGGAGGCGGAGGAGGGAAGAGGAAGAGGGAGGGCCGAGAGGAGGAGAAGGAGGAGGAGGAGGAGGAAGAGGAGGATGAGGGGGAGGAGGCGGAGGAAGAGGAGGAGGAGGAGGAGGGGGAGGGGGAGGAGGAGCAAGCAAGCAAGCAAGACCTGGGCAACTGGAGTCTGTCACTGTCTGGCCTCTGCATCGTGAGACCTCAAGCCTGACAAGCGTTGCTGGTTGGCTCATTGCGCATCTCGAGCAAGCCTGCGGGACTTTATAGCCCAACGTGGACCTTCAAAGCCCGCTTTAGCACGAAGGCGCACCACACTGCATTCGATACTCTGTGAGCTGAGGCTTAGAGCACTTGGGCCCATCACCTCAACCTCAGGGCAGAAGGGTGCGGAGGGAGGCTCCTGGGAACTAGGGCTCCGAAAGCAAGCGAGAAAAAGAAACACACAGGAGCGAGTGCCAGCTCCGCCGCTCATCTGAGGGTTTGGGTGCGCCTTCGTGCTTTTGCGATCTCCCCCATCCACCCACTCACTCCCTCCCACCCACGAAGAACACGAAACGCATGCTACTGCATCTGCTGCCTCCACTGGATCGAGAAACTTTGCTGCTTCTGCGGTTTGTGAAGCAGTCGGTGAGCACTCATCTCTCACCGCTTTCTCTCTCCGTCGGCGTGAGAACACTGTCTTCCCCGCCCCCAGCCCGAGGGACACCCCGAACCAGGGGGACGGGAGAAGAAAGACAAAAAAAGAAGAGGCGAGAGACCTCCAAGCCACAGACGGCCCACAGACAACGTCAGCCCAGTTGGACACTGGCGTGAGCCATTTTAGATGGCGTCGGCTCCGCCTCACTTCGTCTGGCGCTTGAGGTCTCTCAGCAGTTGTCTGGCCCTCTCGCTTCCCGCCTGCGCCATTTTGCGAAGCCCATCTACATCGATTTCTCCTGCACTGAGGCCTGAACTGCGCGCTCCAGAGCTCCTGGTGGTGGACTGCCAATCTTCACCACTCCGCCGCTGGCCACCAGTGCTTTGATAAAGTGCAGCCGAATCTCTGCGATAGTGGCGTTCGGCATCTCGACCTGATCGCCCGTCTTGTCCCTGTATCGCTGAATCAGCTGAGGCCTGTGGAACGGACTGATGGCGATCGGGCTCAGCATCACGTGAATCTTGGCCTGGTCCGCCTTCTGATTGTCTTCGTTGTAGGTCTTCTTGATGCGGAAGTAGCGGACAAGGTCGTTGAGCTCCTCGCGATCCCTGCTCGTCATAAGCTTGGCGAATGGCTCGAGGATCGCCTTGGTATCGTCTGGCAAGCCCTGCATCTTCACGAGCGTGGGAATAATACACCCGAAGATGTGCAGGTGAGGTGGTCCCAGGTCCTTGCGCTTCTCCTCGGTGCTCAGTCGGTGGTACTCCTGCCCCATGCGCAAGCCCTCGGACGCCACCGCGTGAGCCATCGGGACTATGAGGCAGTCCCACAGCGCTCCCATGAGGATCATCAGCGTCTGTGTGTTGTTGAGCGTGAGCTTCTGAAGCGTGAAAATCTTCTCGTTCGCGGTCGCATCCACATCTTCGTCTGAGCCAGCTCCAGCCCCCTTGCCGCGGGCACGCTTGAGCTGCCTGCCTCCTCGCCGTGGCCCTCCTCCCGCGTTTGCTCCTTGAGACCCCTGGGCGGGCAGTCCAATCATCCACGACATCGCGTACTGGGCCTGCGGCGCGCTGCTGGACGTGATCGAGATGGGCTGTGAGCTCGGTGCTGGAATGACTACACAGCTCGCAAGAGTAATTGGCCGCCTCGATCGGCTGAAACTCGAACGAAACGGCTCTGGTCGGGCAGCGAAGGGGACTAGCTCGAGACATGGCCCACACGTGTCTGATGCAACTGGCCCGAGACGCAAATATCCTCCGACACCAGGGACACACGTTCGTCGTCGTGAGCATGGAGTAAAGCTCTCTCATTTTGTGCGTCTTGTTCAGGTGGGCCGTCAGGGCCCTCATCGTCGTGAACACGCTCCCACAGACATGGCCTTCAGGTGTTTCGTGCGTGCATATGTACTCGTTCGCGTCCTCCTCCCCCTCCATGTACTCCGCTCCTTTGTATTTGTCCTCCTTCTCCTCCGCCTCGTAGTGCCTGTCAAACAAGTGCCTGATGTGCTGTGGCCGTTTCCCGTAGAACACCTTCCGAAACTCCTCCTTCCTGAAGAAATCTAACAACCCGTCCCTCGAGTTCCAATCCTGAGCGAACCTAGAAGCAGGATCGACCTTCGCGAAAATCTCGAGGTCGGAGTACACTTGTCGAGCCCACGGGGTGCTATGTTCGTTGGGGTCCCCATTTGTTCCCATGCGAGGCCTATCTACTGCGAGATCCATTCGAGTGCTTCCAAAAATGCCTGCCAGAACTTGGGCGTGTCTTTGGGGATGCCGTGCCATTTTTTGGTACCACCTGATCCGCTGGATCCTGAGCTCGACCACTGTCCGCGACAACTTGTGGTGCGCGAACACTTGCGCGTAAGTCTTCCCTCTGACCTTTCCGTCTATCTCCTCTGTGGTCCCTCTGCTGAGCACGCGCAAGAGGAGGAAGAGGAGGAGGAGGAGGAGGAACAGGAGGAGGAGGAAGAGGAGGAGGAGGAGGAGGAGGAGGAGGAGGAGGAGGAGGAGGAGGGGGAGGAGGCGGATGAAGAGGCGGCGGAGGTGGAGAAGGAGCAGGAGGACGACAACGACGACTGCGACCACGAAGGCGACGGCGGCAGCGACGGCAGCGACAGCGACGAGCACGACGACGCGGCCGAGGGAGGGGTGCCTCCTCTCTCTCTCTCCGATCAGTGGGCCTTGGACATGCCGGCTTGCCCCTGGCATCGCCACACCGCATGGCCCGCCCTCCCCGGCGGAAGTCGTGGCCTCCTCGTCAGCGCCCTCTTCCTTCGGGCTCCAGGTCCGAGGATCGAGCTCCGAGGTTCGAGGATCGAGCTTCGAGGATCGAGGCTGGAGGCTCGAGGTCCCCGCTTTGCCTGTTCCGGGCCTCCGGAGACTTCCGTCGGACCCTGCTGAGGCCTCCAGAATCTCTGGAGGGCTTCGGGGACCGCGGACACCTCTGCGGCTGTTGCAGCGCCGCCGGGAGCCATTGGATTTCGCTTCTCCGTGCGGCAGGAAGAATTCTACGCCTTTCTCGAAAACCAGAAACGCTAGAAACATAAACTGTTGGCGCTCCGCGTGGATTTCTCGCATCCTCGCTGGGCCCCCCCGGGCGGCGCCTCCGGCGCCGCCCCCGGCACGCTCCGCTCGCCAGGGAGGGGGATCCAGCGCAGATCCAGGAAATCCGTGCGGAGCGCCAAAAGTTTATGTTCACCTAGTTGTTCTTCTGCTAGAGGTTCTGCCGCTCTGGGGAG
Organism: Prorocentrum cordatum; assembly: GCA_963575745.1. NCBI lineage: Eukaryota > Dinophyceae > Prorocentrales > Prorocentraceae > Prorocentrum > Prorocentrum cordatum. The sequence goes on from CAUYUJ010019726.1 coordinate 22,468, forward strand.
GCTCGCGCCCGGCCGCGCCTGGGCAATCTTGGTCGCGAGGGTGTCCCCAGCCGCTTGCGTGTTTCTGATTCTCTTCTCCACCGGATTCCCCGATGGGCAGCGCAGTCCGTACACTCTGAGTGCCGTGATGCGCGCGCGCTAGTGCTACAGCTGCATTCAGACGGAGAGGCACGCGCATTCCCCCCGCGCTCCCGTCTCCGTAGCTCTTTCAAGCGGCATGGGTGCGGGCAGGGCAGCTTCTGGCGCGTCCAGCACGACCTCGTGGAGGTGGCTTGCCGCGCTCTCACTGCCTTATCTGTAAGCATTAAGCATGCGCAACCGTACACGTGGATGAGAGCAGATTAGGGGCCGTATCGATAATCCGCCGTCCGAGTCTGCGATCAAGTTCTCTCGAGAGACACCAGAGGATCTCACGAACTCGGGCACAGTGTGTTTCCCTCTGTAGGAGTCCACACTCAGCTTGGAATTACAGTTTGGAAGGCATGATTGCAAGACGTACTTTCACTCAAAAGGTTTGCATTGTCAAATGTCTTTTTGCCAGGAGTGCATGATGTGGACGAATCTGTGTTGTCATCATCGCACTAGTTTTGAAAGTTACGCTCATGGCCGATCCACAGTTGAAGTTCCACTGGCTGCCAGACCCTGGACTCCTTGTCCAGAAGTTCCTCATCCAATACCATCACCGTGGACATTTCTCTCTCTTGCCGGCGGAAGGGGGCTAGATACTGCACCGGTGAGGAATGTGAAACAGTTTAGGAAGATGAGGATGAGGAACATGAGGGATATGAGGAAGATAAGAACATGAGGGCGATGAGGAGTATGAGGAGGATGAGGAAGATCAGGAAGATGCGAAAGAGAATGAATCAGACGAGGAAGGTGAGGATGAGGACGAAGACGAGGATGAATAGGGTGAGGCTCCCCCCCTTTGCCGGCGGAAGCGGGGAGCTGGACCCCCCACCTCGGAGGAGCCCCTGCCTCCTGGAGGAAGGGGCGGGGAAGAGGGCGGGGCACGGGGATGGGGGCAGAGATCGCCTAGGCCTCCTCGAGAAGAGGGGGCGGGGAGGGGAGGGGGAGGGGGGGGGGTGCAGAGGGTGGGAGGGGGGGGAGGGGGGGGGGGGGAAGGTGGGGAGGGAGGGGGGAAAAAAAAAGGAAAAAGCAAACCAGGGATCGCTCGCGTCGTATCTGACGTCCTACCCTTCCCTCCCATCTCTTGCCATGATGAAGATCGCCTCTCTATTCGCACGATCGGATGTCGCAGCATGGCGTGGCATTACATGGCACAGCATGGTGTTGAAGGCCAGCGCGTAGCATTACATAGCATGGCGTGGCGACGCCCCAAAGTGTGTGGGGGGGCTTCTGTGGCCCAATAATCAACGAACCGGCATCGAATGTGTCATCACTTCGGATGGCTTTTTTCTGGGAGGCCCTTTTTTAGATTTGGGGGCCGATTTGGAAGGACCGAAAACCATGCTGTGGCATGGCACTGGAAATAATGACGCCAGCGCTGCAGCGGGAGCACTATTCGGAACGAGCGGAAGCGCGGAAATGAGGCCAGCGCAGCAGCGGGAGCACGATTCGGAACGAGCGGCAGGCCGAAAATAAGGCCAGCGCTTCAGCGAGAACATCATTTGGAAAATAACAAGCGAAAGCTGCTTCCCGGGAATCCTGTGTGTAAGAAACCAGTACGCGGGGGGGGGGGGGCTGAATATTTCCGGGGCGCCACCGGGGAGGGAGGAGGCCAGTATTCACATTGTGCAGTTGCAGAGGAGGGGGAGAGGGGGAGGGGGGAGGGGTCATGGCGCCAAGATCGCAGAGCGGATTTCGTTCGGAAAACGATCGGATGGGCTTGGAGTATCCTGGAGAAGATCGTTCCGGATTTCGAGGTGGATTTCGTGCGGATTTTTTTTTGTTTGGCCAGCGATGAAGACTGACAAAAGTCCACGCGAAGTTCATTCCGCTTTTCACTCGCCGTCTCGGGGTTCTGCATTGGCAGAACTCCGCGCGAAAGTCCGCTGCAGCACGTTTGCAGGGTCGGTGCAATGAGAGAGGGGGGGGGGATGCGAGGGGAGGGGGAGGGGGAGGGACCAGCACCCATGTTGTGCGGCTGTAGAGGAGGGGGAGCGGGAGGGGGGAGGGGGGTGGGGAGGGGGGGGGAGAGGCGAGGGGAGGGGGAGAGGGCGGGGGGGGGAACGGACAGGGATGCGGGGCGCCGAGGCAGCCCAGCCCGGCCCCTCCGCCGGCGGGCGGGCCCCCCGGCGGCGCGCCGTCCTCCGCGGGCGGCCTCTCCCGCGAGAGGGCGCTGCAGGTCGAGCGGAGGCTGCTCGGCCGCGGAGCCGAGTCCGTCACGGCTCGCGCCGGGTGCGCCCTCGCCCTCGTGGTCGTCGGGGTCGTCGTCGCCGTCCTCGTCGTCGTCGTCGTGGTCGTCGTAGTGGTCGTCGTCGTGGTCGTCGTGGCCGTGGTGGTGCTCGTGCTCGTCCTCGGCCGGGTCCTCGTTGTCGTCGTGGTCGTCGTCGTCCTCGTCGTCGTCGTGGTCGTCGTCGCCGCCGCGACCGTCGCCGTCCTCGTTCTCGTCGTCGTCCTTTTCGGGTCGTGCTAGAGAGAGGTGGGGGTTGGGAGATCTGGGGGGTCACGCGAGTCACGAGATCTGCCGCCTGCGGCCGGCTCCGTCTCCGCCGCCGGGCGCTTTCCTGGATGCACTGCCGCCTCCGGCAACGGGAGGCGCCAGGGAACTCTGCCACGTAATATTGCTGATTCGCGACGCTCCCATTGGCAACACCGCTCCATTTTCAACCACGGGGCGCGCTCCAGGGGAAGACCGCCGGCCAGCGCAGCGGCGCCGGACCAGCATCTGTCGGGGCGGCAGGGAGAGCTCGTGCTACCACTGGGCAGCTGTCTGTCTCTTGAAGGATGAGGAACGAGGAGGAGGAGGAGGAGGAGGAGGAGGAGGAGGAGGAGGAGCAGGAGGAGGAGGAGGAGGAGGAGGAGGAGGCACAAGGGCGAGGTCCGCACGCCCTGCACGGCACGCGCGACCTGCAGTGGACAAGGGCCGCTCGGGATCGTTCGGTTGTGCATCACGTGCGCCAGTAGCTGGTTCCTGATTTGTTCGTCGAGGCTGCGGCCTCCCGCGCCTTGCCCGAGCGGGTAATTATGAGCGGGCCCCTCAGTTGGGGGGGGGCGCTCGACTCGGACGCTTGTCTCGTCGTCTCGTCTCGGGCTGTCGGGTGCATGGCTGCTCTGTCTCCGCGCCTGCGGAAGCTGGGATGGAGCATTCTTTGGTGGAGGTGGGAGCGGGAACTTGCCCCTCGCACTGCCGCTTGAGGGTGCGGGGCCCCCTCGAATGGACGAGGGAGGAGAAGGAGGGGGATCTTCCATCGGTCCCCGGTCCACCCCCCCTCTGCCTCGCATGCAGGGGTACTTGCAGAACATGGGTTCTGACAGCGATGTATTTGACACGTGCCTTCAGGTGCTTGGCCAACTCGCACACACACGCACACACGCACACACGCATATATATATATATATATATACACACACACGCTGTGGTGCGCCACGCGCCTCAATGACAGAGCCTCGGGCTTGCCTGCCTCAGCTCCGCATGGCAACCAGTTTCTACTTCACCCCAGGCCTGCACTGGAAACCATAGTGCAGTTCACGTGTGATGACCTCGTCTCAATTTTGGGTTTCTACCTTTCCTCCATCATGCATGGCGCAGCTGTTCTCTGCATTCTGGCACACCAGCCATGCCCTAGCTATGGTAACAATGGGATCTCGTAGTACGGTGGGGGCGTTCGTTAAGGAATGTGCCCACGAGGCTGTAGACCCTTGGGGATCCCTTCTCCTGTGGGTGCGGCGGTGATATCCATGGCCGGTCCACGATTGGAGTTCCACTGGCTTCCAGACCCTGGATTCCTTATCTAAGGCAATCTAAGGGTTCCTTGTCCGATCCACCGTATTATGCAGGACGCCGCGTGAACATATATCATACTCCTTCAAGCCGTGTGAGGTACGCTGGCGGTCAGTCAGTTGGTAACGGCGGCAAGCTGTGCTACCACAACAAGGCTTGCGTGCGAAGTACATATGGAACCATTGGGCGCTTGTTGCCAGATCGAGCAGATGTCGCAGCAGAGCGTCGGTGAAATGACATGTATACTTCACACCCTAATCATTTTTTGGGACGTTGTTCGTGGAGTCGGATTGTGATCGTGTTGTCGGCAGGACTGCCCACGGGATCGAGAGCCAACCCAAGAGCAACCTTGACGCCCGACGTTGTGCAACAAACGTGTGGTGAAACAATCGTGTTCAGATCTCTCGGCCCGATGTCTCGAGTTTCCGTCGATACAACATGGCCTTGCAACCGTGCAGCCCGTCATTCGTTTTGCTGTTTCATGGCGCCTGGAAATAAGGGATGGTCTATGAACATAGATCTATTACAATATGTCCAGATCTTCTGGGCCTATGTGCATCCTCGTGCCACTTGCATCCGGGCAGTCAGGATGTCCAACACAATACCTGGATGTGTCTTATCATGCGCAGCCAGTTCCCATCGTAGGTGCTGGGGAGCTTCAGGCCATCGTCTGTCCAACATTATCGAACAAGTTACGTTGCTAATGTTGCGATGTGCTTTCGGGATAGCATTCATGATGTGGACGCTAGTCTGGTCCTGATACATTTGGACTGCGCATGTCCACATCTTGGTCAATGAGCAGCGGATATGCAGGAAGGGGGGAAGGAGGAGATGAGCAAACAATCAGTGGAGAATGAGGAGAACCCTGAAGAGCTGGACGAGGCCAGGACGAGGACCACGAAGTGGAGGAGTACGAAGCGGACGCGGAGGAGCGACAAGGAGGAGGAGGAGGAGGAGGAGGAGGAGGAGGGAGAAGATGAGGAGGAGGAGGGAGAAGAGGAGGAGGAGGATGGGGAGAGAACGAGGGACCCGAGGAGAGATGCACAACACGAGGAAGAGGGGGGACGGAGAATGCCCGCCCTCCTTCCCCGCGGGTGTGTGTGCTCCCGCACCCCTCCGCCGAGCGCTCCTCCTCCACGGGGCACCCCTGCGCGCTCACCGCGGGGAGCCGCCGAGGAGGCCCCCCCCCCGCGGGGCGGCCCACTCGGCTGCGAGGGGAGGCCGAGGGGGGAACCCCCTGCGGCCAAGGGCGGCACCACACGGATGGGCGGCGGTGGGAATTGCCATCACTGTCCTGGGCCTCCTAAATGTCAGTCGGCCATGTCCCTCTACAGGAGGAGTCTCCAAAGATAGTTTATAGAAATAGTCTGGGGACGATGTTTCGACCAATTCTCAATCTGTATTTCGTTTTTTATTATTTTTCATTTTCCTTCCAAGATCCGCCTGTAGGAGGACATGGGGTCGGAGTAGATGGGATCGGAGTAGGTGGGGTCAGAGGATCGCGCCGCATCGACGACGCATCGGCGATGCGGCTCGGTGCCGAGCCCGATTTTCTCCACGCCGGCGTCGCCGATACACCGCCGACGTCGGCGATGCATCGGCGATACATCGCCGATGCAGTGCCGATGCGGCGCGATCCATCGACCCCATCTACTCCGACCCCATCTACGGGGCCTCTAGCTGTGGAGTGGGCCCCGCGACGACGGTTCCCCACCTCCCCCCGCTCAGCGGCGTGGTGCGGACGGGCAGGAACGGTTGCTCACGGTGTCGCGCCGCCGGTTCTGGCCCACCACGCCCCGTCGCGACACGCCAGCCACGTCCCAGTCCCCCAGCATCAGCGCCCCGAGCGTTCCCCAGCACCCCGCAACCCGCGGAGCGGAGCGACATGCTGCCGGCTCGCAGGGCGCAGCGTGTCGGAGGGTCTGCCGCCGCGACGCGCGGAACAGAAAGCTCCTGGCCGTACGGTGAGGGCGTTCGCTGCGGAATGTGCCCAGGAGGCTTCAGACCCTGCAGGATTCTGTATCCAATCAGGGCGGCGGTGGTCTCCGTGGCCAATCCACGATTGGAGCTTCTCCGGCTTCCAGGCCCTGGCTTCCTTATCCAGTGGTTCCTGGTCTGATGTCCTCACCGCAGTTGTGTCTCGCCGGCCACATCGGCGGGTCCCCTCGCTGCGTGGCCGTGTCGGCGCAGGCCCCGCGCCCACAGCGGCGCCTCCTGGAGGGTTTCTCCGAAGGGCTTAGGCGACCCGTTTTCTTCCTCCTCCTCCTCCTTTTCCTCCTCCTCCTCCTCCTCCTCCTTTTCCTCCTCCTCCTCCTCCTTTTCCTCCTCCTCCTCTTCCTTTTCCTCCTCCTCCTCCTCCTCATCCTCTTCCTTCTCCTCTTCCTCCTCCACCTCCCCCTCCTCCTCCCCTCCTCCTCCTCCTCCCCTCCTCCTCCTCCTCCCCTCCTCCTCCTCCACCTCCGCCTCCTCGTCCTCCTCCTCCTCCTCCTCCTCCTCTTCCTCCTCCCCCTCCTCCTTCTCCTCCTCCTCGGGTCGCCTACGGCCCCCAGGGAAACCGTGCAGCGCCTCCCCCCCGCGCGTCGGCGATGGCGGCGGCTGGCCCGCCGGGGCGCCGCCCGCGCGCGACGGCTCCCGGGTGCGACAGGAGCGACGGGGCGGGGGGAGAGGCAGCACTGCGGAGGGAGGCAGCACTGCGGGGGGAGGCAGCACTGCGGGGGGAGGCAGCACTGCGGGGGGAGGCAGCACTGCGGGGGGAGGCAGCACTGCGGAGGGAGGCAGCACTGCGGAGGGAGCACCGCGGGGGGTGCTAGAGGGGTAGTGGAGGGTTTCTCCGAAGGGCTTAGGCGGCCCGTCCTCCTCCTCCTCCTCCTCCTCCTTCTCCTTCCTGTTCCTCCTCCTCCTCCTCCTCCTCCTCCTCCTCCTCATTATCATCATCATCATCATCATCATCATCATCATCATCATCACATCATCATCATCATCATCATCATCATCTCATCATCATCATCATCATCATCATCATCATCATCATCATCATCATCATCCCTCCTCCTTCTCCTCCTCTTCTCCTCCTCCTCCTCCTCCTCCTCCTCCTCCTCCCCCTCCCCCTCCAGGGTTGCTAAGGGGTCAGTGTGGTTAGAAGCGGGTGTTAAGAATCCTAAAAGATTCCTATGACAATCCCCAGTGAACAATTGATGTTCGTCGGCCGTCCTACGGGGTGGGCCACCTTAGGGTATCGCCCCCGCCCCGCACATGTCTGGCCAAACCTACATTCTGAGTGTGTTGCAGATGCCCTAGGCCCTAAGTCGTTCAGGGAGGTGTGCGGATCTGATCTACGTGGGCGGAGCCCACTTCTCGAAGTTATCTAAGTACCCTAGACGATCGAGGGCACATTTAACCTACTTGTATGCAAGGTTAGGCCTGGTACCAGCTTCGCATCGACTTCTAACCTCCCTATCCCCTTAGCAACCCAAGCGGCCATCTCAGTACAGGGGAGATCGTAGGATGTGGAGGAGTCGGGGGGCATCGGGAGGATGTGATCGAGGAGCGTTGAGCAAGAAGCCGGCACAAGCCCAAACTTTCTGGAGGTCTGCGCAGGTTTCTCGGATAGGCTTTGGACCCCCTGGCGGCGCCTTCGGGGTAGGGATGGTGGCGGACGTTCTACATCCTTCTCGCCATCCCCCCTCCTCCCTCTATCCGACAAGGTGGATGAGGCGGAGGAGCCTTGCTTCATTGTTTTATGAGTTTCTTTTTGAGGTAGGAGGTCTGAGTCTAGGGGTGTGGTGCCTGGGCCTATGTTTCGCTCCTCCTCTATCATCTTTCGATTTGTTTGACTGGTGTCAATGCCGCTTATCTCATATCTTCGGTTGGACAAGGACATGTGTTGCACTTTAGTTTTGCTCGGGCCAGTCATCGTGAGGTATCAAGGAGTTTCCTGTCCGCACCTGAGTGACATTGTAAAGGCCTAGTGCCCAGGTCCAGAATGTTTAGCTCGTGCCAGCGATACGGATGCGCACGTGTGCTTGATCCAGTCCGTGTGCTTAAGTCCTGCTCGTTTACCCCCAGAGAGGCCATGCCAATTGCTGAGCAAACACTCAGAAGGAATAATGCCCTTTTGTGACGCTGTAGCCGTTGCCTTGTTGGGATGTTGGGGTCTTTGACAAGGCGCCAAAGGTGATTAAGTTGAGTAGGCAAGCTATGTAAGACATCAAAGATGGCAGTGTGACACTGTCAGGGCGATGACCGTGGAGGCAACGGTCTTGCAGGTGGCTTGATGCTCAAGGTCAAGATTTGTGGAATTGGCAACTGCAGTTGTTCCAAAACTCCTCGGCAGCTCCATCATCAGAAAAGCAGCATTCACTGTCTGAGGTTGCAAGTATCCTGTGGAAGCAGTTCTCGATCTGAACCATCAAACGCTGTGGAACTTTCAGTGTCCGAAATTTCAGTTTCAGTTGCGCGTGCGGACGAATTGCGGATGAACAGTGTAATCATATTTACAAGCGCTCGGTTATGGATCACCAGTTCTACCGAGCAGCACGCGGTAGCAAAGCAGTTCAATGTTGTTATCTTGGGTTTGATGCCTCTCGTGGAGGTGCACCCCAGAATTGTTTTTTGTTTTTGACATTGTGGCATGCCCTAGCTAAGCTCTAAGGGCAAGCCCGAGAGCTCCGAGAGCAACCACATGTGGCAAGCATTTTGAAGTGAGATCCCCTGTGCTAGGAACTGAACCCTGATTTGAATTTCCCCTTCCTTGCCTGATTTTAAGGGCCATGTGGTACAAGGGGCGGGTTTTCCTTCAACGCTCGCGTACTACGCTCGCTGGGGAGCATGTGCGTGTCAGGACTGACGACACATATGGAATGCTTTCAGCCGAGACCAGTCTGCAGGCTCTGAAGTCGTAGCAATGTGACCGAAATCATATCATCTATGAACCAATCAGGGATGCGGACTAGTACTCAGATGAACCAGCAGCTCTTTTGCAACCGTTGACTGCGATTCCTATGAATGTGCAGCGATTCTACGGCAGCGTGGAGGGTAGCAAACAGTGACGACTAGCTGCGGGAACAAGAGCGCATTCAATGATGTCAGCGCGTGGGCCTGTTTGTGCATATCGACGTGTGCATACACGTCTACAGCTTGACCTTGCGGCGCGGCGCTTGGCACTGCAGAGCAGGACGCTTCAGAGCAGCGAAGAGAGGCTAGGAGGCCACGCGCCCCCGGCCGGACCCAGTTACCCACGCCGCAGGAGTGCAGACGAGGCCACGCACCCACGGCCAGACCAGGCAGCCAGGCCATAGGAGGCCACGCACCCACGGCCCGACCAGACATCCTGGACCGGCTCGTTAGAACACAAGTATGTCAGAGCTTTCTCGTGCAAGCACCGACTTGGGGAACATGAGATTACGAAGGTTGGTGTTCTGACTGCGTGCTCTGGAGTCGCTCGCTTCGAGGCCCTCGAACCTGGTGTCCCAGACACCATCTGGTCAGTCTGACGCGTGTCTTCTGTGGATGTCGGGCGCCCGCTAGGACACTCTTTCGCATGCAGACGATATAGCGAGAATTGGCCAAGGCCCAATTGACGTGCAAAGCGTCGATGAAGTGCTCAGTGTTTTGATGGAAGCCACTGACTTGCGTGCAAGTTCCACCGCTTCACATCACAAGCGGAGGGAAGCCCAGGAGTCCATGATTGAGAGCACGCTGGTGATCAGTTTCTTGGCTCACACGTTCAAGTGGAACCTGCTCGTGTCGATCTAAGGCAGCAGGGTGCACAGACAAGGCTTTGAGCCCCTTGGAATTTTCACTGCCGCGTGCCACGGATCGGGGGCTTGCTGATGAAGACTTCTTTGAACACTTCATGCGCTGATGCCGTACAGAGCTTTGTTTCGGGGGGGGGGGCACGTCCTTATCCAATGAAAATTCGTTTAGGAGGACGCTGTAGAGAAGTGCAACACGGATGTTCCGAGGAATCGGACTGTCCAGTTGCTGCGTTTCGGTGGCCCAGATTTCCGATACTTTCCGGTGATGTCGCAAGCATGGCGCACTATCGCGGACACGAGCTGGACGAGGCTGCTTGTTTCACGATGTCGACCATCCATTGAATCCGGCGTGGCTGGTCCATCGTGTTCCGATCCAGTCGCCAAACAATGAGGAAGCGCCATTTATGCTACAGAGATCGAGCGATGCTCAGTTTGCTGGATCTTGTCGTGAAGATGCAAGTGTATTGCACTCTCAATGAGCTTGCTTTCTGTGGTAATCGTGTTCGAGACACCCTCGAGTCAGCAGAAGTGATCCGTCGACGGCTGCGCTCAGAGGACTCCAAACCATTCGTACGCAGGCTATCCCAGCAACGCCACATTGGAGTTCCCTGTGGCAGGAACTTATTCGTTGTCCTGTGTCTTATGTGGCCTTACAGGCATCAGCTCTCCCGATCTGTACAACAAGCTCGGACATGATTAGTCTTGCGCGGGTCGGCCATACTTCTTCGTTTGGTTGCCGTGCGGGGACAGTGAAATGCATAGCATGACTTCGCATTGTGGCTCCCCCAGTCTGAGGTAACTGATGTCGTGAATTTCGTTGGCGCTGGTAAGGCGGAGGATGTAGCACTGCGTGTGCGACCGTTCAGAAGTATACAACATAGGCTGCTCTTTGCATCTGTCCTTGTGGTTCTTTACGTCGAATGTATTCTGAGCGTGGCACAGGGATTCGGTTGCAGGGCCCGTCGCTTTTGAGTTCAGCCGGTCAGCACTGCGCTAGTTAATTCTACCAGAATGTACCTGAAAACGGTGCAGCTAGTCAGGGCACCGGGGATAAACACAATTGGGCGTTGGTTGTATTTCGGTCGCGGAGGTGCAGGGGATTGCACAGGATTGGGGTCTATGCAGTTCACGGTAGTCCGTCATTAGCTGGCCACTAGCTCGTGGATTCGCCCCCAGCCAGCTGTCATTCGGCACGCGCGCACCAGCATACAGTAGCTGGGCACCCGCCAACTTTCAAGCGTTCCAGGTGCCTGCGGCACATGCGACCGTACAAGAACGGGAAGCGCCGATTTCGTCCTCTGGGCTCGTAGCGCTGATGGCGACGACAAGGCCGGCTGACCAGGATGACAGCGTGGATGGCGCGGAGGGCCGCGGTGGGGGCAGGAGGACAACGAGTAGGAAGACAAGCACGAGGACGAGAAAGAAAAAGATGGAGGAGAACGAGTACGTGGAGGAACGAAGCGGAGGAGGATGAGGAGGCGGAGAAGGATAACGACAATGAAGCCGTTCTGGATTGCCGTGCTGTTGTGGTCTGCCGTTCTGGATTGCCGAGCTGTTGTAGTCTGCCATGATGTTCCGCCGTGTTTTTACGGTCTGCCGTGCTGAAAGTGGAAGTGCAAGTCGGGGCCTTAAAGGCTCAGCGGTCTGCCGTGCTGGTCTGTTGTGCTCCTGTGGTCTGTCCCGTGTTCTTGTGGTCTGCCGTGTTGCTGTGGTCTGCCGTGCTCCTGTGGTCTGCCGTGCTGGATTACCATGCTCTTGTGTTCTGCCGTGCTGCTATGGTCTACGTTGCTGCTGTGGTCCGCCGTGCCCTTGTGAAGCTGAAGCTGTGGAGGCCTAAAGCCAGAGAGAAAGAGAGAGAGAGAGGGAGAAAAGGGGCAGACCACCTTGGGCCCCACCTCAGGGCCCACAAGGTCCTACCCACCCAGGGTGCCCAGCGGGAAGCCCAGTTTGATGATCGATCAACGAGTCAACTTACACAACTCTGGAGGATGTCTCGATCGAAACGCTTGGTTGTGTAACAACTGTGTTGCGACCAATTTATGTATGTGAGGATGTGTCAGGCGAACTTGCTATTATCTGGAATTCGCTCATGAATAGTGGCTTGCGACCCCGAACTGTATGTATGGCAATACCTTTTTTTGATCTGTTACAGATCAAGCCATCATGACCAGCTCGCTTCTCGCTCCTCCAAGACGCTTTTTTTTGACAACGCAACCCCAACCTAAGAGGTCTCGCGAGCCCCCACAAGGCCTGCCGAAAGGGAGGCCTGCGCGCATGTGCGTGCACGGACGCAACACACGAGGCACCCACCCACTGGTGGGCAGCTTCGCACGTCAGTCTGCGGCCCTCTGACCGGAGAACTGGTGTCAAGCTAGAAAACGGCACTGAACGTGTTTCACACAAAAACAAAACTGTAGCTCAAAAGCCCAAGCCACTAATTCAGGGGACTCACGACGGGAGCCCCCCTATCATGCGACTCAGTCACATTTCTTCTTGCCCTTTGCCTTTGGCTTTGCCCTGGACGCCCGCTCCTCGACCTATCAGGCGCACTCGGAGCGGGGGGCATAGTCGTCGTCGATCACAAGGCCTACCTTCTTCTGCCACTTCATCGCCTGTTTCAACGTGCCAGTGGACTCGATCACCTTCCGATGACGATCTGCCGCCACAATCCAGCGACCTTTGCCCGCCTTCTCCTCGTCCTTGCACTCAGTCATGAAGCAGCGCGCGGCCTGGAACGAGCACGGCTGCCACATCGCCCTCGCCCATGTCCGCCCCCGCCAGGTCAGCGTTCTCCTTCAGCGCCAAATGAAGGTGGTAGGGTACCTCACGCAGCATCAATTCGGGCTTCTTGCCCTGAGGGTGGCCGAGGTAGTCCACGCCCTTCTCCTCCGCCTTGACCTGAGCTGCCTTTCCCTCCGCGTCATACGACGCGATGGAGCGGTCGTAGCTCAGCTTCAACTTGCACTTGCTCTCCATTTCCATCACTCCGTTGCTGTCCCTGGCGCTCGAGCGGTGGGTGTCCTCGTGCTGCAGACTCAGCTTGGTCATCTCCTTAAGCAGCAGTCGCTCATTGCTGCACAGGTTGGAGCTGGCGGCCGCTGTGATAGGTCTGGCTTGGGGCTTGTCAGCTAGGGCATATCCACAACGGACATAGAAGTCGATGGATAGGCCGCGCGTAATTCTGAGACCGACTAAGCGCCCAAGCTGCCAGCGATGAATAACTTTGATATCCGTTCGTAGTGCGATCTTTTTGAGTACTGCAATGGCCACTCCGTCCATGAGATGGCGTGATGGTCGGGGAGAGTGCGTAATGATGTGGAGAGCTGGTCGTAGAACTCCGTTGGTGAACTGGCTGCCAATGTTGAGTCGCTAAGCCGCAACTCGTCGGTGAGTCTGTCCTGATAACGTAGGACAGTATTGATCAGTGGTGTGATGGGTCCGCCACTGTCGCCCGCCTCCGTCTCTGCCTCGGACCACCTCTGCCAGGCCTTTGCAGCACCAGCAAGTTGGGGGCGGTCCCAAGACATTACGTGTTGGGGCGGAGCACGCTTAGGAGAGTGTCGACCCACTCGGGCGGATGCCTCCACAATCATTTGGTCACGAGCTGGTCCCAAGGTCAACGGAGTATCTCGGATAACCTTAGCGAAGTCTTGAGCTCCTGTACGCATGGTCGTCGCAATGTTGTCGATGCTGGTCTCTCCCTGGCCGTCAGAACTGCGCCGTGTAGTGCTACGACCACGGGCACTGCCAAAGGTGCCCTGTAGGGCGAGTACGTCCACCCGTGCATCAGCAGCGTGTCGAAGAATTTCGTCCAGTCGGCTAGGCATCAGCATTGTTACGACGTTGTATGACCATACCTTGATTAAGCCTCGCCGTGGTGAACAGAATTGGGCAGGAAGAAAGGATGGAGCGGATACAGCACCGTTGTGTGCCGCCATTCTGCATAGCTTCGCCACTGCGTCCTGGCCCTCGTAGAGGTCGCCCTTGAACCACTCTCGCCCTCTGGCGAGGATGGTGCGGCAGGCTCGGTGGTAACTCCTCGTGCTTTGCACTGGCTCGTCTCTGTCGATTATGGTCAGCAACCTCTCGAGACTCCAGGACGGTCGTGCCGCCGTCCAGCGCTCGGCCCTCCAGCGCGTATTATTCAGCTCAGCGACGACACGCAATAGAAGGCAAAAGGCGAAACATCGTTGCCATGCCATCGCTCTTGCATGCTGTGCGGGGGTTTGCGACCCCGCAGGCAAATCTGTGTCGTCCGAAATCGCTCGAGTCAGGGCCTTCTCCAAGACGCTTACCGTCATCCGCCATGGCTGAATCTGTTTGTGCACCCCGACCGGTATGTATGTTACTGCTTGGAAGATATGTTACAGATACAGCCAGAAAGTCGTCCAGCTCGCTTCTCGTTCCTCGAAGGCGCTTCCCATCATCCGCCACAGTGATGCCTGGTGAAGCCGGCAGGCTTGAGGTAAAGGCAATTCGATTTTCTACATATTTACAGACACATATAAAGAAAAACGGTCCACGCCAGAGGCGTGGACCGCCACTCGCCACCGTGTTGCGGGATGCAACAAGCAGTCTTTATTTGAGGAAATATGATATGCGATCTATTCTTGTACATACATGTGTACATATATATATATACACATACATACAGGGCCAGGCCCCCACCCCTTGGCACCGAACTAATTTCGACCACCCCGGGTGCCCAATACGGCCCCAAAGAGGTCCAATACAGTTCCCGGACGGCCCAAGAGCGCTCCAAGACGGCCACAGATGGCTCCACGACAGTCCAAGACACTCCCGAAACTCGCCAATAAGGCTTCCAAGTAGCCCCAGGACTGTCCAAGAGCCACCCCAAGACGCCCAGAAGAGCTCCACGAGAGCGCCAAACAAGACAGCCTCGCTCCATGATTTGAGCAAAACGTGCATGCTTTCCATGCTCGCATTTTTGTCTTCCAAGGTTCCAGAAAGGTTCAAGAGGCCCCCCCCCCAAATCGCCCAAAACTTACCCCGAGGCTCCCACGGAGCCCCAAGAGGGCTCCAAAACAGCCCCCGGCAGCCCCGAGACGGCCCAAGACAGCCCCAAGAAGCCCCAAGCAGAGCCCCACGACGGCCAAGAGCCCCCCGAGATAGCCCGCAGGGGCCCCAAGGCGGTCCAAAAGGGCCCCACGACGGTCCAGAAGGGGCTCCAAGGAAACCTGGAAGGGCCCAATATGTGGGACTCGTCCTCCACTCCGGTCGTGCTTCTCTCTTCTGTGCTCACGACTGCTCCAGCAGCTGGGGCCCCAAGGGGTCGGCGGATTCGGACCTATTAGTCGGATCCCTGCACATGCGTTTGGCCCAATTCTTCACATGGGGCTGTGTCTGGATGTCCTCTCACACGCATGGCTTTGCATCCTTATCATGCGCAAAATCACGCATGCACGGTGTTTGAGTTGGTTAGCCCGCAAGTGGTGTTGTCTGAATCTGCCATCGGAAGATCGGACAGTTAGATTGTTCGTACCTTGCACAGCATGCACTGGAAGGCGGGGTTGAGGACTGCGCCCAGGGATGCGCAGAATAAGCACAAAAACGCTTCCAAACCAGAAGCCGCAAAAAGCTCTCGCGAGATTCCCGTCCCGTAGAGCCATCCGAGGAGGAGGCCGCGCAATTAAATTTGAAAATTGAAACAGGGACGCGTTCGCAAACGACGAGCATGAACAGGCAACATGAGGGACAGGCGATGCATGACATACAAAAAACGTGTGGGGGGGGCGGGGGCGAACGGCAACACGAAACCCTCGTCTTTGTGGGTGTTTGTTTGTCTATCTCTCGCTCTGTCTCTCTCCCTCTCTCTCTCCCTCTCCCTCTTCCTCTCTCTCACTCTCTCTCGCTCGCTCTCTCTCTCTCTCTCTCGCTCGCTCGCTCTCTCTCACTCCGTGTGTCTCTCTTGCTCTCTTTATATTTTTATATGGTGTGTTCTCTCTCTCTCTCTCTCTTTCTCTCTGTCTTTTTTTTGTTATTTCTCTTTTTTGTTTCTCTCTCTCTCTCTCCCTGTCTGTCTGTCTGTCTGTCTGTCTGTCTGTCTGTCTGTCTGTCTGTCTCTTTTTTTTTTCTCTCTCTCTCTCTCTCTCTCTCTCTCTTTCCTTTTTATGCAGTTTTTTACGTATTGTGTGCTCCCTCTCTCTCGCTCTTCTCCGCGCGCGCCGCTTGCCGTCTACGCGCCGATCCTGAGTGGCCAAGGTGCGCAGCGCGAAGCGCCAATACAGTCTTGTATATGTATGTGTGCATGTGCATGTACATGTGTTTGTATTTGTTTCTATGTATGTATGTACGTACGTATGTGTGTATGTATATATGTATGTATGTATGTATGTATGTATGTATGTGTATGTATGTATGTGTATGTATGTATGTGTATGAATGTATGTGTGTATGTATGTACGTATGTATGTATGTATGTATGTATGCATGTATGTGTGCTTGTATGTTTGTAGGTGTGCATGTATACATATACATGTATACATATGTATACACATAATTTCTGTGCACATCTATATATATATACACATATATATAGATGTGTGTGTGTATGTGTGTGTGTGTGTCGGTCCATGCCAGGGGCGCTCCCCGGCATCATCCACCGTGCCAGGGAAGCTTTCGGTGTGGCGATTCTTTGAGCGCCGCCCAGAATACCATTTGGCCCGTATTTGGATCGGTTTGGGCTCTCGTGGGGCATTTTCAGGGGTCCACCGGGGCCTTGTTCCGCCGTCTCGGTGCCCTCTGGGGGGCCCACAGGGCCGTCTTAGGGTTCTCTTGGTCGTCTGGGTCGTGGGGCCGTCCTGGGGTCTTCTCGGGCTGTCTGGAGGCCCTCCCAGGCCGTCGTGGGTCCCTCTGGAGGCCTTCTTTGGCCAGCCCGGGTTTGCTCTGCGGGCGTGAGAGCCCTTTGGGCCCCTTTGGGCCCTGAAAAAGACGGCTTGTGGACCGGCTTTCGACCGAAGAGCGTGGAACTCGAGAACATACAAGCATCTCGAACACACAGTTTAGGTTTCGCGAGACCCTCCTCGACAGCGTCTCGGGCGTGTCTTGAAGCCTTCTCGGAGCCTCATGGGGCCTATCCGATGCGTGCGTCCTTGGGAGTGCCAAGTGCCTCTTGGCGCAGTGCTGAACCATGTTGGTGGCATTGGTTGGTCCCCAGGGCCACTTTGGAAGTCTTGGAAAGCTTTGGAGCATCCCAGGGAAGCGTCGGGTCGCCCCAGGGAGCCTCGCAAGAAAGGGTCGATGCACACAACAGTGTGTCAAAAGAGGGGGAGGCCCTTACAATATATTACATAAGCCACACCAGACAGCACTTGGTATCCTACTAGATCTCAACGTGCCAGGGATCACTGTGGTTTTGTTGTGTTGCTATTTTCCGTCGAGTTTGCAATATCACACAATGCAGAGAGAGAGAGACATACATAACTATATACATGTTTTCACACACACACACATACATGTACACATGCATATACATTTACACACGCATATGCATATACCAAGACATATATATACATCTATATACACATATACATATATATATATATATAGACATCTATGTGTGCGTATATATGTATACCCATACGTATACATATACATATACATATGCATATGCATATGCATATGCATATGCATGTACGCACATACCTATATATAACATATAGTTGGGAGTGGATTGGCGCCGTGTTTTCGGCTTTTTGCGATCGAGAGACGATACGAAGTCGTGCGAAGAGCGGGAACGGGGGATACCAGCCAGCAGCCCACGTGCAGCTCGCTGGAGCATCTCGCTCGCAGCTCATCGACCTCTTCGCATGGAGCCCCCCGTTTCTGCCAGGCGAACTCTCCAATTCAAGCCGCCCTGCGCCCGCCAACCAGGAAGCCCCCCCCCCCCCCAGGCACAGTCGTTCCGCCGATTCTCCCCTCCTTGATCCGCCATCGGGCACCGCGTGCGCATCCTCCTGTCCCCTCCGGCCCTCACGTCTTGTTTCTCATGTTTTTTTCGCTTGCCCGCCTTACTCCGCTCTCCCTCTTCGTCCTTCTCTCTCTCTCTCTCCCACTATCTCTGTTGTTGTGTTTGTTTTGTTTCTCTCTCTCTCTCTCTCTCTCTCTCTTCGCAGGCCTGGAGATTGACACCAACACCAAGATCGGCGGTGTGCCTCCACCGAGGGAAGAATATTCCGATCTCGGTGATGGTGGTAAAATTCTGGTTTCCAAGGTGGCCGAACTATTACCACCAACACCGAGATCCAGGGTAATCTTCCCCCTGTGGAGGCAAGCCCCTGTGTTGGTGTTGGTGCCATTTCCAGGCCTCCAATCTCTCTCTGCGTGCCGCCTCGTCCACTTCGCGCCCCCCACCGCCCCCCTCTGGAGGCCCGCGCCGACGCCGAGGGACCTCCGGAAGTATGCGCGCGTCTTCCTGCGCAGCGGCGGCGGCGCCGCCGCCCTGACGGGAGTCCAGGCGGCGGCTGGGATTCCCCAAATTGTCGATGGGCCTTTGCCTGGCAGTTCGTCGATCGTTGTGCAGCTTGGGTGACTTCTTCAAAAGAGGAGGCCAGGCACAGTGGGCATGCGTGCATGGGGCACCTCCGCCGTTTGATGTTCTCTTGCGGCGGCTAGCTTGACTAGTTGGCGTGTCTCCAGGCAGCGTCTGCTCAAAGGCCCAGGCAGCCCCAGGAGTGTTCTGGGCATCGGACGCGGCTGCGCGCGGGTACGCTCAGGCTTCAGCGCATCCTTGGAGTGGCCATGCGACGCCGCTGCAGCTGTGGTCGTCCAGCGCTGAATTAACAGCAAACCGCGCATGGCGCGGCTGTCAGGCGGGCCGGCGTCGTAGGGGAAAAGGGCAATTCCACCGGGGGAGATGGGCGAGGGCGATTCGACTGGAAGGGAGGAAGAGGAGGAGGCAGGAGGGTGGATGGGGGATGGAGGAAGGATCTGAGGAAGCAGGGGGAGCAGGAGGGAGGAGCAGGAAGCAGGGGAAGGACGAGGAGGAGGAGGAGGAGGAGGAGGAGGAGGAGGAGGAGCAGGGGGAGGAGCAGGATGAGCAGCAGGAGAAGGAAGAGGGGAAAGGCGAAGGACGCCAGAAGTGCGCGGAAGGTGGTCGTGGGGGGCCCTCCGACCGCGCATACATTGCGGCAAGGGCGGGGGGGGGTGGGGGCAGACTCGGGAGGACGTCTGCCCGAGAGGGGCCCCCGCCCCTCCCAAGAGGGTGCGCGGGAAGTGCTCCACTGAGATTCGTTCGGAAACAGAGGCGTGCACGAGCCAAAAAGCACTAACCACCAAGCCACCCCACCCCAAACTGAAGGCCCCGAGTTGCCCTCCATTCCCAGTGGGTGGCATCCAGAAACATTGATTGACAAGAAAACACAGAAAGAACCCGCACGCCCCCCCAACCCGAAATCTGGGATGTCGGGTGGGGTGGCCTGGTAGGTGGTCGAGAGAGCGCCCGCCCGAGCCCCCAGCAACGGAATCCACCTCTCCGATGCCCTCGAACTTCCTGCGGAGGGCCAATAATTCGAAGGCGGAGGAGGAGGAGCAGGAGGAGCAGGAGGAGGAGGTGTGCGCTCTAACTTCACGCATTCCGTTCCGTTCCTGGCCCTGGCCCCAGACCCCCCCCCGTGCCCGAAAGGATAGCAGCAGGGGGAGAGGGCGTCCAAAAGGAAGGCCGTCCAAGAGGAGGAGGAGGAGGAGGAGGAGGAGGAGGAGGAGGAGGAGGAGGACGACGACGAGGAGGAGGAGGAGGAGGTTCTCGCCCTGTCTGGTCCGGATCTCTGCTCTCCGATGGGCCGGCGCTGCCCGAGAGGCCCGCTGCCTCCTCGGGAGGCTGCCCCATCTGCTCTTCGCTCGCGGCCCACGGCCACCTTCCGCGGAGTCGTCGGTGGTTACCTGATTCGACGCTTGTGGAGGGTTTCTCCGAAGGGCTTAGGCGACCCTCCTCCTCCTCCTCCTCCTCCTCCTCCTCCTCCTCCTCCTCCTCCTCCTCCCCTCCCCCTCCTCCTTCCTCCTCCCTCCCTCCTCCTCCTCCTCCTCCTCCTCCTCCTCCTCCTCCTCCTCCTCTCCTCCCTCCTCCCTCCTCTCCTCCTCCTCCTCCTCCTCCTCCTCCCTCCTCCTCCTCCTCCTCCTTCTCCTCCTCCTCCTCCTCCTCCTCCTTCCTCCCCCCTCCTCCTCCTCCTCCTCCTCCTCCTCCTCCTCCTCCTCCTCCTCCTCCTCCTCCTCGGGTCGCCTACGGCCCTGGGGGAAACCGTGCAGACGCTGGTGGGCAGGGCCTTTCTGTAGAGCTCCTACATGCATCGTCGATGCATCGGCGATGTGGCGCTATCCTCGGACCCCACCTACTCGGAGCCTATCTGGGAGGCCTCCAGTCTTGGGCCTCAGGGGCGGCCCCCTCCCATGAGCAGCGAACGGCTGCCCTGGTTGAGAGGGCTCGTGTCGAAGAGGCCGCCAGGGGCAAGCAACCTTGTGTACGCACAGGTCATTTGGTGGTGTGCGCTCTAACTTCGGGCATTCCGTTCCGTTCCTAGCCCTGGCCCCGCCGCCCCCCCCCCCCTCCCCTGCCTCCGTGCCCGAAAGGGCAACAGCAGGGGGAGGGGGCGTCCAAAATGAAGGGCGTCCAGAAGGAGGAGGAGGAGGTGGAGGAGGAGGAGGAGGAGGAGTTGAAGGGAAGGGGGAGGGGGCCAGGCAAAGAGAGAGGCATCCGGGAGCGAGGGCAGCAGTAGCAGAATGAGTAACTCCAGGAGCGTTGCGTTGCGGAACTCCCAGAAACTTTTCAGACAACACCTTAGATGCCTTCGAGCGACCCAGCCAGATAATTGCTGCGCACCTTTTTGTGTATTTGGTTCGCGCGTGCAAGTTACAGTGGAGACCCGTGCCAAGAAACACCCTGCTTGCCTCAGGGTGCCCTGGGCTTCTTGGGCTTCGATTGTTTTGCGATGGAAAGCGTGGCGTTCCCACACCAAAAGTCAATGGGCGTACGGGGGTCTCAGGGTTGGGGTTCTTGTGGGAGTTTTTTGTGGTCGAGCTCCTACTGTACTTGTTTCCATACGTCATTTCCGTCTGTCAGGTGCGTCATCATTTTTCAGCTGCCCTGCTCGTACGCAGTTTCACACCTGTGCAGCCGTATTATGCCACATATGCGCCCGCCATTCGTTCGGGACACATGTGCTCGTCGGTTCTTCCGTCTGGGATTACGGCTCCCTTGAGATCCGACGTTGCAATCAAATGCGGCATTGTAAAAAATCACGACCAGACCCCTGGACCCCATCTTTTGCGTCATTTTTCGAGCCGGATCGAGATGTGAGGGCCCCGGGGCCCGAAATGGAGCGAACACGCCTGGCTCGAAACAAAAATAGTCGCCAGGATCTCAGGGTTGCCGTTCTTGAATCTGCCGCTGTCGTCTGGTATTCGTCTCTTGGCCGCGCGGCGGCGTCACACTGGAACGCCGTGGGGCAACTTCGAGCGGCATGGGAGCCCACGGGGCTCCCCGGCCCTGGCCTCCGCGGAAGTGCGGGGCCGGGTAAGCGGGATGCCGGGGGCAGCGGGGATGCTTGGGGTGGGTGGGCAGGCGTTTGGTAAGCAGCCCCAACTAGTCGTGTCGAGGGCGGCGGGAGAGTTCTGAAGCACGCCTCAGGCCCCCCCCCTCCCCAAGACCCCAGAGCCTCCCGCAGTAGAACCCTCGCCGGGAGCCTCAGGGTGCCCCTCGAGCTCCACAGAAGCAGAGTCGCTTAGAATCAGGAGGGGAAAAAACACACAGACATAATTAATCGCTAATTCCCAAAAGTATGGGAAAGTATGGGAAGTGGGGGGGAAGACAAAAACCCAGAAAATATGTGAAAGTATAGGGACTCCTGTACTTTGTGTCTATTTATGTGTGTGTCCCAGGGCCCCTTCATAGAAAAGGAGGAGCCACTCATAAATTCCTTGTTCCCCCCCCTTGCACCCGAAGGAAGGCACTACACAGATCCACCTCGCTCCTTCCCTTCCTCCCCTTCCCAGGAGAGAGGGAAGCAGTCAGGGGAGAGGGGGGCAGGAGTAAGGAGGTGGACCAGCATGGCTGTTCGATTCCTGCGCACGTGGCCGGCGCAGGCCAGGGACCTCTGGCAGCGGTCCGGGCTGCCGCTGGAGTTGCTGGCGGACATCTGGCAGCTCGCCTCTGGGGGCCGCGCGGCGCAGCTGGCCTTTCCAGAGTTCGTGGCGCGCACGCGAGGGAGGGAGGAAGCACGAGGGAGGCGAGGGAGTCACGGAGTTACGGACACTGCGATTGGGTGGGTCGCGAAAGTAAGCCTCACCTTGACTGTTTCTTGGCCAGCTCAGCTCGACTGCAAGCCTTAGGTCAGGCCACCACTGCAGCTCTCAGGAGATAAGATGTACAACTGCCGCCGCCACGACGCGGACATGGGCCCCCCAGCTTGGCCAACTGCTGGGCCGTGAAGGTCCTACAATTACCGTGCAACCAGACCTTGAGCCCAGCGTGAAATTTTCAAGCCTGCGTCTCGTGTGCCCAACCCCAACAGATGCGCACCCTGCAGATGGGGGGAGGCTCAGAAGCAATGCCATTTATTGTCCGCGGGTCGCAGAATACCAAGCCTCTGCTTCCGGCTCTGGAGCCGAGGGAGAAGGGGAAGCAGAATGAGGAGGAGGAGGCGGAGGCGGAGGAGGAGTTGGAGGAGAAGGGGGCAGGAAGGGAAGCGGGGAGGAGGAGGAGGGGGGAGGAAAAAAGAGGGGGGGAGGAGAAGGAGGACGGGGGAGGAGAAGGAGGAGGGGGGAGGAAAAGAAGGGGGGAGGAGAAGGAGGAGAAGGAGGAGGTAGGAGGTGGAGGAGGTCAGGAGGGCGAAAGAGGTGCCCCAGGCGGGAGGCCCAGCT
>CAUYUJ010019726.1:47500-62010 GCA_963575745.1 Prorocentrum cordatum
GTGCCTTGTATCTATGAGCAGAAGGCGGTGGGCGTCAGACGAGTATGGAAGGGGAGCCAAATAATTGAGGGCATCGTGGCATTGACTGTTTCTTTGCTCGCGCCTGCAGCGCACGCAGGTGCCACCATCGAGGCACAGCCGCATTGAATTGGATGGAACACTGGCCTGCTGCTGCAATGCAACTGACCATTCCTCTTGTTCTACTCGCCTCGCTCCTTCCTCGGATCCGCCGCAGCAGCAGCGGGAGGCATTGTCAGCACCTGGGGAGCTGGTACATGCAGTCGATATTTGTTGGATAGCGTGTCGCTCCGCCGATTCTGGCCCACCGCGCTTCGGCGCGTCCCTCGGGCGTCAACGTCCCGAGCCTTTCCGAGCCTCCCGCCCCGCGGAGCGGAGCGACGTGCTATCCGCTGTATCGACGGGGCCGCCGTGGCGACACGCTTCGCAGAAAGTTCCCAACCGTAGCGCATGGGGCGTAGGTTGGAGGCCGCGTAACGCAGGGGACGATAAACTGGGGGGCAGCGAGGGCTGCAGAAAAGAGGCCCTTTAGGGCCCCTCAATGGGCCCTTTAGGGCCCCAGAGGGGGCCTTCAGGACCCGAAAAGGGCACCTGCCTTCCCCCTCCATCTATCGCCCCCCCATGAATTCGCGCCCAGGTCGGTACGGTGGGTACGCCGCTGGCATTCCAGAATCGGTCGATTTGGAACGATCGGACGCTTCGGACGTGGCCGATCGTGAAAGTCCCAGGTCGATCGCGCGTGGCGTTCCGATTCTTAAATCGGCGGTCCATGCCAAGAAACACCCTGCTTGCCTCCAGGGTGTCCTGGGTTTCTTGGGTTTCGATGGTTTGGCTTTGGAAAGCGTGACGCTCCCACACCAAACATCGATGGACGTCCTTGGGTCCCAAGGTTGGGTTTCCTGTGAAAGGTTTCCTGTGGGCTGGCCTCCACTGCAGTCTCCAAGTAGGCTTGCCCGCTGGGCTCTAGCTTCGTGTGTTCGAGGGGCCGGTGGATGCCAGGGGGACTGCGCTGGCCGGCCTGCCTCGGGTTGGTTGGTTTCGCTTCTTGGTCGCTTTTAGGGCGAGACCTTCCCGGGGTTGCCAAGTCCTCTTCCCCTGTCGTGCTTGACGAGGCGTTCCTCGGGCAGCATTGGGGAGGCCTCCCTGGGGTTGCCAGGCCCTGCTCCCTTCGTGTGTGTTGACGAGGCGTTCCGGCGTTCCTCGGGTTGCTCAGTCTTGCTTCCGTGCTGTCTTTGAGGGTGCCCTCCTCGGGTTGCTTGGCATTGTTTCCTGGCTGCGTTTCACTGGTTGCTGGGTCTTGTTTCCTAGCAGTGCCAAGCAATGCCACGCAACGCCAAGCAAACCGATGCAAAAGCAACAACGCCACAATGTCGAGCACAGCCAAGTGTGCCAAGCAACGCCACGCAATGCCACACAACGCCAAACAACGCCAAGCAATGCCGAGCAATGCTGATCAACCGATCAATGCCATGCACTGCCAAGCAACGCCAAGCAGCGCCAAGCAATGCGAAGCAATGCCAAGCACTTCCGCTGACGCAGCGATCTTCTAATTGCGGTCGCGCTGGGTCCATTGCGCTTTGATCGCAGACGCCTCCATAGACCCGACAGCTCTTGCTAGCCTACGTTGGTGCAGCGCGAAGGAGGAGGAGGAGGAGGAGGAGGAGAAGGAGGAGGAGGAGGAGGACGAGGAGGAGGCTGGAGGAGGTGGAGGAAGGAGGAAGAGGAGGCTGGAGGAGGAGGTCCGCGCTGGACGAGGTGAGGTGTCCCGCCCCCCTCAGGCCGGGATGCACCTGATCCGGAGGGCCCGGGCAGGACGCCTCCGCCGCCGCCCTCCTGGGTGGCCCCCAGCGCGTGGTGGTGACGACACCTGGCGGTGAGCCTCGGGCGACCTGGAAGCACTACCCGGTCTTGGGACTCGCGTGCCCAGAGATCCAACGCATTGAAGAAATCATGACGGAGGTTTTTCTCAATTTTCGGCCTCTAGGGGCCTTCGCAGGGCCTCGGGACCGTCAGCAAACGACTCAGGCTGAAAAACCGGCCCCGGGGAAGGGGTCCAGACCTCTTGGGGGTCGACGTCATGAAAAATCATGACGTCCTGTGTCTGGGTGGTTTTCCGAGGGTGTCCAGCCAGGCCCTGGGTGGCTTGTGCCTGATTAGGCCGCTGGCGCATACAGCCTTTTTCACGCGTTGAAGCGCGTTGGCCGTCGCCCCGAGGGAGCGGTTCCCTTCGCCGTCCGAGGCCCCCAGAGTCCCCTACAGGACCCTGCCCCAACCAAAAAACATGTTTACGACTACCACGGCTGCAAATACTACGACAGTTTATTTCACTACTACTGCGATTGCTACTGGTACTATTACTCTTAGTTTTGCTGCTGATGCTGCTGCCACTACTACCCCTAATACGGCGAATACGACCAATGCAACTACCGTTGCTACTGAAACTGCTACTTTTACGACTATTCCCACTACTTATATGACTACTACTACTACTACTACTACTACTACTACTACTACTACTACTACTACTTCTACTAGTGCGGCTACTACTCCGAGTCCCTCAGCTAGTACTACCGCGGCTACTGCTACAACAACAACACCTACTACTACTACTACTACTACTACTACTGCTACTACTACTACTACTACTACTACTATTACTACTACTACTACTACTACTACTGCTACTACTACTACCGCTACTACCACTACTACTACCACTACTACTACTACTACTACTACTACTACTACTACTACTACTATCACTACTAGTGCCGCCTCCTTCTAGTACTATCTCTACTACTACAACAACTACTACTACTGCTACGACTATTACCACCACGTCTAATTCTACTGCGACCACTACTACGACTACCACGGCAATTACTACTACGATTACGACTCTTCTTACGACTACTACTGTTGTCATTACTTTTCGTATTACTACGACTAATATTACAAGTACTAGTGGTACTACTACTACTACTACTACTACTACTACTACTAGTACTACTTCTACTACGACTTCTATTACTACTTCTACTACTACGATTCTGTTTACTACGACCAATACTACCAACTGGTACACACTCCCCACCGGCACTGGTACGATGACTGCTACTACGACGACTACTCTATTATTATTACTACTACTACGATCACTACTACTACGACTATTACCACGACTACTACTACTACTACGACTGGTACCAGCACTATTCTGTACTACTTTTACTACTTCTGCGACTATTACTACTACTACTACTAATAATAATAATACTACTAATACTACTACTATTTCTACTACCACTACTAGTACTACTACTGCTGCTGCTGCTGCTACTACTACTGCACTACTATTGCGACTACCATGACCACTACTGCCACTACTACTCCTACTGCTACTACTACTACTACGACTTACTATTATTACTACCACTACTACTATTACTTCAACCGCTACGACTAGGACTACTACACCTCCGACGTCCACTACTACGACTACCAGTACCACTTCTACAGCGTACGTACTCTTCTACCCCGACGTCGACGGCGAGCACCACAACTGCCACTACGACTTGTTCCACCACTACGAACAATCATACGACTGCTATCACGACGACGACGAGCTTTACTACTATCACCGCTACGCCTACGACCACAATTACGGCCTCCCACGACTGCGACAACACCATTTACTACCACTACTACCACTACTACTACTACTACTACTACTACCACTACTACGACTACTACTACTACTACTACTACTACTACTACTACTGCGACTACTAGTTCTACGATTATGTCACGGCTACTACTACTACTACTACTACTACCACTACCACTACTACTACTACTACTACTACTACTACTACTACTGATACTAGTATTCACACTACTACGAGTACTGCTACTACTACCACTACTGATACTACGGCTATTTCTGCTACTACGACTTCCGCTGCTACGACTGCTGTTGCTACTACGACCACTACCACTGCTACTAGTACTGGTAGTACTACTACTACTACTACTACTACTACTACTACGACTACGACCTACTTCTACTACTACTACTACTACTACTACTATTACTACTACTAGTATTACTGCTACGACTACTAGCAGTACTACTGCGACCACTATTACGACGACGACGATTACTACTACTACTACTACTACTACTACTACTACTACTACTACTACAGCGACTGCCACTGCTACTACTACTACTCTTACTACTACTACGACTACGACGACTACTACGACTACGACGACTACGACTACTACTATCACTACTACTACTACTACTACTACTAGTACTACTACTACTACGACTACGACTACTTCTACTACTACTACTACTACTACTACTACTACTACTACTTCTACTACTACTACTACTACTACTACTACGACTACTACTACTACTACTACTACTACTAGTAGTACTAGTACTAGTACTACTACTAGTAGAGTGTTACTACTGTCGTTACTCATGGTAAGAGTTTACGCTACCACCACACTCAGAGGATGAGTTCAGCGAGGCCGTCCGTCTGAGTTGCAGCTGCTGTAGATATGCTTGAGTTTGAAGGGTTTGGGTACTTAAGTGTGGCGTTGACAAGGTTCCAGCTCGGGGCCACCATGCTAGATATTTCTCTGGGTGGCCTGGAGATGAAAACACGGGGTTCCAGCGAGTGGCAAGAGGCAACCATCTCGCATCCCCCTTTGGGCGGCCTGGACACATAAAAGCGAATGGTTCCAGCGAGGGACCACCATGTCAGATACTCCGTCTGGGTGGACTGGACGCGTGAAACCACGTGGTTCCAGCTCAAGAACCCAAAGCGCCAGCCCGTGTCCACAGCAGAATTCGAGCACTTTTCAATATTGGGATGTATGTTCGGGGGGCGCGTTTCGGCGTCGTGCGTCTCCTGACGATTCGGCGGTGGCCCCGACGCCATGTTAGATACCCCCATATACGCTTTGGGCGGCCTGGACACGTAAGAAAATGGTTCCAGATCGGGACAATCATGTCAGATATCTCCCTGGGTGGCTTGGACATGCAAAAACCAACGGCATGTGCACGATCGAGCGGAATGTCAAAAACCATGGTCGCGCATGATACATACCCAACAAATAATATGCCGGCCTCCCTCGACTTCGTTATGACAAAAAAAAAAAACATCCTTCAGTAGAGGCCCTGTGGACAGGTTTCCCATCCTAAAAGAGAGCCCTGTGACGACGCCCTTTCCAGGAAAATAGAACATCCACCGCCTGCCGGGTCCCAGACGTCGCTCTCCCAGGCGGTGGATACGAATCCCCGCTTAGCACCTGGCTGGAGGGTTTTTCCGAAGTGCTAAGGCGACCCGTCCTCCTCTTCCTCTTCCTCCTCTTCCTCCTCCTCCTCCTCCTCTTCCTCCTCCTCCTCCTCCCCCTCCGTAGACATTTTGGCTCAAGATGTTTCCGCCCCGTGCGAGAGCACTGGTCTGGGGCCAGCTAGGACCGCCGCTCCTCGCCGCCACTGTGCCCGCAACGGTGAGCTTCATATCCTTCGCTGTCGCATTCGCTTGCGAGCAGCCTGCATTTCCGCGCGATTATCCGTGGTTTGCGCGGGCCACTGCTTCCTTGTATTGCGTCGGACACGATGGTCCTGCTTGGTATTGCTACCGCAGGCTCGCAGAACGACGCGAAGATGCAGCCCGCCATTCAAGGAGACAGAGGAAATGGCAAAGGTGCCGATCACGGAGACCCCTGGCACGCTGGTGCATTCAAGCTGGCCACCACAGCCATGCCCGCTCACCAACTGAGAGAACTACAGGATCTTCTACAAGACCAAGTGGACAAGGCTGCCGCTGCCCTCGAGGCTACCTCCAAGCGGGTCGTCGCGGCCGCGCAGGCGGAATTCCTGGCCACCATCACGGATACCACCGAGACGCTCTGCGTTCGCCAGGATGCTGCTGAGCGGGACGGTGCTCAACTCGCAGGACGAGCTGACCGTGCTGAACACCTCAATGTTGACCTACAAACTTCAGTGGAAAGCATCCAGCAAGCTATACAACATGCTGAAGCACTGTATCCATCGATGGACCATCGGCAACTGGGACAGAGCCCCGCATGCTGCTACGTTCTGGTGCGGCGCTGCATCCGAATTCGCCACCGCCGCTCTCAAGTCTGCCCTCACGTCCTGGTTCGCGGCCGCAGAGGTGGACAGCAACGCCCTCCGCATCAACAAAGAAGGGCCTGCTCGTCGCATCTCGTTCACCCTCGCTGGTGGTGATCTCATGGTACTTTCGAGAGCCCAAGCACTTCACAGAGCTCTCCGGCAAGGACGGGATTGGCGGCGATTCCAAGTCGGCAGCTCCAACGGCACGATCCCGCTCTCTGTTTCGGCAACCATTCGGCAACCAAATCCCCTCGCATGTTTCGGCAAGAAGTAAGCCCAAAAAGTTTAGCAAGGTGCTGCCGTCGTTCAGGTCACTGCTGGCGCCATTCCGGATGCTCCCACAAAAGTTCGATGGTCTGACGCAGCTGCGCCTGCTGGCATGCTGGCATCCCAGCTGCAGAACATGATCGACTGGTTGCCGCTCCGGCCGCCTCCTCCGCGGACCCGCTGGCCGCAGCGCAGTGGCTTTAGCGCGCGATGGTCGCCTTGGTTCCTGGAGCCACAGTCGAGCGGCCTCAACATCGTATCCTGGCGCACTGAAGCGCTCATGGGACCGTCGGCTACCCGTCGCTCTCTCTAGCGCAACGTCCCGCGGCCATCCATGCGCCAACACGCGGTAGGTGCGCTCTAAGAGACGCGCGGGAAGCACACGGACATGCAGCACCTGGTCGACGGCTCCATGCGCGCGTGCTCGGCATTCCATTCCGCCTACCAGGATGGCGATGGGATCTCCGTGACAGCCGGTGGAATTGCCTCTCTCATGCCGCGTGACGAAGCTGAGCTCGAACTTCCTGCTGGCCAAGAGCTTGTTTTTCTATTGCTCGGACCCGTAACGCCCGTTACGGGGGGGGGTCCCCCCCCCCCGTAACGGTAACGAGCGTACGGGGACGGGGGTGCGGACCCCCCTCCGTCCAGGCAGGCATGCTGTGACGCTCACATGTGTGCTCAGGTTCGAGGTTCGAGGTTCGAACCTCGGCGCAAATTCGAAATGAGTCCACGGGGCCCGACTGGGGTCCACGGGGCCCGACAAGGGCGCTGTGGTGCACCCGCCTGTCATGATGTGCTCAGTCGCCGTGGTGCACACACATGCCATTTCTGCCGCAGTTGTGGTGTACAAAGGCATCGCGGTGTACAGAGCCTGTGTAGTGTGCACAGGCACGGTCGGCTTCGACGACGACGACAGCGGCGACGACGACGACGACGACGAAGCCTACCGTGCCGACAGTTGTGCTGGTAATAAGTACCAGGGCCCGTGCGAGGGCCCCGCCGCGCGTTACCGTTACCCCCAACTTGGGGCCGGACCCCCCCCCCCCGTAACGGGCGCTACCCCCCCCCAACGGCCGGGCTCACCCCCCACCCCCCCCCCCGCCCCCCCCCCCCCCCCCCCCCCCCAATTAACAAAAACAAGCTCCAACGCCTTCTTCGCGCATTTACTCCCATGGTCCCTGGGCGCATCGCTGAGCTCCGCGTTCTCGACGCAGAGCGCCGAGGCGAGACCGAGATCTTCAACGCGCGCAACCACGAGCTCTCTGCGCGGGATCGCCTTGGGTTTCAGATAGCACGGGATTGCCGCGCACCAGCGCGTAGCCGACAATCCGGACACGCTGATCGGCGACTTCAACGCCCCCGAGACCACCGCCCGCCCCCCCCCAAAAAAAACATGATCGACCCACGAACCCGGAAAGGAATATAGACATGTAGCGCATGGCAGCGTTTTCATAGACACCTGATTGGGCGACGGGCAAGTGCAATGCTGATTGTATCGATCTTGATGTACCGTGCCGAGGGCTGTGCTGTGCTGCACCGTGCTGAATTGCGATGTGCCATGCCGCGGTTGTGCTCTATAGCGTCGTGGATCGAGTTTCCCTTTGCATCCGAGTCCTGACCGAACTGATCTGGATCTGAAGCTCGAGCTGCCTGAACACATATTAGCTGCCCCAGAGCTAATTGGCAGGGGGACATGCCAGGAGGACGCGCCGCGAAACGTCCCAAGGGACGCGCCAGGCGACGTGCCAAGGGACGTGCCATGGGGTCGCACCTGCCAAGGGGACGCGCTACGGGACATCCTCAAAATTCCTGCGCGCGGGACGTGGCACGCGCGAGACATCCCCGGAATTCTTGCGAGCGGGACGTGAAAACAAACATTTCGGCCCCCCACGAGGCCCCCGCTCGAGACATCCCCCAAGTTTGCAAAACCAGCGTTTCGCTCGAGACATCCTCAACACATTATGAAAAACAAGAGTTCGCTCGAGACATCCTGTCAAAATCCAAGGACATCCTGGCAAAACAAACGAATGAGTCGAGACATCCTCAAAATTCCTGCGCGCGGGACGCGGCACGCGCGAGAAACCCTTGGAATTCCTGCGAGCGGGACACGAAAACAAGCATTTCGCCTGAGACATCCTCTGAATTCTGGCCCCCCACGAAGCCCCCGCTCGAGACACCCCCAAATTTTGCAAAACCAGCGTTTCCCTCGGGACATCCTCAACAAACTATGTAAAAACAACGTTTCGCTCGAGACATCCTGACACAATTCTAAGAAATCCTGACAAAACAAGCGAATTAGTCGAGACATCCTCGAAATTCCTGCGCGCGGGACGCGGCACGCGCGAGACATCCTCGGAATTCCTGCGCGCGGGGCGTTTTTCCGCGTCGCGGTCGGGGCTCCAGACCCCGTTATTTGTAGAGGATTTTGTGAAAAACGCTCCGCATTTTTTTTTGCGAGGGAAAGCGGTGGTCTGCGGACCCCCGGTTGTTTATAGAGGATCCGAGATGGGGGGCGCACTTTCCTCGAGCGGGCACGCACGAAACGCAATTTTTCTATTGAGAATCAGCACTTTACTTCGTTATTTACGCCGAATAATTTCGCCAGCCCCCTTCAAGTCAAAACCGGGGGTAAACTTACTAAAAGAAGACCCTGGGCCTAAGCCCTTTCCGGGAAACATGATCGATCAACGAACCCGGAAAGGAATATAGAACTGTAACACATGGTAGCGTTTTCAAAGACACCTGATTGGGTGACGGGCAAGTGCAATGCTGATTGTATCGATCTTGATGTACCGTGCCGAGGGCTGTGCTCTGCTGCACCGTGCTGAATTGCGATGTGCCATGCCGCGGTTGTGCTCTATAGCGTCGTGGATCGAGTCTTCCTTTGCATCCGAGTCCTGACCGAACTGATCTGGATCTGAAGCTCGAGCTGCCTGAACACATAGTAGCTGCCCCAGAGCTAATTGACAGGGGGACGTGCCAAGGGACATGCCAAGAGGACGCGCCGCGAAACGTCCCAAGGGACGCGCCAGGCGACGTGCCAAGGGACGTGCCATGGGGTCGCACCGTAGGACGTGCCAAGGGGACGCGCTACGGGACATCCTCAAAATTCCTGCGCGCGGGACGTGGCACGCGTGAAACATCCCCGGAATTCTTGCGAGCGGGACGTGAAAACAAACATTTCGCCTGAGACATCCTCTGAATTCTGCCCCCCCCACGAGGCCCCCGCTCGAGACATCCCCCAAGTTTGCAAAACCAGCGTTTCGCTCGAGACATCCTCAACACATTATGAAAAACAAGAGTTCGCTCGAGACATCCTGTCAAAATCCAAGGACATCCCGCCAAAACAAACGAATGAGTCGAGACCTCCTCAAAATTCCTGTGCGCGGGACACGGCACGCGCGAGACATCCTTGGAATTCCTGCGAGCGGGACACGAAAACAAGCATTTCGCCTGAGACATCCTCTGAATTCTGGCCCCCCACGAAGCCCCCGCTCGAGACATCCCCAAATTTTGCAAAACCAGCGTTTCCCTCGGGACATCCTCAACAAACTATGTAAAAAAAAAGCGTTTCGTTCGAGACATCCTGACACAATTCTAAGACATCCTGACAAAACAAGCGAATTAGTCGAGACATCCTCGAAATTCCTGCGCGCGGGACGCGGCACGCGCGAGGCATCCTCGGATGCCTGCGCGCGGGGCGCTTTCCCGCGTCGCGGTCGGGGCTCCAGACCCCGTTATTTGTTGAGGATTCTGCGAAAAACGCTTCGCACCTTTTTTTTACGAGGGAAAGCGGGGGTCTGCGGACCACCGTTTTTATCGAGGATCCGAGATGGGGGGCGCACTTTCCTCGAGCGGGCACGCACGAAACGCAATTTTTCTATTGAAAATCAGCACTTTACTTCGTTATTTACGCCGAATAATTTCGCCAGCCCCCTTCAAGTCAAAACCGGGGGTAAACCTACTTTAAGAAGACCCTGGGCCTAAGCCCTTTCCGGGAAACATGATCGATCCACGAACCCGGAATGGAATATAGAACTGTAACACATGGCAGCGTTTTCAAAGACACTTGATTGGGTGACGGGCCGTGGGCCAATGCAATGCTGAGTGTATCGATCTTGATGTACCGTGCCGAGGGCTGTGCTGTGCTGCGCCGTGCTGAATTGCGATGTGTCATGGCGCGATTGTGCTCTATAGCCTTGTGGATCGAGTCCTCCTTTGCATCCGAGTCCTGACCGAACTGATCTGGATCTTAAGCTCGAGCTGCCTGAACACATAGTAGCTGCCCCAGAGCTAATGGACAGGGGGGCATGCCAGGAGGACGCGCCGCGAAACGTCCCAAGGGATGGCAGGCGACGTGCCAGGGGGCGTGCCATGGGGTTCGCACCGGGGGAACGTGCCTATGGGGGACGCGCTACGGAATACGTGGCCATATGGATGTGCCACGGGATGTGCCAGGGAGCGCCCACGCGACGTGCCAGGGGGACTGCAAGGGGGCGGCCCACGGACGTTGCAAGAACGTGCAAATGCCAAATGTGCGGGTCCTCGATTTGTGTACGTGCCGAGGGCCGTGCTTGTGTTGCGCGGTGTCCATTGCGATTTGCATGGCGCGATTGTGCTCTATAGCCTTGTGGATCGAGTCCTCCTTTGCATCCGAGTCCTGACCGAACTGAACTGGATCTTAAGCTCGAGCTGCCTGAACACATAGTAGCTGCCCCAGAGCTAATGGACAGGGGACCATGCCAGGAGGACGCGACGCGGAACGTCTCAAGGGACGCGCCAAGCGACGTGCCACGGGACGTGCCATGGGAACGCACCGCGGGACGTGCCAAGGGGACGCGCTACGGAACGTGCCAATGGATGTGCCACAGGATGTGCCAGGGGACACGCCACGCGACGTGCCAGGGGGACTCGCCAAGGGACGCCCCACGGAACGTGCCAAGCGAGCGTGACGTGAATCCCAGGAATTCCTACGAGCGGGACGTGAAAACAATCATTTCGCCTGAGACATCATCTGAATTCTGGCCACCCACGAGGCCCCCGCTCGAGACATCCTCCAATTTTGCAAAGCCAGCGCTTCGCTCGAGACATCCTCAACACATTATGAAAAACAAGCGTTTCGCTCGAGACACCCGGTCAAAATCACAAGAAATCCTTTCCAAACGCACAAATTTGATTAGACATCCTCAACATTCCTGCGCGCGGGACGCGGCACGCGCGAGGCATCCTCTGAATTCCTGCGAGCGGGACGTGGAAGCAAGCATTTCGCCTGAGACATCCTCTGAATTCTGGCACCCCACGAGACCCCCGCTCGAGACACCATTCAATTTTGCAAAACCAGAGTTTCGCTGGAGACATCCTGAACAAATTCTGCAAAACAAGCGTTTCGCTCGAGACATCCTGCCACAATTCTAAGAAATCCTGGCAAATCAAGCGAATTAGCCGAGACACCTTCAATAAACTGTGAAAACAAGCGTTTCGCTCGAGACATCCTGTCAAAATCCTAAGAAATCGCTAAACAAACTAATTAGTCGAGACATCCTCAACATTCCTGCGCGCGGGACGCGGCACGCGCGAGACATCCTCTGAATTCCTGCGAGCGGGACGTGAAAACAAGCATTTCGCCTGAGACATCTTCATTTTGGCCTCCACGAGGCTCCGTCGAGCCACCCCCAATTTTGCAAAACAGCGTTTCGTCGAGACATCCTCAACAACTTTGAAAAAACAAGGTTTCGCTCGAGACATCTGCCAACATTCTAGACATCTGCAAAACAAGCGAATTAGTCGAGACATCCTCGAAATTCCTGCGCGCGGGACGCGGCACGCGCGAGACATCCTCGGAATTCCTGCGCGCGGTGCGCTTTTCCGCGTCGCGGTCGGGGCTCCAGACACAGTTATTTATCGAGGATTCTGCGAAAAACCTTCCGCTTTTTTTAGCGAAGGAAAACGGTGGTCTGCGGATCCAGTTTTTATTGAGGATCCGAGATGGGGGGCGCACTTTCCTCGAGCGGGCACGCGCGAAACGCACTTTTTCAAAACATGATGGACCCACGAACCCGGAAAGGGATATAGACGTGTGGAGCATGGACACGTGTTCACGATACCCAAGTGGGCGACACCTCACGAGACATTCCACGAGACACCCCACGAAACATTCCACGAGACCCCCCACGATACATTCCACGAGACACCCCACGAAACATTCCACGAGGCACCCTCGCGAAACACAAAGATTTCGAGGCCCAGGAACGTTGCTTCTTGGGACCCTCCTGGGGCCTTTTGGGGCTTCCTGGGGCCTCCTGGGGCCTCCTGGGGCTCCTGGACCCTCCTGGGTCTTCCTTGGGCCTCTTGGGCCCTCCTGGGCCCTCCTGGGGCTCTCCTGGCGCCTCTCCTGGGCCCTCCTTGGGCCTCCTTGGGCCCCCTGGTGCCTCTTGGGGCCTCCTGGGTCGTCCTGGGCCCTCCTGGGCTCTCCTGGGCACTCCTGGGGCCTCCTGGGGCCCCTTGGGTTCTCCTGCGGCCTCCTGGGGCCTCCTGGGGCCTCTTGGGCCCTCCTTGGGCCTCCTGGGGCTGCGCCAGCGCTCCCAGGGCCACGGTCCCATGTAAACTGCAATAGATTCGCGCTTTCAAAGCCACGATTCCTCGTAAATTACGCTGCGTCCGCGCTGCCAGTGCCACGATCCCGTGTAAACTACGCTGCGTCCGCGCTCCCAGGGCCACGATCCTTTCTAAAATTACGTTACGTCAGCGCTCCCAGGGCCCCGATCCATCGTAAATTACGCTGCGCCCGCGCTCACAGGGCCACGATCCCTCGTAGATTACGCTGCGCCCGCGTTGCCAGGGCCACGATCCATCGTAAATTACGCTGCGCCCGCGCTCCCAGGGCCACGATCCTTAGTAGATTACGCTGCGCCCGCGCTGCCAGGGCCCCGATCCATCGTAAATTACGCTACGTCAGCGCTCCCAGGGCCGCGATCCCTCGTAGATTACGCTGCGCCCGCGCTGCCAGGGCAACGATCCATCGTACATTACGCTGCGTCCGCGCTCCCAGGGCCACGATCCCTCGTAGATTACGCTGCGTCCGCGCTGCCAGGGCCACGATCCATCGTAAATTACGCTGCGTCCGCGCTCCCATGGCCACGATCCATCGTAACTGACGCTGCGTCCGCGCCCCCAGGGCAGCGATTCCTCGTAAATTACGCTGCGTCCGCGCTCCCAGGGCCATGATTCCTTGTACATTACGCTGCGCCCGCACTCCTTCCTACGGGCAATCTAGCAACACAAGCGAATTAGCCTAGACATCCTCGAAATTCCTGCGCGCGGGCGAGACATCCTCGGAAGTCCTGCGCGCGGTGCGCTTTTCCGCGTCGCGGTCGGAGGGTCTGCGGACCGCGCTGTTGGTCGAGGATCCGAGATGGGGGGCGCACTTTCCTCGAGCGGGCACGCACGAAACGCATGTTTTCAAATTCTCATGGCGAAGGACCCGACCATATGCAATTGTGAATAACGCTTTGAAGGTGCCGCTTTCGGTGGGGCTCCCTATGGGGCCACGAAAGGCGTGCCACGAAACGCTGTCCTGAGCGTACGGGACGCATGCGGGTGGTAGCACTGGGGCCTGTGGTGGAGCCCCCTATGGAGCCACGAAGCGCTCCCCTGGGCGTACGGGACGCATGCGGGCGGTAGCACTGGGGCCTTCGGTGGAGCTCCCTATGGGGCCACGATGCGCTGTCTTGGGCCATCGGCGACGAAACGTGTGAGGGGTGTGCCGAAATGTGTGCGGTGCCGCCATGCCAACGCAGCCACTGGGGCTCTCGGTGGAGCTCCCTATGGGGCCACGAGACGTGTGAGGGATGTGCCGAAATGGGTGCGGTGCCGCCATGCCAACGCAGCCACTGGGGCCATCGGTGGAGCTCCCTATGGGGCCACGAAACGTGTGAGGGGTGTGCCGAAATGGGTGCGGAGCCGCCATGCCAACGCAGCCACTGGGGCCTTCGGTGGAGCTCCCTATGGGGCCACGAAGCGTGTGAGGGGTGTGCCGAAATGGGTGCGGCGCCGCCATGCCAAC
>CAUYUJ010019726.1:62110-94610 GCA_963575745.1 Prorocentrum cordatum
GCCAGTGCTTGTTCTCGTGGCGGGATGGTGGCGTCTTCCTTTTCTTGTTTGCTCCTCCTTCTCAGCGTCTTCATTTTCCCCCGATGTTTCTCTCTCTCTCTCTCTCTGTTTCTCTCCCTCTCCCTATGTGCTTCTTAGTTGTATTATATGTTTGTTTTCGCTCTCTCTCTCTCTCTCGTTCTTTCTCGTTGTTTGTAGCGTTATTCGTTCTTATATATATATATATGTTTATATTATATATTATATATATATATATATATAATATATATGTCTCCTCGCTCTCCTGCCCCCCCCCCGCCTCCTCCGCCCTTGTTTATTTTCCCTCGTTCGCTGCCTCTTCCCTCCTTATCCTACCCTTCCGCTTCGCTCTCCTCCGCCTCCTGCGCCGCCCTCCCCCGCCTCCTCCAGCCTCATCCCGCTCTCCCGACCTCCCTTCCTACCTCCCCCCCTCTCTCTCCGGGGACCTGGTAGGCGAGCCCTCCTCACCCTCATCCTCTTTGTCGTCGTCGTCGTTGCCGCCGCCCTCGCCGCCGCCGAAGGCAGCCGAAGGCAACCCAAGGCTGCCGAAGGGCGTCCACGGCCCACGGCCGCCTTCGCCCCTCGAGGGCCGCCGCAGCCGTCGTCGTCTCCGCCGGCGCCGCCGCGCGCCCGCCGCCCGCCCCCTCGGGCTGCCTGCCGCCGGCAGGCCACGGCCGCCGACGGCAGGCCGCGGACGGCAGGCCGCCGTCGCCGCCGCTGTCGGCGCCCGCGCCCCGCAGGAGGCCCCCTGCCACGCCCGCGGGACGGCCTGCCCGCCGACCTCGCGGCGGCGGTGCCCGCCCCCCCGCCCCGTGCAGCGCGGCCGGGGCGCGGTGGAGGGCCAGCCGCGGCCGCGCTCCCGGTCGGGATTGGAGGGGGGAGGGAGGGAGGGAAGGAGGGAGGGAGGGAGGGAGGGACGGCCGAGGCTGACGCTGCAGCGACGGCGCCTGCAGCAGCAGTGGGGGCACGCGCTGGCGGAGGCGGCGCGGGTCGCGCTGCTGGATGAGCTCCTGCTCCCCCTGCGGGCTCTGCTGTGCGCGGGGGGCGGGCCGAGGGCCGGGGCCTGGCTGCTCCCTGCGGAGAAGGGCGAGGACTGGATGCTCGACGATGAGTTCGCCGCGGCGGTCCACCTTCGGCTGGCGCTGCCCCTTCACCTGCCGCCCGCGTGCGCGGTCTGCGCCCGCGCAGGCGCAGCACGACCCGCTGGCCACGCACGCGCTCTGCTGCCCCCGGGGCCCAGGCCACGTGAGCTGGCACGAGCGCGTCAAGCACGCGTAGGCCCGCGTGCCGAAGACACGCTCGGGGCCCCGCCGCAGCTGGAGCAGATGGTAGTGGGCTGCGCCCCACGGGCGCGAGGCGCGACTCGACCTGAGCTCCGCGCTGCCGGGGGGCCGCACCAGGCATGCGGACTTCACCGTCGGCCACCCGAGCGGCAGGGGGTCGGTCGCCCGGTCCGCTGCTTCGCGGGACGGCGGGCTCGCCCTCACGTTGGACCGCACCACGCGGACCCGCTACCCACACCCCGAGCTCGTGCCGCTGGCATTGGAGAGCGGGGGCCGTGTGGGGCTGTCCGCGCTGGCACTGTTGGGCGCGCTGCACGCTCCGCTGCTGCGGGACGAGAGGGTCGGCGCGATGCGGCGCGCGTATTGGCGCATCGCCACGGCGCTCCAGCGCGCGCAGGCCAAGACGGTCCTGCGCGCGGCGCAGCCAGGCGCGGGCGCGTTCGGCTGGCAGGGGCCTGAAAAGGATCGCCCATCCACGCGGGGCATGCGAACCTGCCTGGGGCGGGTCATGAGCCAGGGGCGTGGCGGAAAGCATGGGGCTG
Organism: Prorocentrum cordatum; assembly: GCA_963575745.1. Taxonomy (NCBI): domain Eukaryota; class Dinophyceae; order Prorocentrales; family Prorocentraceae; genus Prorocentrum; species Prorocentrum cordatum. The sequence continues at coordinate 63,954 of CAUYUJ010019726.1, forward strand.
CACGCCAGTGCCGCGGCGGCGACCAAGCCTGCATGGGAAGACCCGCCGCAGTGGCACACCCTCGGGCCCTGCCGCGCACGCATCCGGCGCTGGCCGCCGGCCAAAGCTGCGGGCGCCGTGGCGCAGCTGGGCGAGGAGCTGCCAGCGGGGCGGGCGGCTGAGCGGGCGCTGGGCTTCCTGGCTCTGGGCCAGGGCTGCTGGCCGGAGCTCGCGGTGGACCGCGCTATCGTCGCGTGCGCCGTGACGGTCCCATTCGTCGGAAAGGCCCTGGCCGGCGCAGTCCTTCCGCTCTGGGGTCTGGGGCCAGCCACTGCTGAGCGGTGTGCTGGTCCTGGTTTTGGTGGGTTGCGCCGGCTCACGATCAAGAAGTGTTCGGGCGCTTGGGTGGACGCGGTCGCCGCCTGGAGGGTGGGAGGGAGGGAAGGAGGGAGGGAGGGAGGCGGGATAGAGGAAGGAGGAAGGGAGGAGGAGGGAGGAGGAGAAGAGGGGAGGAGGAGGAGGAGGAGGAGGAGGTGGAGGAGAGGAGAGGAAGAGGGCCGGGAGAGAGGGAGGAGGAGGAGGAGGAGGAGGAGGAGAGAGGAGGAGGAGGAGGAGGGAGGAGGAGGAGGAGGAGGAGGAGGGGAGGAGGAGGAGTGAGGAGGAGGGCGGGAGGAGGGAGGGAGGGAGGGAGGGAGGGAGGGAGGGAGGAGGGAGGATGGGAGGGAGGGAGGGAGGGAGGGAGGGGGAGGATGAGGGAGGAGGGAGGAGGGAGGGAGGGGAGGGAGGGAAGAAGGGAAGGAAGGGAGGAAGGGAGGAGAGGGAGGGAGGGAGGCAGGCAGGAGGGAGGGAGGGGAAGGAAGAAGGAAGGAAGGAGGAAGGAAAGGAAGGAAGGAGGACGGAAGGGGAGGGAAAGGAAGGAGGGAGGGAGGGAGGGAGGGAGCGAGGAGGGAAGAGGTAGGAAGAGAGGAGTGAGGAAAAGGAGGAGGATGGAGGGGAGGAGGAGGAGGAGGAGGAGAAGGAGGAGGGGGAGAACGAGGAACACGAGCAGGAGCAGGAGCAGGAGGAGCAGCAGGCGGAGGAGGAGGAGGAGGAGGAGGAGGAAGAGGAGGAGGAGGAGGAGGAAGAGGAGAAAGGGGAGGAAGGCGGGAGGATGAGGAGGAGGAGGAAGAGGAGGAGGAGGAGGACGAGATGGAGGACGAGGAGGAGGACTCTAGAATGCGATGACGCCGATGCGGGGGTACCTGTGAGTGCCAGCCGAAAGCTGCGCAGACCGTTGCAGTTTTGAGGAGCCGGAATGTTATACTATGCTGCTGCTCTCCCTTTCTTCCTCACGGGCCACCCCAGGCTCCCCACAATCGCGGCAACTTGAAGGAAACACAAGCCCCTGGCACCGCTCGGACGTGTGCATTTTTCCTTCGGCGAGGGCCATCGAGGAGCATCCTTGAGCATTTGGCGAAAAAAACTCGCACGAAACCGAACAAAACACAGGGAATGGACGTCGGAGCGATGGCGAGAGCCGTATGAGGGGTGAGCCAGGGACAACACTCGAGGACCTGCCCATCCCCACGGATCTCTCCGAGCTGCGGGTGCGCGGCGGTCCGCGTTTTAGCTTACGTTTCCCAGGCCCTTGGCCGAGCTAACTGCTGAGCGAATGCTGAAACCGGGTGCCATAGACCAAAAACGCAGCGTCAACATGTTAAAACAAGGGAGGGGGAGGAGGAGGAGGAGGAGGAGGAGGAGGAGGAGGAGGAGGAGGAGGAGGAGGAGGAGGAGGAGGAGGAGGAGAGGGGAGGAGGGGGAGGAGGAGGAGGAGAAAAGGAGGAGGAGGAGGAGGAGGAGGAGGAGGAGGAAAGGGAGGAGGAGGAAAGGCGGAGGAGGAAAGGAGGAGGAGGATGAGGAGGAGGAAAGGAGGAGGAGGAGGAGGAGGAGGAGCAGGAGGAGGTGTGGTGGGGCCTGGGGCTGCGCACAGGCAGTCCTTTCCATCTTCTCCTGTATCTCCTATGTTCGCCTCATTGTCCTTCCTCAGCTTTTCATCCTGGACTGAAGCAGGGGAAGGTTAGCAGCCACAGGCTGCATGGCGGGTGTTCTGCAATATGAGTTCACGCGGATCAACAGCATGAGGGTGATGATGAGGAGAAGGGATGAGAATTGGGTGGGAGGCGGGCGACCCTTCCCAGAGGGCCCAAACATTTGAACCACCAAAGGGGGAAGCAGTCATAATGAAGCTCAGAACGTTCATGTTAAACGCTTGGGGTCTTTTCGGATCCTTCTTTGTCATGCCCCTGCTCCTCCTCGAGGGCGCGGAGGCACGAGGAAGATGAGAGGTGGAAGAGAGGGAAGAGGGGTTCGTACCATTGTGGCTCGATGATCTCCAAGAAGAACCAGCTGCTATTCGCAGAGGCCAGCTGATCCGCTCATCCTCACGGACACGGCATGGCTCACCCCTCAGGACATCCGCGGCCCGCCTCCGCGTTCATACTCGTTTCCCTTCTCGTGGGCCCCGAGAAGGCAGCCTGTGCCAGCCTCGGAGAGCAGTTGCTGACTGCCGCGCGCCGCCCAGGAGATGCGAGCGCTCACGGCGCTTGGCCTCCTGGTGCGGCCCCGGCGGCGCCCGCGGGGTCGCAGGCTGTGGCCGCCTCCGTCGTTGTGCAGGCCTCTGGTTTCATCGAGGCAGCCCGGAAGAGTCCTCGCCCGGAGGACGCCAGCGTCGTCAAGCTCGCCGAGGCCCGGCGGTTACCAGAGGTGGCCCTGGCCCTGGGTGCCCCCCAGTCTTTCGCGCCACCCAGGAGCTTGGCATCGCTCGGACGTGTGCATTATTCCTTCGGCGAGGACCATCGAGGAGCATCCTTGATCATTCGGCGAACAAGCCTCGCACGAAACCGAAAGCACAGGGAATGGAAGTCCGAGCGATGGCCAGGAAGCCCCTCGGGCCGTCCAGGCCTCGTGAGCAGTGTTCAGGAGGCCGCCCTGGCGTCACCGGAGAAGCTGGGGCCACCCTGTTGCCGGGGCCACCGCTGGCAACGCCGAATGAGGTGCAGGGCGATTTGCCGGCTCCGAGGGCGCACAGTGCCGACCTCGGCGTCAACAGCAGCGCCGACGGCAGCGCTGCCTCTGCCGCACCGGCCCCCGCGGACTCCGAGGCGGACGCGGGTGCAGAGGAGGACAACGCGACAGCAGGGCCGGTGAAGGGGCACGTGGTGGCCAAGGTGTCTTCGTCCGCTGGGTCTGGCGAGTGCCGCCCCGACTCGGAGGGGGCCAGCCTGACGTGCTGCAGCGCCTACACGCGCAGCGCCACCCGCCCGGGCTGCAGATCCAACGCCAGCTGGGCCGAGGCGAAGGCCGCCTGCAAGGCCAAGGGGATGGAGCTCTGCTCGAAGGCGTTCATCAATGACGGCCTGGGGAAGGGCGCCGGCTGCCCAGAGCTCGACGGAACCGTCATGTGGACCAGCGAGGAGTGTGTCGTGTCGCCGCTGCAGGTGCCCGCGGTGGCGGCAGCGTCGACGCCCAGCCCGCCGGCAAAGGAAGGCTGGGTGTACGTGTTGCCGCACAAGCTTTCAGCATCGGCAGCCAGGGACAGGCCCGAGGACTCGGCCTTCACGTACTACCAGTTCGAGCCCCTCAGGGTGCGCGGCCCCCAACAGGTCATGGAGATCGCCGAGATCGTGCTCTCGAACAACGGCTGGCAGGTCAGCACGTCGGGGGCCACCGTGAGCACCCCATTGGGGGCCACGGACTGCAACCTGCTGATCGACGGCAACACCAGTTCGATCTGGACCGACCTGAAGCTGGAGCCCGTTACCATTCGGCTCCCCGAGCCCGAAAGCGTAGACGGCTTTGGCTTCATCACGGGCAGCGTGGCCGCCCACGACCCCGTGCGGTGGAAGTTCAGGGGCTCCCTCGACGGGATCACGTGGACCACCCTGCAGCACCAGGCAGAGGACTACGCCGCCGACGTCCAGCGCCGGGAGCTCCAGGGCTTCGTCTTCGGGGAGCAGCGGCCGACGAGCGGTGCCGCGGCCCGCCCCGCGCCCGCCCCAGACAGCACCACCAGGGTGCCAGATGCCAGCAGCTACTCGGACAGCCTGCTCAACAAGACCTGGACCACCGCCGACCGCGCCGTCACCGAGGAGGCCGCAGCGGCGGCCCGCCGGGCGCACGTGGAGTCGGCGGAGCAGAAGTACCGGGAGGCGGTGGGCTCGGGCCCTGGGGCGCAGCAGGCGAAGCAGGAGAGGGGGGACGAGCCCGACGCGGTCCAGGCAGCAGCCCTCTCGACGTTCGGCGTGCTCGCCCTCCTTCTGGCCGGCGGCGTGGCCGCCTACTGCACGCACGTGCGGCTTGGCGCCAGCGCGGCGGAGCAGCCCGACAAGGCGCATCCCCCGCTGCCGCAGCGAGCGGACTGACGGAGGCGCCGTGCCCCCGCTATGACTGGGCTAGGACTGGGCCATGGCGATGGCCGCGGCGGGTCCGTGCGCCGTCCTCGATGCCCCGTGAGCAGAAATGTCCCCCCCGTCTACCCCCAACATTCAGGAGGTAAAGAAACATACAGACATAATGGATCGTCGACTCCCAGGAAAATATCGGAAAATATGGGAAGTGGGGGGGAAGACGGAAACCCAGAAAATATGGAAACGTATGGGGATTCCCGTTATTTGTGTGTATTTATTTGTGTGTTTGTGGGCCCCTTCAAACGTTCCTTCTGCTGCGCCAGGTGCCCGAGGGTGGTGAGCCCTGCCTCTGCCCCAGATCTTGGCCCCCCGGGGAGGTCCCCGGAGATCCCGGGGAGGCCCCCCCCGGAGGCACCCGGTCGGAAGCCCAAACACACGGTCCCCAGACCGCTCATGACACCCCCAGGAGACACCCCATCCTCGATGCTCCCGTGTCGAGGGCGGAACTTAGCAGCCGCGGGATGAGGGGCGCGGGGCCCCGCGAGGTGTGTAGCATCCGCGAGCCTCCCGACCCCCTCCTCCATTCTCATCTTCCTCGAAATCTTTCTCATCTTCCTCCTCTCCTTCTCCTCCTCTTCCTTCTTCTCCTCCTCATTCCCCGTCTTCCTTCTCCTTCCTCCTCCTCCTCCTCCTCCTCCTTCTCCTCCTCCTCCTCCTTCCTCGGCCTCAGTCCTTCGTCCTCCTCCGCAGACCGATTACTCCTAAGTGGTGGACCAGGCGGGCAAGGTCCTGCAGTCAGGCACAGTGGGCAGAGGCGGAGGCGACCTGGAGACCCACGAGGTGCCCTCTGACCAGGCAGGTGAGCAGGCGTAGGCGAGGGGCATTGCGCCCCCTGCGCGCTGCTCCACTGCTCCGCCTCTCCTGCCTCCTCCTCCTCTAGCTCCTCCTGCTGCTCCTCCTCCTCCTTCTCCTCCTCCTCCCCCTTCCTCCTCCTCCTCCTCATCCTCCTCCTCCTCCTCATTCTCCTCCTCCTCCTCCTCCTCCTCTTCCTCCTCATCTTCCTCTTCCGCCTGCTGCTCCTCCTCGTCCGCTTCGTCCTCCTCCGCTTGCTGAGCCTACTCCGCCTGACGCTGATACTCCGTCTCCGCCTCCTCATCCGCCTGCTGCTCCTCCTCCGCTTCCGTCTCCACCTCCTCCGCCTCCTCCGCTTCCTCCGCCTCCTCCTGATCCGCCTGCTGCTGCACCTCCTTCTCCTCCTGCTCCTTTTCCTCCTCCTCCTCCTCCAATCCTTTTCCATATACTTCTTCCTTGTCGCACCCCGAGGCAAGTTTTAAGGGCGGGCCGGGCGTTTCGCCTGAGACTTCCTCACCATGTATTGCCCTGAAACTCAAACATTGGCAACAGTTTCGCATATGGAGGGCGGGTCGTTTTCGAAACGTGGCTCTCGCCTTAGCGCCGCTCAAATTCGCTTTACACATTTGCTAGAGTTTTACAGGTGGAGGTCGGGTCGCTTTCACAATTTGGCTCTCGCCTTAGCGCATCGCGCATTCGTCTAAAAAATCCGCAAGAGTTTCACGTGGTGTCCAGGCGGTTTCTGTTCAAAATATGGCTCTCGCCTCAGCGCCTTGCACATTCGTTTTAAACAGTTACAAGAGCTTCACATATTGAGGGCGGGCCGTCTTCAAAATGCGGCTCTCGCCTTAGCGCCGCGTGCATTCGTTAAGACATAGTGTAAGAGTTTTGTGGATTGACTGCGGTGTCTTGTTTAACATGTGGCTCTCGCTTTGGCGCCGCGCACACTCGTATTTAACATTTGTAAGAGTTTCACGGATTCCCACGATCAGCGTACCAGAATCTGTGTTTTCGGAGGATTCAGGATTATGAGGGCGCAACAGTTACCGGTGCTGAAGTCCCAGGAACGGCGTTCTGGCACGATTCTGCATCGTTAAGACGCAACAGTCAGGTTGACCTGTGGCGCTGGAATCCCGAGGACAATGTTTTGGCAGGCGGAGGGGTCTTCAAACGGTTGTCTTCCAACGAGGCAGTTTCCTCAGCGGAGCTGCACCGTTTAAGGCGCCTGTGAAGGGGGAGTTTGGAGGGAGGGCGTATTCCAACATCGCTGATGACTCTAGGGTTTGCACTGGTCCTCCTCCGCCGACGCCTGCAGCGGCATCAGGCGCCGCCCCGCCTCCGCCCCCCCTCCCCGCCCCGCCCTGCTGCTCCTTCTGCCCCGCCCTGGCCTCTTTACTTCGGTCACTGAGAACTTGCCCGATACATATATATATACATATATATATGTGTATATATAAATATATATATATATATATACATATGTGTATAATATGTGTATATACATATATATATGTATATTTATATACATATATATATGTGTGTATATATACAGGTGTATATATATGCATATAAACACACATATAAAGATATATATATGTGTGTTTATATGCATATATATATATAGAGAGAGAGATTCCTCTTCCTATATTTTTATAAGCCCGGGCGGGGGGACCCCCCCAACAAAAAAAATGGCTCCCGGGATATGGAGCTTTGGGACCCTCCGGACGGGCCTCGAAGCGGCCCCCCGGGCCTCGCAGGGCGTTTTGCCAAGCCTTCACAGCACACCTAGGGCGATCAGGGGGGTCATCGGAGACGTCCCAGAGACCCCCAGGACAGCACAAGAGCGCTCCAAGAGTGATCGACGTGACCGCAAGATGGCCCAAGAGGCTTCCAGGACGGCCCCAAAGAGACCTCCAAGAGCACTCCCAAGAAGGCCCCAAGGGGCAAAAATCATTGATTTTCAATTGGTTTTTGGTGAATTTTGGGGTTCTCCTCTTTTCGGCTTCCCGACCCTCCAAGACGGCGGTCTTCTGGGCTTCCGAAGTCGCCTGGGAGGCTCCAAACTCGCCCCACAAAGGAGGAGCCTCCGCAAAAAAAGAGCTGAGGAGGATGGGGAGAATGCGCAGGGCATGGCGAAAATTAGGAAAAAGAAGCATGGAGAAAGGACAACGAATAACATCATTATAGCGGCGATGCCAGACAAGGCAACAAGGAGTGTTTGCTGAATTGTTGGCTTGGCCTTCCTGCTATTCCGCCTGCATACCAAACTTCGAGGACCGAGGTGCATGGCGCGAAGCGCCACTGCAGTCTTGTATACATACACACACATATATATATATATATATATATATATATATACACATACAAGACTGCATTGGCGCTGCGCGCCATGCACCTTGGTTCTTTAAGTTCTGCACGCAAGCGGAATGCGTGCGTGCGTGCATGCGCGCATGTATGTATACACGCGCACGTGCATGCACGGTCCGTACACATGTCTAGGTGTATACAATATACTTACATTGTTGTATGTGTGTATCAGGGGCATCCTCGGGCATCTTCGCTGCATGCCACGAAACCCTCAACGACTGGGTCACAATGAGAAATGTCATGGGACCAAAATCAATGAATGTTGGCATTCGGAAACATCGTGGGGGTGTTTTCGGGGCCCTCGTGGGCCGTTTTGGCGCCTTCATGGTCCGTCCTGGGGCCTTCTTGGGCCGTCTTGGGGAGCTTGGGCCCGCTGGAGCCCCCTTTGGACCCATCTTGGGCACTTCTGGGGACCTCCCATGGCCCTTTTGGGTATGTGCTGGGAGCCCTTGGGGGGCCTCTTGGTTCCATTATGGGCTGTCTTGGGGCTCTTGTGGGCGATCGTGGGGCCCGGCTCGGCCGTCTTGAAGCTTTCTAGGGGGCCTTTTGGAGCGTCTTGAGGCGATCTCGGGGGCTTTGAAACCGTTTTGAAAGCTGATGAAATCCGAAAGGCGAATCTGCTGAAATTGAAAGTTTTACGGAGGGAATGGGACGATTTCTGTGCTTTGAAGGCCCCTTGGACAGCTGTGGACAGCTGTTTGGGGTGCCTTGGGGGTCGTTATGGTGGAATTCGGAAACATCGTGGGGGTGTTTTCGGGGCCCTCGTGGGCCGTTTTGGCGCCTTCATGGGCCGTCCTGGGGCCTTCTTGGGCCTTCTTGGGCCGTCTTGGGGAGCTTGGGCCCGCTGGAGCCCCCTTTGGACCCATCTTGGGCACTTCCGGGGACCTCCCATGGCCCTTTTGTGTTTGTGCTGGGAGCCCTTGGGTGGCCTCTTGGTTCCATTATGGGCTGTCTTAGGGCTCTCGTGGGCGATCGTGGGGCCCGGCTCGGCCGTCTTGAAGCTTTCTTGGTGGCCTTTTGGGGCGTCTTGAGGCGATCTCGGGAGCTTTGAAACCGTCTTGAAAGCGGATGAAATCCGAAAGGCGAATATGCTAAAATTGTAAGTTTTACGGAGGGTATGGGACGATGTTTGTGCTTTGAAGGCCCCTTGGAAAAGCTTTTTGGGGTGCCTTGGAGGTCTTTATGTAGGCATTCGGAAACATCGTGGGGGTGTTTTCGGGGCCCTCGTGGGCCGTTTTGGCGCCTTCATGGTCCGTCCTGGGGCCTTCTTGGGCCGTCTTGGGGAGCTTGGGCCCGCTGGAGCCCCCTTTGGACCCATCTTGGGCACTTCCGGGGACCTCCCATGGCCCTTTTGGGTCTGTGCTGGGAGCCCTTGGGGGGCCTCTTGGTTCCATTATGGGCTGTCTTGGGGCTCTCGTGGGCGATCGTGGGGCCCGGCTCGGCCGTCTTGAAGCTTTCTAAGGGGGCCTTTTGGAGCGTCTTGAGGCGATCTCGGGGGCTTTGAAACCGTCTTGAAAGCTGATGAAATCCGAAAGGCGAATATGCTAAAATTCTAAGTTTTACGAAGGGAATGGGACGATGTTTGTGCTTTGAAGGCCCCTTGGAAAGCTTTTTGGGGTGCCTGGGGGTCTTTATGTTGGCATTCGGAAACATCGTGGGGGTGTTTTCGGGGCCCTCGTGGGCCGTTTTGGCGCCTTCATGGGCCGTCCTGGGGCCTTCTTGGGCCGTCTTGGGGAGCTTGGGCCCGCTGGAGCCCCCTTTGGACCCATCTTGGGCACTTCCGGGGACCTCCCATGGCCCTTTTGTGTTTGTGCTGGAAGCCCTTGGGTGGCCTCTTGGTTCCATTATGGGCTGTCTTAGGGCTCTCGTGGGCGATCGTGGGGCCCGGCTCGGCCGTCTTGAAGCTTTCTTGGTGGCCTTTTGGGGCGTCTTGAGGCGATCTCGGGGGCTTCGAAACCGTCTTGAAAGCTGATGAAATCCCAAAGGCGAATATGCTAAAATTGTAAGTTTTACAAAGGGAATGAGACTTTTTTTGTTGTTTGAAGGCCCCTTGGAAAGCTTTTTGGGGTGCCTTGGGGGTCTTCTGGGGCCTCCCTTGAGCCTTTCTGATGACCCCTCGGATCGCTCTGGGTTTGCTGGCAAGGCGTTTGTGGAGACCCGGAAAGCCGGGTGACCTTTTCCAAGGACGTCCAAGGGAGCCCAAGAACCCCAGATCCTGGGGGTCCAGTTTTGGGGGGGGGGAGGGTTTCCTCCCCCCCCCCCGGGCTTGCACAAAAATAGGAAGAGGAATATATGTGTATATATCTCCTCCTCCTCCTCCTCCTCCTCCTTCTGCTCCTCCCTCCTCTCCTCCTCTCCTCCTCCTCCTCCTCCCTCCTCCTCCTCTTCAGTACCTCCCCGGGCTGCGGTGCCGACGGGGCGGCGGGGCCCCCGCGAGGTGTCCGCCATCCGCGAGCCTCCGGCGGCGCTGGCCGCGGCCGGGCGTGCCGGCGCGGACGTGCCGCTGGCGCCCGGGCGCGCCGCTGGGCGGCGGGGCCCCGGCCAAGACGGCCATCGTCAGCGCCGTCGCAGTGACCGTCGTCGTCGTCGTCGTCGTCGTCGTCGTCGTCGTCGTCGTCGTCGTCGTCGTCGTCGTCGGTCGTCGTCGTCGTCGTCGTCGTCGTCGTCGTCGGGACCGTCGTCGGCGTCGGCGGCGTCGTCGTCGTCGTCGGCGGCGTCGTCGGCGGCGTCGGCGTCGTGCGTGGGCGACGTCGACAGCGTCGGCAGCGTCGTCGTCGCCAGCGTCGTTAGCGTCGTCGTTGCCAGCGTCGTTGGCGTCGTAGTCGTCGTTGGCGTCGTAGTCGTCGTCGTCGTCGTCGTCGTCGTCGTCGTCGTCGTCGTCGTCGTCGCCGTCGTCGTCGTCGTCGTCGTCGTCGTCGTCGTCGTCGTCGTTGGCCTCGTCGGCGTCGTTAGCGTAGTCGACGTCGCCAGAGATGGAAGATGGGAGGGGGAAGAAGATGAGGGCAGCAGGGGAGAAGCGGAACGACGATATCGAGACAAGGGGAGGCGAATCAGGACAAGGACAAGGAATAGGAGTTTTAGAAAATGAGGAGCAAGGGCAAACAAAGAGCAGGTGGGGGAGGGTGATGCTGACGAGGAGGAAAGGAGGAAGGGTGAAGGGGAGGGAGGGGCAGGGAAGGACGAGGAGCAGGATACCTGGAGGATGAGAAGGGGGGGAGGATGGGGAGCACGGGAGGCAGAGGGAGAAGGGGGGAACGATGGGATCAGCAAGGGCGGAGCAGGGGGTGACTGATGAACGAGTGAGGGAGGGCTTGTGACATTGATGAGCAGAACGCGTAGTTACGAGTGCAAGGTACGAAGAGTTGTATTCTCTTTCTCCTCGTGTTCTTTGTCCTGAGCCCTCAGCCCTAAGCCCTGACGCCCTGAGCCCTCAGCGCACTGACGCCCTGACGCCCCGACGCCCTGACGCCCTGACGCCCTGACGCCCTAAGTCCAGGAGCCCGACGCCCTGTGCCCTCAGTTCTGTACCCTGATCGCTGAAACCTAAGCCATAGAACACAAATCCCGGAACCCTAAGCCCTAAGCCCTAAGCCCTAAACAGTAAGTCCGGCGTCCTCAGCCCTCAGCCCATTCCCCTAAGTCCTAAGCCCCAAGACCTCGCCCCTGAGCCCTAAGCCCTGTGAGCCCTGTCCCCTGGGCCCCCAGCCCTAGCCCCCAACCTCTAAGCCCCGGGCCCTAAGCTCTCAGCCCTCAACCCAAACCCCTAAGCCCCAAGCCCTGAGCCTTGCACCCGAAGCCCCCAGCTTGAAGCCATAATGCCTAACTCTTAGGCCCTAAGCCCAAAACTCAAACCTCTAAGCCCTAACCCCTAAGGTCAAGCCCGAAACCCAAGGACCCAAGCCCTATGCCCTAAGCCCTTAACACCTACGCCATAAGCCCTGGGCATTAAGCCCTAGCCCCTAAGCCCTGCCCTGAGCCAGAGCCCCCAAGCCCGAAGCGTAGAACCCAAGCCATTGCAACCTCAGCTCTAAACCATTATCCCTGATTCCTAACCCCAAAATCTTAAACGCCGAAACCCCAACCACAGAAGCCTGAGCCGTAAGCCCCAAGCCCCGAGCCATAACTCCTCACCCTACGGCCTAAGCCCGCAACCCCCAAACCCCAGACCCTGATACGGAGCCCTAAGCCCGATGCCTTATGCCCTCAGCCCTGAGCCCTGATCACTAAACCCTGCAACCTAACCCCAAAGCCCCAACTCCTGAACCCTAATACCGGAAAGAGCGTGTTCTACCGCTGCTGGCGGAAAACCGGGGGGGGTCACTACCGGTCCCCCTTCTGGAAAACCGGGGGGGTCACTACCGGTTCGAACCCCTCCCCCCCCCCCCAGTTCATCATGAAAAGGGGGGGGGTCACTACCGGTTCGAACCCCCCCCCCCCCTCGAAAACCGGGGGGGGTCACTACCGGTTCGAACCCCCCCCCCCCCCTCGAAAACCGAGGGGGGGTGCGGACAGTGGTGGGGACGGTGTTGGTGGGGACAGTGGTGAGGGGACAGCGGGACAGTGGTGGGGACAGTGGGGTGGGACAGTGGGACAGTGGTGGGGACGGTAGTGGTGGGGACAGTGGTGGGGACAATGGTGGGAACAGGGGGGACAGTGGACAGTGGTGGGGACGGTGGTGGTGGGGACAGTGGTGTGGGGACAGTGGGAATGAGGTGGAAACAGTGGGACAGTGGAGGGTACAATGGTGGTGGGGACAGTGGTGAAGGCGGTGGCGAGGACGGCGGTGGGACAATGGGACAGAGGTACAGTGGGGACAGTGGTGGGGACAGTGGGGACAGTGGTGGGAACAGTGGGACAGCTCAGTGGGACAGCGGAGGAGTCAGTGGGACAGTGGGGACAGTGGGGATAGTCGGGCAGTGGTTGGGGCCGTGGAGACAGTGGGGAGAGTGGAACCGTGGTGGGAACAGTGGTGGGGACAGTGGGGACAGTGCGACAGTGGTGGGGGCACTGGTGGGGACAGTAGGGACGGTGGTGGAACCAGTGGGGACAGTGGTGGTGAGGACAGTGGCGCTGGGAACAACAGTGGGGGATGTGATGCGGACGGTGGTAGGGACCGGGAGTCGTTTGCTGGCGGTGCGTGGGGGGGGGGGGGTCGAACCGGTAGTGACCCCCTTCGGTTTTCGAGGGGGGGGGGGTCGAACCGGTAGTGACCCCCCCCGGTTTTCCGGACCGGAGGGGGGGGGGGGTTCGAACGGTAGTGCCCCCCCCGGTTTTCGAGGGGAGGGGGGGGGAGGGGTAGGGGAGGGGGGGAGGGAGGGGGGGGGGGGGAGGGGTTAGGGGAGGGGGGGGATTTTCGGGGGGGGGGGGGGAGCGCCCCCCGGGTTCCGGAGGAAAAGGTTGGCAATTTTCCACAGTAAAGCGGCGGTGAATCACGCTCTCTCTAATACCGAAGCCCCATGCCCCGACCCCGAAGCCCAAAGCCCTGAACCCTCAGCCCTAAGCCCAACCCCTAAGCCCTGGACCGCTGAACCCTAAGCCCTAGGCCCGCAGCCCGATGCCCTAAGCCCGAAGCGATAAGCTATGAATCCAAAGCCTTGTCCCCGAACCCTAAGCCCTGCGGCCTCGGCCCTAGACCCTGATGCCTAAGCCCCATGGCCTAAGCCCTAAGCCCAAAGCCCTACAGCCTAAAACCCTGAACCCGCAGCCCTAAACCCTAGACCTAATGCCGGAGCCCTACGCCCTACGCCCTAAACCTTAACACTTAAGCCCTAACCGCCTAATAAACCTTCAAACCTGATGCATTAACCCCCTAAGCCCTAAGCCCTAAACCTCCCTGGCCCCCGAAGCCTTAGCCCCTGAACCCGAAGCCCTAGGCCCTAAGCCCTCCCCCCCTCCCCCCCAAGCCCGACCCCCTGATGCCTAAGCCCTCAGCCCTGAGCCCTACCTAAGCCCCCCAGCCCGAACCCCTGAACCCTAACGCCTAAGCCCTAACCAAACCCTTACCTCTAAGCCCTAAGCCGCCCCCCCTCTCGTTCGGTCGAGCGTTTTGTGCACCTCCTGCAAGGTGCTGCAAAGTTCCTGTCAGGAGCGAGCGAATTCCTCACAAGTCCCCCCCGCCAGCCCGCGCCCAGGGTTCTGAATTCTAGCCGCGAGATGGGCAAACCTGTCGGAGTTGCGCAAACTACAACCTGAAATTAATTTCATGCGAAAATTGGTCAGCGTGTTTTTGATGCCGCGCTGCAAACGGTCCCCATTTGGTCCTCATTCGGCGCTTTCGCCTGACTTACTGGATTGAAGCGGTCCTTGAACGGTCCTTATGGCAAGTTTTGTGCCAGGCCTGAAACGGTCCCTAAACGGTCCCTACGCGGCGTTTCGCGCCGCGCCTGAAACGGTCCCAAAACGCCCCCTACGTGCCCGTTTATTCTATGCGCGCAATGCCATGCCCCAAAAAGCACCATACCCTACGCCCCACCAGCCCCGCTGCCTGCGCCCCTGCCGCGACCCCTCTTCTTCTCCGCGCGCCGAAAGACGCCAACCTTCGACTTCCACGCCCAGAAAATACAAGCGGCATCAGAAACTGCCGTCTGCAACGCCAAGGCCGTCCAAGAACATATCTGCAGCGAAGAGCGCATGCATATTACATTGACCCGGCAGATGCGGTGCCATCGTCCGAATCGCTCGCGTCGCACTCGGCCTCGTCATGCTCGTCTGAGTTCGACTCGTCATAAGTGTCCTCGCCGCCGGCGGTCCTCCTCCCGTCTTGGTCTCGCCCCTCCCGCAGGGATTTCTTTCTGTCGTTGAAGATGTAATGTGTCACCCCCATCAATTCGCAGAACGAAAAACCAACTCGCCAAGCGAAAGCGTGGAATCTCGGAAAGTTGGGCCCAACCAGTCAAGCAACACCTTATTGTTCCCTTCCCGCGCAGTCTTGAAAACGCGGTCAGCCGCTCTGGAAATGCTGTCCACCCAATGTTTCACGGTGACCTCCCCTGGCCTTTCAGCGTCGCAGTGGAGGGGGCGACCGAACAATAATGTGTAGAACTTTGTGGGGCCTTTCGAAGACACTGAAATCTTCACGCTTCTGCCGGAACAATGATCGGAGGAGCGTAAGACCCGGGTTTGCCAGGACTCGGGTTCGCCATCGTTTTTTGACGACCGCGCCTCGGATTTTGACGAGGAGGAGTTTCGTGGGATGTCTGCAGCGGGAGGCCTCGTCAAAATGCAGGCTCGGCCTCGTCATTTTTTTGACGACCTCGTCGGGGATTTCCGAGTCCCCTGTACCCAGGTCTTACGTCCCCCTGAAATGAAGCTGCGTCTTGGCCCCAGGAGTCCGTTCCAAAAGGTGGAACAACGTTTTGCCCATCGGCGGGCCCATGCCGCGGACGCATTTCCCGTACAGATACTGCTTGGGCGTGTACATCCCGCCTTTCCGAAAATATCCGCTGCCGCTCTGCGGCCAAGCGCGCCTTCGATGAACAGCCGACGCGCTCCAAGCGCGGTAGACCTGACCGATCCCCAGGAGAAGCCGCAAAGGCACCGAAACCCATCCCCCCCCTCTCCCCAGGCACACGCCGCGGGCCCCGAAAACCCGCGCGACTGACCTTCAACGACGCCCTTTAGCGATCAACGCCGCAAAGGCGCTTCAGACACGGCCAACGGGCGGCGGCATGTAACGCGGCGAGCGGCATCATAAATGAGACGCTAGGTTGGGCGCATTGGAAATGGCTTTATCCACAAGTTTTTTTTGCGTGAGAAGGAATTCCGCTTTGCAAGCTGAATATGTTTCTTGAAATACTCTGCTTTGCCGCCGCCTGCTTTGGCAACCTTTTCCGACGCATTCACAACGCCGCATCCACTTGACTTGCGGAGTTCCTAGAGGACGTCCTTGGCTTACTGAGCGGTGCTATAGGAACATAGCAATATGTAATCATGTCGCAATGTATGATGATCTCCTGTGTGTTTCAACATTTTATTCTGCAGCACAAAGGTCTGATCCGTGTCTGCGTTGTTACTTTTCACCACGCGCAGAAGGCGAATGGGGTCGATGTGCACACGGCGATGGATATTAGGACGCGAAGAAACACGTCCAGCTTCAATAACAAAAGTCGACGCGGGCTTCCGAAGGTTTAGTCTTGAATCTGTTTTCCCACTTGACTTTGATGGTTTGGAGTGCGATTCGTGGCGGGGTCGTGCAATATCGTTTCGCAATGGTGCGCGTGTGGTTTTGTGCCGCAGGACGCGCGAGCTTGCGGAGCGGGTCGGCGCGGAACAGGCAGGGCAGGACCGAGGGCAGCTCGGGGTGCCTGCGTTCCGCCGTAGCCACAGCGAGACCGACGGCGCCCGATTGCGCGATGCGACTCACCCCCCCATCTATGGCTCCCCCCATCTACCCACGACCAATGGACTCCAGGACGACCTCCGAGGTCCTCGAGTCGTCCAGACGACGTTGTCGTTGTTCTCCTCCTCCTCCTCCTCCTCCTCCTCCTCCTCCTCCTCCTCCTCCCCCTCCTCCTCCCCCTCCTCCTCCTCCTCCTTCTCCTCCTCCTCCTGCTCCTCCTCCCTCCTCCTCCTCCTCCTCCTCCTCCTCCTCCTCTCTTCGTCCGTCGTCGTCGCCGTGGCCGTGGCCGTGGCCGTCGTCGATGACGTGCATCATAACTTGCATGGGCGCCGCCGCCCCTAACCCGCCGCCCATGTCCTTCCCGTTACCCCTCCTCGCCCTGTCTTTCCGATGTTTCCCCCAACAACTCCCCAGCGGGAGGAGGAGGAGGTGAGGAGGAGGAGGAGGAGGAGGAGGAGGAGGAGAAGAAGGAGGAGGAGGAGGAGGAGGAGGAGGAGGAGGAGGAGGAGGAGGAGGAGGAGGAGGAGGGGGGCAGGAGGAGGAGGATGAGGAGGAGGATGATGAGGAGGAGGAGGAAGAGGCGGAGGAGGAGGAGGAGGAGGAGGAGGAGGAGGAGGGAGGAGGAGGAGGAGGAGGAGGAGGAAGGAGGAGGCGGAGGAGGAGGAGGAGATGGAGGAGGAGGAGGAGGAGGAGGAGGAGGAGGAGGAGGAGGAAGGAGGAGGAGGAGGAGGAGGAGGACGCAGAGGCATATGAGGAGGAGATGCAAAATGATGACAAGGAGGGGGACTGCGTGGGAGGGTAATGAGGGTACAGAGGAGGAGGAGGAGGAGGAGGAGGAGGAGGAGGAGGAGGAGGAGGAGGAGGAATAGGGCTTTCTGATCAACTCGTCGCTCGTGTGTGTAGGGGGGGGGGGGGTCGTGGAAGCAAGGACCACTTTGGGCTCATCGAGGGGCCCCTGGTCTCGGGGCGTTCCCTCGCTGTGGGCCAGGGGGGCGGCTCGTGGCCGAGGCTCGGCGCGGCCAGAAAAAGCCCCCATGGTCCCTCAGCCCGCGCTCCTGAGGGCTTCAGCATTCCCAGACCCCCTCGAGTCATGAAAAACTCACGGCGGGAGGTTTTTCCATGTTTGTGGCTTTTGGGTGGCCCTACCGGGCCTCGGGACCGTCAAAAAACGATTCAGGATGAAAAACCGGTCCTGGGGAATGGGTGCAAACCTCTGGGGGTCGACGTCATGAAAAAATCATGACGTCGGGGGTCTGGGTTCTATGCCTCCTAGATTGGAGTGGGGGATCGACGTGAACATTGGTTCACCCCAGAATTCGCTTCCACGTCGAATCTACGAAAGATGTCGCATGTCTCCTGGACTCGACGAGAAGATCAAGTTTGGGGTACATCATTTCTGTTGTCGGTCCCCTATTCGATAGATGGGGTCCGAGTAGATGGGGTCAGCGGATCGCGCCGCATCGCCGATGCATCGGCGAAGCGGCTTGATGCGGAGCCCGATTTTCGCCATGCCGACGGCACCGATGCATCGCCGATGCATCGGCAATGCATCTGCGATGCGGTGCGATCCCCCGACCCCATCCGCTCGGACCCTCTATCGAGAAGGCCTCCGAACATGGCAGCGCCTCCTCGCGCCCCTCCCCGCGCCGCCCGAAGTCTCTCGCGGCCTCCGACTTTTTCCAAAGGGTGCAGGGCGTGGCGCCTCCGCGCGGCGCCGGAGCGCGGATAAGTCTGCCCCGCTGGCCTGCTGGTGCGCGCGCCGGCGGGCTGCCCCCGCCCACGGCGCACGCGAGCCACAGCGAGCCCCGCCGCACCCGGCCCAGGCTGGCGGGCGGCGCGGCCGGCCGACGGCCCGCGCCGCGCGGCAGGCCGCCGCCGCGCGACGGGCCGCCGCAGGAGGACGAGGAGAGGCAGCCGCTGGTTTCGCCCGGGGCTGGTTTCGCCCGACGCTGGTTTCGCCCCACGCTCGTTTCGCCCGACGCTGGTTTCGCCCAACGCTCCTTTCGCCCGGCTGCTTTCGCCCGGCTGCTTTCGCCTGGCTGCTGGAGGAGGTGCAGGAGGAGGAGGAGGAGGGACGAGGAGGAGAATAATGACGAGGATGATGGGGAGGAGGAGGAGGAGGAGGAGGAGGAGGAGGAGGAGGAGGAGGAGGAGGAGGAGGAGGAGGAGGAGGGGAGGAGGAGAAGGAGGAGGAGGAGGGAGGGGGAGGTGCGGGAGGTGGGGGAGGAGGTGGGGGAGGGTGGGGGAGGTGGGGGAGGTGGGGGAGGTGGGGGAGGTGGGGGTGGAGGTGGAGGTGGTGCAGGAGGTGGCTGAGGGAGTGCAGGACGGAGGGAGGAGGGAAGAAGGTTATAGGGCTACCGGACCCGACCCGACCCGACCCGCTCGTTAGGGTCCGCCCGCCCCGACCCGACCCGACCCGTTAGGGTCCGCCCGAGCCGTCCCGACCCGACCGTCTCGCGTGCTCTCTCGATTATGCACCACACTTTGATGTCCCGCCCGCCCGACCCGACCCGCCCGTTAGGGTCCGCCCGCCCGTCCCGACCCGACCCGACCCGCCCGCCCGTTAGGGTCCGCCCGACCCGATCGGACCCGACCGTTAGGGTTCTCGCGTGCTCTCTCGATAATGCACCACACTTTGATGTCCCGCCCGCCCGACCCCACCCGCCTGTTAGGGTCCGCCCGCCCGTCCCGACCCGACCCGCCCGTTAGGGCCCGCACGACTCGTCTTGACCCGACCGTTAGGGCTCTCGCGTGCCCACTCGATTATGCACCACACTTTAATGTCCCGTCCGCCCGACCCGACGACGACAACGACGGCGGCGGCAGCGGACTTTGCGAGACCAGCCCCGGCGAAACCAGCGGGGCGAAACCCGCGGGGCGAAACCATCGCCAGCGAAACCAGCGCCGGGCGAAACCAGTGCCAACGAAACCAGCGTCGGGCGGAACCAGCCCCGGCGGAACCAGCCCCAGCGAAACCAGCCCCGGCGAAATCAGCCCGTGCCCGAGGAGAAAGGGGGAGAGGAAAGAAGAGAGACCAAGGGAGAGGAAGGGGAGGGGGGGTGATATCTGGGCCTCTCAGATGGGGCCCGAGTGGGTACATGGGGTCGGAGGATCCCGCCGCATCGCCGATGCATCGGCGATGCGGCTCGATGTGGAGCCCGATCTGCCCACCACACCGACGGCGCCGATGCATCGGCGATGCGGCGTGAGCCTCCGACCCCATATACTCGGACCCCGTTTGGGAGGCCTCCAGATGAAGAGGGGGATAGAGTGCGGACGCGGCCGCAAGAAACCCTCGCAAGAAACCAAACCCTGAAGACCCGCGCGAGAGGTGCGACTGGGTAGAATCCCAGGCCAACGGCCGCGGGAAGTCACGGCGCAGCGCGCGGAGCGAAGAAACCCAGGGTACCCCGACGAAAAGCAGCTGGTTTCTTGCTGCGCGCCTCCACTGGAGGATAAAGTCGTTCTCAGAGCGTTCCGGAACGCTCTGAGAAGGCCGCGGCGCCCGATACATCCTCCAGAACCGCCAGATCTCAGAGATTCTCGATGTGTCCTCGCCCGATGTTACCCGAGTGCTACCTTCGTCTTAGATTCGGGGGGAGTGCGTGAGAAAGAGACAGAAGGGGGTGGGGCCGTACTCGGGGAATCTTGCTGGTCCTTTGCCGCCAGGCCTCAATGGCGCCCTGGGGTGGCCGAGGCTCTTCTCGGCGGCGGCGCGCTCTCTTGGCAATCTGCGTGACCCCCCCGCCCCCGCGCTGGCCCCACAACGCGCGAGCAGGGTGCCTCGCCGCCAAAGGCGCGGCGGCTGCGGGCAGTCTGGCTGCCACCTGCCTGCTGGAGCTCGAGTTCACCAGAGCAGCGGCTACATACTGCTCCTTCTTCTCCAGCTATAGGCTTGCCGGAAGGGCTCTCATTTGGTGAAAGGTGGGCGCCTCGGACTCTTGCGTTGCCCGTTGCTCGGAGGTTGGCCAGGTTCCCCGGGTTCCTCGCCCTCGGTGCCTTCGATTCTTACGTTGCCCGTTGCTCGGAGGTTTCTTGGGTCCCTCGGTTTCCTCGGGTTCCCCGGGTTCCCCAGGATCCCCAGGTTTCCCGGGTTCCTCGGGTTCGCCGGGTTGTTCCCCGGTTTTCTCGGGTTCCCCAGGTTCCCCGGGTTCCCGGCCCCCGGTGCCTCGTATTCGGTTTGTGCAAGCACTGCCAAGCAATGCCAAGCCTTGCGCCATGCAGTAGGAAGCTTTCCCCTAACTGGGGTCGCGCCGGGTTCATTTTTCGGGCACGGATGTTTGCAGATGTTCCGACGCTTACAGTTATGGAATCGCTTCGCTCGTTCCGCTGGCCCACGACGGGCGAGAATGAGAATAGGGGGCTCGATTGGTGAGGAGGAGAAGGAGGAGGAGCAGGAGGAGAAGGATGAGGAGGCCTCTCGATGGCTTCTTGTGGCGCAGTGGGGACCAAAGTGGGTCGTGGACAGCACGTCTCTTCGGAAGGCCCTTATGATCTGTTGGGAAGCCTCTCGGGGGCCTCTTGGCAGCATTTTTGGGACCTGCTGGGGCTTCTTGGGGGCCCCGTGGGGTATCCTTTGGGCTTCCGAGGGCCTCTTGAAGGGCTCTTGGGGGCCTGCTATTGGTCTCGGGGGCCAACTTTCGGGGAAGGCTCGATATGTCTGTCTGGGTTTCCCCTCTTGTGGCCCTCATGGGAGCCTCTGGAGCCCTCTGGGGAGGCCTCTTGGGCCCTCTGGGGAGGCCTCTTGGGCCGTCTGGTGGCCCTCTTGGGCCGTTTTGGGGCCGTCCTGGGAGCCTCTCGGGGCGATCTTGGAGGTCTCTGGGGCCGTCCTGGGCCGTAGGAAGCTGAACAAGGAGGTAACGCCAAACTCTTTCAAAAACCATGACCAAATCCACGGATGTTGCTTTTCGGGCCCTCTTGCAGTGCTCTTGGAGCCCTCCTGGGGCGTTTTGGGCGCCTCTCGGGCCGTGTTGAGACCAACTTGGGCCATTCTGGAACGCTCTCGGCCTGCTGCCGTGGGGCCTGCCACCTATTCGGCGTTTCCTTGGAGCGCTCCTGGGTCGCTCCAGGGGCCCCCAGGGCCGTGCCCAGGGGTTCCGGCATCTCTGATGCAGGCTTGCCGGGACTTGGCCAGGGTACTCTTCGTCCAGGAGCCCCCAGGGGCCGCCACGCGCGCGCGAACTAGGAAACATTCCGAAACTCTTACCAGAGATTTTAGCACGCCTCTGGCGCGTAGGGCCGGCGAATTGGCGGTCGGTCGTTGAATGCTACAGCATGCAGATGTATTATGCGTGAACGCCAAATGAATTTTCAGCAATCCTCCATCGATGATGACAACGGGCCAGCATCGTTCAGGTAACGGTGATCGTGAAAGGACCGAGTGCAGGCTCGATGGCGAGCTAAGTAACGCATACCATTCGAGTAGGCAGTCGAGTCACGAACCGGGTTTGAGCAGCAGGGACATCGTAGGAACACCCTGGCCATGATCTGTCATGTAGCCACGCATTGCGTGAACGTGTGCGCAACGCCGTGCGAGGTCGGAGTATGCAACACAAATGTCCATTCTATCGCATGCGCGCGTGTGTGTGTGTGTGTGTCTGTGTGTTTTTGTTGGTTCACCAGCCGTAGGCGAGTGGGGCCATGTTAAGTAGACGAAGTGAACAAGTGAACAACGGCTTAGGTATCGAACGCTGCTGCTCTCCTTCGCGTCTCGGGTTCAGGGACAGCCAAGGAGGAATCTAATAATATTATTATTGATAACGATGCAAAAGTATAATACGAATGCGAATAATAATGATAATAATAAGAATCAGGGAATAATTAAGGAGAAAAAGAGGAAGGGAGGGGTGGGGGAGTGGGAGTGGGAGGAACTCCAGGCCTCCCACATGGGGCCAGAGCAACTGGGGCCCCCTCGGCAGTGCGGTGTGGTCTGCAGCCGGTCTGCGCCGACGCGGCGCCGATGCGGTGAGATCCCGAAGCCCCGTCTCCCGGCGCGGCGCGACGCATCGGCAGCCGGCGGCCTTCGAGCGAGCTCCCCTCCCGCGCAGGGCGCTGCCGACGGCGCGCGACTGCCGGAAGTACGCGCGGCTGTTCCTCCGCGCGGGCCCTGGCGCGCGGCAGGGGCAGGATGCCGCGCCGCCCCGGCGGAACGCAGAGAACGGGGGGCGGGGGGGACGGGGGAGAGCACTTCAAGCTCTCCCCGCGCGCGCGGTGAGCTCGACATGCAGGATGTGGAGGTGTTTCTTGCCCTGGGCCTCCTGGAATCGAATTAGAAAAAAATGCACAATCATAATCTTGTGGCTTTTCGCGCAGATTTCTTGAATTCGCGCTGGACCTCCCTGCGCGCCAGGGGCGGCGCTGGAGGCGCCGCCGGGGGGCCCAGGCGGAAATCCAAGAAATCCGCGCGGAGCGCCAAAATCTTGTTTATGTGGTTTCCTCTTCTTCTTCTTCTTCGGAAGGCCCTTGTAGCCACGGCTGCACGCAGCTCGGCAAGCTGGTCGGGATGCCTCCAGCCAGCCAAGAGCAACCTTCGGTGTGCTCTCCCCTCCCTCCGTCCTCGTCTCCCTCCTCCTGCTGTTTGCCTGCTGCCTTCGCAAGGCCCGCCTGCACGCCCGCCCCGCTGGCCCCGGCTTCCCGCCTGCGCGTTCGTCCTCGTCTGCCTGCCCTGAGATCCCCCAGAAATTGCAAGATCGTTAAAAAATCACGGCCCCGGCGTTATTTTTCGAGCCGGATGGACTGGTGAGGGTCCCGGGGCCCGAAATTGATGGAGCGGAAACGCCCAACTCGAAAAGTTTGAGTCTCCAGGATCTTAGGGTGTGTTTCACCGCTTTCCCCTCCCTGTCGTCAGGCTGGCAATTTTTCAGATTCCCGCTACGGGGGCGAGCCGTACTGCCTGGGTCCCGGGTGGCACCGCCCCGTCATGCGATGTGCTGCCAATGGCGCTCGCGGAGGCAGCTGCCCGCCACACGCGCAGTCCTGCACTCCCCTGTGCGTGTCGTGTGTGGCGGTTCCTCCTCTTCCACTCCTAGTTAGGTGCACGCGCCTGAGCTGGGCACGGCACCGCCGAGGCGCTTGACCGCTCGCTCTGCGCGCGCGTCGTTTTTCCCTCCCTCGCCGGACAGCGCCGGGCATCCTTTCCCTGATCCCCCGCCAGACCGCACGACCTGTCGGGGCTCCGCGCGGCGGCGCGCTTAGGGCTCGGACCGGATGGAAGAGCCGAGGCGCCCAGGGAGACCACTGACCACTGGAGAGGCCCACAGGGTTATGATGTTCCAGCCTGCTTTAGCAGCCTTGACCACCAGAAGGAACTTCCAGCACCAAGAATCGGGCGTTGCTTGAAGTGCCCCTGGCCCAATGTGCCCCCAGCTTTTCGCTCAATTTTGGAGCCCCTGGGGTCCTCTGGGCCTCGTGAGGGGTGCCTTCGAGGCTGCCTGGGCCACCCCGAGAATCCTGGGGGTACCTTGGGCCAGGGGCACTTCTAGCAACGCCCGAAAGAAAGCACCGAAACAGGAGGGTTTTCACGTGTCGGTCCCTGGCCAGCGACAATCGTTCGACACGGTCTCTATCCTTCTCCGGGCGCTCGAAATCATTCTTGGGATGTGGTCTTCAAGCACGACGGGAGCAACGCAACCGCAGAGAGAGAGAGAGAGAGAGAGATTATCCACGGCCGTGGGAGGGCTCCTGGGACCGCTGCCGCGCGGAGTCTGGCGCGGGGCAGGCCGCGGTCAGGGGCGGCCTTCTCGGAGGGCGCCCCCCGCCTCTCGGAGGCCCAACTGCCTCTTCGAAAGCTTGGGATTCCTTCAGGCCTTCGGAGTCGTCGTGAGGTGTCTGGCTGGCTAGTACGTCCTCGACGCGTAGCAGATATTATTTTTATTCATAGACAGTGTAGTCTGACAGCTACCGCGCGTTATGTCAATTTGCAGGTGCGCGTGGACACCGGCACGCACTATACTCACATCACGCAGAGCATCAGCGTTGCCTAGTCTGTGCGCGACCACGCGCACGCTTTTTCCAGGTCAAAGCGTATCAGAGCGTGCTTGCACAAGAAGATCCGCGCGAACCCCCTGCCTATTCTTCGCGGCTTTGTTCAAGAGGCAGTGCGCACTTGGACCCGTTACTTTGCTTCTATTGTGGCCAGTACTGTAGTGTCCGCACACGGCTTGCGTTAGTTGGATGATCACGCGCCTGCTTTGCCAGATCGCGATTTTTAGGATTTGGATTGCGTTATCGAAGATATCCCCAGCATTGCATAAGATGAGCGATCGTGCAAGCTTTCGCGGAATGCCGCAGCTGGAAGAGATGGCTTCTTGGGCGCATGGCCGCCAAATCTTTAAGCCCATAGATCAGATACTACATCCTTTAATTACCCGGTTTTCTCGCGTACGAGTGAACTTATTCAATGGAAAAAGGGATATTATTGGACTTAGGTCAAGCGGTGGGACCCCGGGGACAGGAATTGCTACAGGTCTATATCAGGATCTTCTCAGCTTGGTAAGAGGTCTCGGGCTCTGCTAAGATCTCAGGTCGCTCCGATTCGTTCTCCGCATGCTGGACCTGGACAGTGCGGCGGTATTCGGGGTACCGGGGGCAGACTATGCGGCGCTCGAACTTCGCGCATTTCAGCAGCTCGCTGCAGCGCGCGAAATGTATACTCTGTTTTTTTACCGCTGGATGCTGTTCAGGTTTTTTTTTTTGCAACAGTTTGCGCGAGCTGATCTGTCGCGCGCGCTGTTCTGAACCAGCGGGCGCTATCGCCCACATCCTCCGCGCGGTGGGGCTCCCTGCCAACGCTGCCGAGGACCTCGCAGAGCACGTGCATCACGAGGGGCCCCTCTTTGAGTCTCTTGGCCTCCCTCCCAGGTTGCATGCTCATGTGGCTGACGCCTACCGTCGAAGCTGGTTCGTGGTCCCTGGGGGCTCACGCGTGGCTTTTCCTGTCATTGGCTCGGGTCCTGGACGACAGTTTGGGGGTCTTATGCTCAAGTTCGCGATGGGATCCATCGTGGAGTTGGTCCGGCGTAGCATCTTGGAGTCTGGTGTCGAGCTGCGATCCAGAAGCAGCGTGCGCTGAGCACTCCCTAGATATGGTCTCCGTCGATGATTCGCTGTTCGCGTTCATGGGTCGAGCCCAGACACTACTCACTATCGCGCCGGTGCTGATCAGCACCATCTTTGACTCTTGTGCCGAGCGAGGCATGCGACTACATTCTGGCCAGGGTACGTCGGCCGCGCTCTTCCAGTTCCGTGGAGTGGGTTCGGGCAAGGCCAAGCTCGTCTCATGGAGAGATGCGGATGGCCTCTCGGTCATCAATAGTTCGGGTTACGGCCAGTTTGCCCGACGCGCGGTTCATCAATGCACGCATGCGGGGACGATGTTAGACGAAACTTGCAGCATTGCCCCCGAGTTTGCTCACAGAGCCCAGAGTTGTTCTGGTTCTTGGAAGACACTTCAGAAGGTTCTCAGGGGGCCAGATCTCAGCGTGCCCATTGGGATTGTCTTGGTGGACTCATTGCTTATTTCAGGTAGGCTGTATAACTCCAGTACGTGGCCTCCGCTCTTTTCGGCGCAGCTGGCAAGTCTAAATGGCGCTCTTTTTCGCATGTACCGTGCCGCATTTCGAGCGCCCAGGACCGATGCCACCGCTTCGCGTAACAGTTACATTCTTGCGCAAGTTTCCAAAGCCAGCGTCGACATATACATGCGCGCACAGGCTTCACCTATTCGGCCGCCTCCTGTACAATGGGCCCGTGCATCTACTTGGGCTCCTGGGTGTTTTATTTCGCGAGGCTGAGGAGTCATGGATGACTCAGATTGTTCAGGATCTTGCTTGACTTCGGAGCCAAAAACCCAGCGCCTCCTTGATCCGTGCCACGAGCTTCGACCTGGGGAAGTTGTTGTTCGGGGTCTCAGGGCATCTTGAAAATCCACAACTGCCGAAGGAGTGCGCACACGGGCGCATTACGAGCGTCGGGTTTCACTTGCAAAGGCTGCTGAAGACAGCGCATTCCTTGTGCTGCATGCTGCGGGCGCCCCCAAGGCCATCGTGGACCTGGCCCGTCCACTTCGGCAGCAGGATGCACGCCCAGCCATGCAAGTGCATGCGGCGTGGCTTTGCTTTCCAACAGGTCCGCGGGCTACGGCAGCACATTGTCAGGAGTCATAGATCGCTTGCGCGCGCTATTCGTAGCATCCTTGGGGGCACCGCGGCGCGCGAGCATTGCAGCATGCGCTTTGCAAGTCGTGCCTTCCTCGTTGAGCATTCGGCGGTGGACTTGCCGCGATGCGCCATTTCCTGCATTGCGCACACTCAAGACAGCAGTCACGACCAGGAGGCAGCAGAGAGGAAGCAGCAGATATTTGAACGCCCCAATGCAGCCGCGCCAGCTGGGCGCGCCAGTCAGCGCGAAGCAGGGCTCGGCAGGTGGAGGCCCGCCTTCCCTGCGCATCGCGCTTCCCCCGCTCGCCCCAAGTCGGAGTCCGAGACCCAGATCGTGGACCGTCTGAGCGAGAGTGAGGCCGGCAGGTCTTGATCGAGTCTGACTACGTTTTCAGTCCTGCGGCCTCCGCAAATTTTCACGAGGTCCTAGTGGGCCCCCGCATGGGGCCTCAGCCTGGTTCGGGCCCGCTGGATTTCGAGGGCCGTTCTTGGCTTCTTCGGCCCCGGGATTATGAGCGAGAGGCTGCCTCGCCCATCCCAGCTCGCATCAAGCGACCTGGAATCTCCGCGCGGAATCTTTTCTCGGGCATGCGGCGCGCGGGAGATATCCAGTGGAACCTGGAACGGGAGGCAACAGATCCAATATTTTCCTTGTATTGCCTGTCCATTGACATTGCCATTGGCTCCGCCAGAGGCGACCTCACTCGCCAGGAAGCTGTGGACACATGGGCTGACCACGTCCGCTCTAGGCGCGCATTTCACACGGGGGGGCCCTTCGAGACTTGGTCTGCGGCGCGTTGGCACGAATGGCCCCCCCCCCCCCCCCGCTTCGCGCGAAGCAACATGCTTGGTGTGCCGCGTTGCTCCAGGCGTCAGGCTCAACAGTTGGAGGTAGGCTCGCAGTTGCTCCATGCCATCGTATTTATACTGGCTGAACATCTTCGAGTGGGGACGTCCGGGTGGCTAGAACACCCAGTCCCTGCCACCTGGATTCCTTCTGCTCCCACCTCTATTCGCTGGCGCCCTCTCATTGCTCTCGCCTCCTCCCCGCTTGCCACGGTCACTGACATCGACCAGTGCGAACATTGGCCAGCAGGGACAGATTATGCTACCATAGGACGGGCTCCAACCAGAATTCTGGGGGTCCGCATGCCACATCAACCCAGCCATCTCCGCAGTACTCCAGGAGGTGGACGATGCAGTCATGACAGAGGCTCTCACGATACCCTGCTCGGCACACGCCAAGGGGAGCAGAAGTTTCGCACGGCTGGTAAGAACGTGTGCCCGATTGGCCTCTGTGAGGCTCTCGCTCGGTCGATTTGTGTTTCGGTGCCCCGGTTTGCGTCGCCGGACGTCGCTGACTACGTTGTCGAGTCAGAACAGCCAGCCGTGCTTTAGGCTTTGTTGGATTTTTCATGTCCCGCGGACCAGCGAGGACGACAGCCGTTTTACGATTCCCTCGGATGTTGGTCCCCGCCCCAGTCGGGGCAAGCGCGGAGTAGATCCTGAGTGGCATAGGTTTCAATCAGAGCTAGCGTCTGACCTCCATGGGGAACATGAGCCCTCCGTTGACGCAGAGGACAAACAACAATGCATATCGTCCCAGATTGCCGCTGTGGACGCAGCGGTAGAGGACGAGGCGGCTGCCCATTTTGGCATTGGCCATTTTCGCCCTCCACCTCCCTTCTCGCCTCCCGCTCCTCCGACGTCGTTGACGCCGCCGTCTTTCGTCCCCCCTCCTCCTCCTCCTCCTCCTCCTCCTCCTCCTCCTGCCCCACACACACACACACTGTAGGAAAAAAACGCACACAAACAGCACACAGTGTGGGGAAAACACACACGCAGCCTGTTTGTTTCCCACGGTGTGTGTTTTGTGTGTGTGTTTTTGTGTGCGTGTGTGTGTGTGTGTGTGTGTGTGTGTTTTTTTCCAACAGTGTGTGTGTGTTTTCCCCACAGTGTGTGTTTTTGTTCCCACAGTCGTGTGGTGGCGAAAGTGGCGGACTGCGGTCCTAAGCGCCGTCCACATGGTTAGCTGCACTGTTCGAGCACGCGCACAGCGAAGCCGCGCGTCGCATCAACCACCTCGAAAGCCTCCTGCCTCCTGCCTCCTCGGAAGCCTTCTTCCTCGGAAACCTTCTCGAAACCGATGATGGGGATGGGTCGCCTTCCCCAGGTGGTGCCCCTTCTTGCATCCTTGCCTTGCCGGTCCATCCGTAACCACTCTCGATGGCCAGCCCCGCTCGAAGAGCCTCGCCCTGGGCGTGCGAGGAGCTTGCATCCTTGTCGCGCATCCTTACTGCAAGTGATGCCTGTAGCAGAGGCGTCTGAGAAGTGGGCGATGTCTTTCGGGAAGCCCCCCCCCCCGTCACCCCTTCGCACGCCGCTGGCCACCTCGAGGAGGAGGAAGAGGAGGAGGAGGGGGAGGAGAAGAACAGGAGGAGGAGCAGGGGGAAGAGGAAAAAGAAAAGGAGGAGGAGGAGGAACAGGAGGAAGGAGGTCACAAATAGCCACAGCCATCAGCACAGGAAGGAGGAGGGGGAGAAGGAGGAGGCGGGGGAGGACGGGAACACACCAGCTGCGGGGTTGGGCCATGTGCGACATCAGATGCCGGATAGGCAGAGCACACCCAAAGGGCGTTCCGTGGCATGCGCGTCCCGCCGCTGCAGAGCTGTGCTGGCTGCTGGTGCCTGCCGTTGTTCGCAGCTGCTCTCGCATCGCGGCAGCGCGAGCATGGATGCAAAGGCGTGGATTAGCGATGGTCAGGGGGAAAAGAAACACACAGACACCATGAATCGGCGATTCCCCAGAAAATAGGGGAAAATATGGGAAGTGGGGGGGGAAGACCAAAACCCAGAAAATATAAGAAAATATGGGGAATCTGTTTATTTGTATGTATTTGTGTGTGTGTGTGTGTGTGTGTGTGTGTGTGTGTGTGTGTGTGTGTGTGTGTGTGTGTGTGTGTGTG
This sequence comes from Prorocentrum cordatum, assembly GCA_963575745.1. NCBI lineage: Eukaryota > Dinophyceae > Prorocentrales > Prorocentraceae > Prorocentrum > Prorocentrum cordatum. Next base: position 92,997 of record CAUYUJ010019726.1, read on the forward strand.
TGTGTGTGTGTGTGTCCCAGGGCCCCTTCAGATGGGTCCCCTTTCCCCGCAGAGTCGGTGCGCCCCATCGCGAAAACACGCGGCACTGGCCTCCTGTTTCGGGAGTGCCTTCCCCCTGGCATCGCTCGGACGTGTGCATTTTTTTCCGGCGAGAACCACCGAGGACCATCCTGGACCATCGAGCCAACAAAAACACGCACGAAATCAAAAAATGCACGGGAAATGGACGTCCGAGCGATGGCCCATCCGTGGATCTGGCGCCCACGCGCCAGATCCACGAATCCTTAACCCACGCCGGCGCGCGCCCGGGTGCAGGAGGGGAGGATATTTTCTTCCCTCCCTCCTGCCACTGTTGCCCCCCCTTCTCGTCCTCCTGCTCCTCTCGCCCCCACCCATGTCCGCGACGGAGACGGCGCGCGGCGAGGAAGCAGTCCCCCCGGGACCTGGAGCGTGTTTATCTATTGTTTAGTCCCCCCCCCCAGTGCGCCCCGGGCAGTCGACGTGCGCATCGGGATCCGTATCGGCGTCCGCATAGGATCCCGCATCGGGGTCTGGTCCGCAGTCGTCGTCGTCGTCGTCGTCGGCGGCGGCGGCGGCATCGTCGTCGTCGTCCCTCGTCGCTCGTCGCTTGTCGCTCGTCGCTCATCGTCGTCGTTCGCGCGGACGCGGCTGGAGCCTGTTTTTTCATTCCGGGCCGATGACGGCCGTCATCTTTGGGGGGAGGGGTGACGTCACGTTTCGCGCTGGCGGCGTTTGGGAATGCTTCGGAATGGCCGAGCATGTGTAGCAGCAGCATGTAGGTTGCGATCTGCACCACAGCGCCTGTGTACACCACATTGGCTGCTTGCACCACAGCGCCTGCGTACACCACATCAGCCGTGCGCAGCACAGCATCAATGTACACCACAATGCCTGCGTGCACTACAGCGCCTGTGTGCACCACGGCGCCTGTGTGCACCACAGCAACCGTGTGCAACACAGCACCACTGTTGCATATAGAATTTGAGAAAGAATCCTTATGACACAATGGAGCGCCTGTGGATCCCACAGACAGCACTTGTTTTACATAGGGGGTGGAAATGAATCCTCATGGACAAAGGAAAGCCGCTGGAGTCTACGAGTCCTTCCGAGTCCTCCCGCATCATCCTATCTCCTCCCATCTGCGTCCAGGAGGCTCCAGCACCATTGGCCGTCCGAGAACGAAGTGGACTGATTCAATAGACCAGTGTGCGGTGCACGGTGCGGTGGGGACGTGCGCTATAGCGCCGGCCCACACGACAGGGGAAAAGGGTGAGGGAGGAGGAAAAGGACGAGAACGATAAGGAGGAGGAGGAGGTGGAGGTGGAGGGGGAAGAGGAGGGAGGAGGGATGAACGTCGCATTCTATGATCAGCACTTCCCTGGTGTGTTGTTTAGCCGTCCGCAGCAGATTCTAACTTACATGCTCCTTCTGCTTGTCCTGTGCACGCAGGCGCTGTGGTGTTCCGCCAGCGTTGCGTTGCATGCGTATGTTGTGGTGTAGACAGGCGCTGTGGTTTGCACAGGCGCCGCGGTGCACGCGAGCATTGTGGTGTACACAGGCGTTGTGTTGCACATGGTTGCTGCGATGTACACG
>CAUYUJ010019726.1:99610-104610 GCA_963575745.1 Prorocentrum cordatum
TCCCTGTCGGGGTCCATGCTGAGGGGATCGACCTGGATGGTGCTGTGGTCGCACTCCTGCAAGTGAGGATTGGCATCGGGAAGGAGAAGAAGAAGAAGAAGACGAAGAGCAGCGGGAGAAAGATGCGAGCAGAGGATGATGACGAGGAGAGAGTACAGCGCAGCTGCTGGCCGCTGGGGCTCTGGGACTGCTGTTGCGGCGTGCCACCTCCACCCCAGAACGTCGACCGAGAACTGCAAAGAACTAGCACATCTTGCGAAGGCCTTACGGCCGGTACCGCCGACCCTGAGGGCAGGACCTCCCGCGGTACCCCCGCTGGCGCCCCCCTTGGGGCCCGCTGGGACCCCCGGGGTGGGTGGCATTCTGACCCGGAACCCTCCCCCCCCCACAGGCAGGACCTCCCCACTGGGGCCCCCGCTGGCGATCCCCCCGGGACCCGCTGGACCCCAGGAGGGGGCGGACCCCCCTGCACTACCCCCCCCAGGACCCGCTGGGACCCCGGGAGGGGAGGAAGGCATTCTGACCTGGGACTCCACCTCCCCCGGGACCCCCGCTGGCGATCCCCCCAGGACCCAGGGAGGGGGCGGCATTCTGTCCCCGGACCCCCCCTGCCACCCCGGCAGGGAAGTGACAAAGAGAAGGGAAGGGAATCGACATGACTACAGTACACGACGTTCCTTTTCCTTGTTCCGCAGTTTCCATGGGACTGACGGCGAAGACGACGACGACGACGATGATGACGACGACGAGGACGACGACGGCGGCGGCGGCGACGACGAAGACAGCGTCTCTCACACGCCGAAGGGTCGGTGGATTTGCGACGGACAGTCGTCTTAGACTACATCTCCGAATATCGAACCCTCGTCCCATGCGCAGCGCCTGATTATCCCAGTCAGCCTGGAGAAAGCGGCAGGACGACGAGAGTCTTGCAAGTGTGCTGTGCCGTGGCCAGTCATCGAGCTACCTCTCCTCGCCTCTGTGACACCACTGTGATTGCAGCCACCCCCCTGCCGCCCCCTCCTTCCACAGGTGCTGGCCACTGTCTGGGACCTGTCGAACGTGAGCCGCAGCGGGCAGGCCCGGATTTCTGTCCGGAGCGCGGGGGGCGGCTTTGAGCCCTGGCCTTGCTCGCGGTCCCCCTGACTGGGGCTCAAGAGACTCTGGGCCTCCAAGATGGGGTCGAAGTGCACCCTAGGCGATGCTTAAGAAAACTTAAGTTTTCGGCCAGAGTCTCGATTATTCTTAATGTTTCAATGTAAATCCTAAAATTTCAACAGAAATCATGGCTTTTTATTGAAATTATGAGACTCTGAATTTCTTAACCCATGATTTCTTAAGCATTTCGCAGGGTGTAGATGGGTTCGGAAGATCGCGCCACATCGCCGATGCATCGCCGATGCGGAGCCCGATGTGGAGCCCGATGTGCTTCACGTCGACGTCGCCGATGCATCGCCGAAGTCGGCGATGCATCGCTGGTGCATGGCCGATGCATCGCCGATGCATCGCCGATGTATCGGCGATGCGGCGCGATCCTCCGACCCCATCTGCTCTTACCCCATCTAGGAGGCCTCTAGAGGCGGGGGTCAATGCAAACCGGGGGCGGTCAGAGCGCCGGATCTTGCAGGATCCTGCAGAGCCAGGGGTGCAGTGACCCGGGCTTGGGTGCATGATCCTGCAGGAGCCTGCAGGATCTTGCAGGATCCTGCAAGGCCTGACTGACCCGCATTTGCACTGACCCGGGTTAGTACCCATCGGTCGTTGAAAGTAGGTATTTTTGGATTCCCAGATTCCAATCTACTTTCAGCGCCCTCCTACGTCAAGAGTCGAGTGCTTTCCCCTCTTCCCTCCTCCTCGGGAGGCGGGCGGAAACCCAATCTATTTCCGACGCCTTCCTACTTCATGTTTCTACCTACTTCTTCCGACCGATGGGTAAATCCCTGACACGAATGGTTGCCCCCCCGCCTCCGCACTCGCCTGCGGGGGCGTTGCGAGGCGGCTGCGAGGGGCGATTTGCGGGCGCGGATGGACTCACGCCGGGACTGACCCGCATTTGCACTGACCCAGGTCAGTAAATCCCCGACATGAAGGGTTTGCCCCCCCCCGCCTCCGCACTCCCCCCTGCGGGGGCGCTGCGAGGCGGCTGCGAGGGGCGATGTGCGGGCGCAGATGGACTCGCGCCGGGGCTCGTGTCATAGTTCTGGGCCTCTCTCTTGAGGAGGGGGAGGAGGAGGAGGAGGAGGAGGAGGAGGAGGAGGAGGAGGAGGAGGAGGAGGAGGAGGAGATGAGCAGGAAGCTGAATGCAATTAAATGGGCGAGGGGGGAGAGTAGAAGGAGGAGGAGGAGGAGCAGGACATGTCGTCGGGCTCCCGTTGCCCTTCTGCGAGGGAGCCTCGCACATCCCACGTCTTCTAAGCGGACACCAGTTCTGACAGGACGCCGTTGTAATCTCTGCTCGTTTCGCACGGGTAGCGTTTTCGAATATGCCGAACACGTGCAGCATCGTTGATTCCCGCTCATGTGTGGAGACGATTGGAGGGCCAGCGTGCCATGTGCAGTTGCAGCCCGAGCGCAACACTCCAGGCCGTTCGCATCCATCCCAGGGTAAGGACTATCCAGAAATGGCCCGAACTATGCACGACGTGGCACAGCCTCACTGGACGTGATCAGTGTGTGGGCTACATCCCCTGCTGATTAGGCGCTGTTGTGAATGACCACGGCGTTTAGGCAATTCTATTCCTCCTGCTCCTCCTCCTCCTCCTGCTGCTCCTCCTCCTCCTCCTCCTCCTCCTCCTCCTCCTCCTCCTCCTCCTCCTCCTCCTCCCCCTCCCCCCAAAAAACCGGACCTCGCCGATCCCCGGCCCTGGGACCCCCTCGGACGCCCCTGCAGGGGGATCCCCAGGCCTGCCGCCTGGACGCCCAGAGCTGGCCGCCAAACGGCCCGCGAGAGCTCCGAGCGGTCCCAGACACCCACCAGGCGCCCGAAGACGGCCCGATGAACACCCCCAAGAGCTTCTCGGAAGGCAAGGACATTGTCGCCCCACAATTGTTGTAAGATTTCTGCATGCTCGGGTTATCGGTCTTCTGGGCGTCCGAGACCGCAAAAGAGGCCCCGAGATCGCCCGGAGACGATGCAAAAGGGCCCAAAGACGGCCCAACCGTGCCCCAATATGGTCCGACGAGAGCCCTATGACGGCCCCAGATGGCCCCAATACGCCCCTCGAAGCGCTCCAAATCGTGACCAGCTCGTTGAGGGAGACAGTGATTCGCAGCTAGATGGCCCGAGAAAGCTCCGAGTGGTCCCCCGAAAGTGCCCAGGAGGCTTCTGGAGGCCCCGAAGAAGCCCTTAACAAGCTTTCGTGGGGACCCACATGAGGCCCTCCAGGGAGGAGCCTCCGCAAAATGAACTCAGGAGGACGAGTCAGGGTTCGCAGGGTCATCTGGGCGAGAACGGGCAACAGGCAGAGGAAGGATGAGGGACGGACAGGGAAGAACACGATCAGAACGACGATGGCGAAAACAGCAACAAGGAGTCATCGCCAGTTATCTTGTCTTGCTTTGCCGCTCCCTCGCTCCCCCTCCCGTGCCGTGGCTTCCCTTGTTGCCTGCCCCGTGCGGCTCCGACGATGCCTGTCGGTGCCGGGCCGTGGCCGAGGCTCGCGGCCAGGAAAGCCCCGCCGTGCCCTGTGCGGCGGTCCCTGGAGCAGCACGGTGGCTGCACTCGGCGTGACACGGGCCAGGCTCCCTGCCAAACTGCCAGGGAGGTCTTGCTCCTCCTCGGAAGCTGGGAACGAGCGGCGTCCTCTCCCGCACCCCTTCGGGGCCTGGCGGCGGGGAGGCGGGGCCGATGACGAGGGAGGAGCGAGCAGAAGGCGGAACAGGGAGGAGCAGGAGGGGGAGGAGCAGGAGGAGGAGGAGGAGGAGGAGGAGGAGGAGGAGGAGGAGGAGGAGGAGTAGGAGTAGGGAGGAGGAGGAGGAGGAGGAAGAGGAGGAGGAGGGGGAAGAGGGAAAGGAAAACGACGGGGAGAAGGGCGACAATGCCGAGACCGACGGAGGGGGGGGAACAGGCAGAGGAAAGATGAGGGACGGACAGGGAAGAACATGATCAGAACGACGATGGCGAAACCAGCAACAAGGAGTCATCGCCAGTTATTTTGCCTCCTCCTCCTCCTCCTCCTCCTCCTCCTCCTCCTCCTCCTCCTCCTCCTGGAGGGTATCGGAAAACATGCTGTTTACACGGTTTCGTGTCGCCCACTCCTCCCTCCAGAGAGGCCGCGCTTGAACGAGGAGGGTCGCGGAAAGCATTACTCTTCGCCAGGTTTCGTAGCCCTCCCCCCTTCCACCGGGGCCCCGCCAAAGCGAGGAGGGCATCAAGAAAATGGGTCCCACGAAACCGTTAATCTCTTTATGTGGGGAATTCCGTTAGCATAATTTGTTTTGCTTTGCCGCTCCCTCGCTCCCCCTCCCGTGCCGTGGCTTCCCTTGTTGCCTGCCCCGTGCGGCTCCGACGATGCCTGTCGGTGCCGGGCCGTGGCCGAGGCTCGCGGCCAGGAAAGCCCCGCCGTTCCCCTGTGCGGCGGTCCCTGGGGAGGAGGAGGAGGAGGAGGAGGAGGAGGAGGAGGAGGAGGAGCAGGAGGAGCAGGAAGAGGAGGAGGAGGAGGAGGAGGAGGAGGTGAGCACGATGGCTGCACTCGGCGTGACACGGGCCAGGCTCCCTGCCAAACTGCCAGGGGGGTCTTGCTCCTCCCAGGAAGCTGGGAGCGAGCGGCGTCCTCTCCCGCACCCGTTTTCGGAGCCCGGCGGCGGGGAGGCGGGGCCGATGACGAGGGAGGAGGGAGCAGAAGGCGGAACAGGGAGGAGCAGGAGGGGGAGGAGCAGGAGGGGGAGGAGGAGGAGGAGGAGGAGGAGGAGGAGGAGGAGGAGGAGGAGGAGGTGGAGCAGGAGGAGGAGGAGGAGGAGGAGGAGGAGGAGGAGGAGGAGGAGGAGGAGAGAGGGAGGAGGGG
>CAUYUJ010019726.1:109610-122110 GCA_963575745.1 Prorocentrum cordatum
TGGTGGTGGTTGGTGGTGGTGGTGATTGTTGTTGTGGTGGTTGGTGGTTGTGGCGGTGGTGGTGGTGGCGGTGGCGGTGGTGGTGGTGGCGGTGGGTGGTGGTGGTGGTGGGTGGTAGTGGTGTGGTAGTTGTGGTGGTGGTGGTGGTGGGTTAAGGTGGCGGTGGTGGTGGCGGTGGTGGTGGGTCAAGATGGTGGTGGTGGTGGTGGCGTGGTGGTGGGTGGTGGTGGCGGTGTTGGTTGTGGTTGTGGTGGTGGGTGGTGATGGTGGTGTTGGTGGCGGTCGTGGTGATGGGTGGTGGTGTGGTGGGTCGTGGTGGTGGTGGTGGGTTGTGGTCGTGGTGGTGGTTGTGGTTCTGGTTTGTGTTGGTGGTGTTGTGGTGGTTTGTTGTGGTGGTAGTGGTTGTGGTGGTGGTGGAGGTGGTTTGGTGGTGGTGTGGTGGTGATTTGTGGTGGTGGTGGGTTGTTGTGTTGGTGGTGGTGGTGGTGTTGGTGGTTGTGTTGTGGTGGTTTGTGGTGGTGTTGATGGCGGTGGTGGTGGTGGCGGTGGTTTGTGGTTTGGTGCTGGTGCTGGTGTTGGTGGTGGCGCTGGTGGTGGTGGTGGTGGTGGCGGTGGTGGTTTGTGGTGGTGGTGGTGTGGTGGGTTGTGGTGGTGGCTGTGGTGGTGGCTGTGGTGGTGGGTTTTTGGTGGTGGTAGCGTGGTGGTGGTGTGATAGAGTGGTGGTGGCTGTGCTGGTGGTGGTTGAGTGGTGGTTTGGTGGTGGTGGTGGGTTGAGGTGGTGGTGGTTGTGGTGTTTGTGGTGGTATTGGTGGTGGCGGTGGTGGCGGTGGTGGTGGTGGCGTCGTGGTTTGGTGGTGGTGGTGGTGCTGCTGGTGGCGGTGCTTGTGGTGGTGGTGGGTGTTGGGTGGTGGTGGTGGTAATGGTGGTGGTTGTGGTGGTGGTGTGGTGGTTTGTGGTGGTGGTGGTGGTGGGTTGTGCTGATGGTTGTGGTGGTGGCGGTGGTGGTGCTTGTGCTGGTGGTGGTGTGGTGGTTTTTGGTGGTGGTGGTGGTTGTGGTGGGTTGTTGTGGGTTGTGTTGGTGCTGGTGGTGGTGGCGTTTTTTGTGGTGGTTATTTAGTGGTGTGTGGTGATGGTGGTGGTTGTTGTGGTGCTGGGTTGTGGCGTTTGTGGTGGTGGTGGTGCTGGTGGTTGTGGTGGTGGTGGTGGTATTGTGGTTTGTGGTGGTGGTGGCGGTGGTGGTGTGGCCTTCGGCGCTTCCCGCCACCATGTTTTAGCATTGGACCAGAGTTCCAATGGATGCCTCTTGAGGTCTCGTCAGAAGGGTCTCGGGGGCGTCTGAGGAGCATGCGTGAAGCCTCGTAGGCCTTCCTAAGGGCCTCTCGGTGGCTTCTGGGGGGCGAGGGCTCGGTATTGCGATCTGTTGTTTCCCTCTGCGGCCTCTGGGCCCTCTCTGGTAATCGTCGCTGCGTCCCCGCCGTCGGCGCTGCTGGCCGCCGCCAGCGCCGGCGCCTGCGCCGGCGCGGGGTGGGTGGGGGGTTTCGACTGCGACGGCGACGGCGACAGCGACGGCGACTGCGACGGCGACGGCGACGGCGACGGCGACGGCGACGGCGACGACGACGACGACGACGACGACGGCGACGGCGACGGCGACGACGACGGCGGCGGCGACGGCGACGGCGACGGCGACGGCGACAGCGACGACGACGGCGACGGCAACGGCGACGGCGACGGCGACAGCGGCGGCGGCGCCTGCGGCGACGACGAACGCGACGACAGCGGCAACGACAACGGAGAGCCCCAGCTGCGAAGGCTGGCTGGCAGCTGCCTCGCCCCCCAGAGGGGCTGCCGGACGCGCTGCTGGGGGCGCTGGCGGCCATCCGGGAGGCCCCCGCTGTGCTGGCGGCACAGGTCCTGGCGTCGAAAGTGGGAGTGGCACCAGCGGGAACGAGGACTGATAGCTCTGAGAGTCCAGACCTCCTCTGCTTATTAGGAATCGCGACGGCTGCGTTTCTTCTCTACGTTTTCGGCCTGCCTGGCCGGGCCCCGAGGCCGCCAAGAGCCTTATACTCAGAACGAGAAGCTGGTCCTGGGGAATGAGTCGGAACCTCTGGGGGTCGATGTTACGAAGCAGTCATGACGTCGGGGGGATCTTGGAGAAGGGCGCCCCTCCCTGTCGTTCTTCGATGTTGTTTGCCCTGCTGGAGGCTTCGCGTCGTCGCGGCTGGATCCGCGCCAACAGAACGAGCCGGATGGACCTTGGGAGGGGTTGGGGGAATGGTCTTTGGGAGCCAATGTGGGCCCGATCTGGGTGGACCTTGGGAGCGACTTTGTGCCAGGCGGGGGATCCGCCGTGGTCTCGACTGGCCCTCCTCCGAACATCACTCCCTGCGCGGTTGGGACTGGTTTTGCCCCATGCGGCGCTTGGCGCAGGGCCCCGCCTGTCGCGCGCCCCGCGTCGCTCGCCCTCGGCGGAAGGCGGCGGAAGCTGGGAGAAGTAATGCGAGGGTGGGCTGGCGGCAGGAGTAGAAGCGAGACACCTACATTTTTGGATCGGGGGTTTCCCGAGCCGGCCACATGTTTCAAGGCAGTCGCGGCGCTGTGACAGCATTAGTCACAGTCGATTTCGGGCGTCATATTCCCTGGCGTCACATTCCCTGGCGTCCGCCGATGTGCCTTTGTTCAATCCGCGGCTCCATTAGGTCCCGACCGCTTCCCTGGGGGTAGTCCGCTTTTCGTCCCGGCTTCATTTTGTTTGGCCTCGGGGCCCGAAAACAGCCCTCGAGGCTCGATCTTTGGGAGAGCGCTGGTTGACAGAGCCACGCCGTCGGAGGTCTGGGCCAGCTGCTCTGCATCGTCCCCGCGGGTGCTGCCCTCCCTGTTTCGGGGCAGGGCTCCGGCGGGCGCGGGCAGCCTGTGCGGGCCGCTGCCGTGGCGGCAGCCCCGCCCCATCGTCGGGGCTTGAGATCACCGCCCACCACACCACACCAACCCAGCCAGAAGGCCCTGATTTTCCCTCCATTTCCAGTGGGGGGGGGGGGTCGGGGAACATCGAACAAGCACCTGCGGACCCCTCCCCCCCAAGCCCGAGACGTGGGTCTTCTGGTCAGGTCTGGGTTGTCTGGTGGGTAGTAGTCACAAGAGGTGGGGGTCAATGCAAATGGGGGTCAGCCAGGGCGCCAGATCTTGCAGGATCCTGCATCGCCAGGGTCGCGACCCGGGCTTGGGCGCAGGATCCTGCAGGATTCTGCAGGGTCTTGCAGGCTCCTGCCAGGCCTGCCAGGCTTGGATTGACCCGGGTCAGTAGATCCCCGACATCGGGGGCACCAGCTCTCCACCCACTGCAGACCGCCGGGCGTCGCGATCACAGTCACGACCGGGGCTCTTGTGCACGGTCTCGACCTCTCGGGGCCGATCTCATGCCATGGGGCTGGGGAGAAGATGGGAAACTGGGCCTGTCCTGGGGATGAGGTCAAGAGCTCTAGGTTTAGGTCGGGCGTGCCCCCCTACAGGCGGATTTCGGACGAAGAATAACAAATACCCCAACCATGCTCCAGAAATGTTCCAAGATTATCACAAATCGTCCCCATTTTTTTTCCGTTTTTAGTATCCCCCCTGTAGAGGGACAGGCCCGACTTACTTCTAGGTTACCTCTAGGGGCGCGAAGATGACCGCGCTCCGCGCGTCGCGGCGTGGGCCGGAGGGCTGCCCTTCTCCAAGGTCCATGGCAGCTTCGCGAGGGCACGGCGACAGCTGCACGCCGCGCACCGCGGGGCGCGATGCGCGAAGTTTGGTGACCTAGGAGCTCCAGGGTCCACGCTGCGAAGCAAGCGCCGGCTCTGGAGGCCTGGGCGCACCGATCTGCGGGTGACCGCGCCCCGCTGGCTGGGCCAGGGCTGCGCATCCGCCAGCTCAGGCCAGCATCGATGCAGGTGGACAGTTGGCGTCCCCCGACCTCGTCCAGCGCCGCCGCCGGGCTGGACTGCGCCGGAGCAGCCCGCGCCGCGGCCTCCGGAGCGGACTGCGCCGCCGGAGCAGCCCGCGGCACCGCCCGAGCGGACTGCGCCGTGGCCGCCAGCCGCCGCGGCTGCCTGCGCCTCTGGGCTGGAGCCCCCCGGGGCCCCCGGCCAAGCCGCCGCCGCCGCGGCGACACCCCTGGGTGGTGCGGCTGCCCCCGTCGGAGGCGGAGGCAGTGCAGCCAGCAGCGACGGCCCAGGCGACGAGTCGGTGGGCGACGCCCCGGATCCCGTGGCAGAGGAGCCAGGCAAGCCCGCAGAGCGGAGGGGCGGCGACGACGATGTGGGCCCGAGGCGCAAACCGCCCCCATCAGGCGGCGGCGGCGATCCCGCCGGGCCGCAGCCAGGGGCGGGTGCCGAGAGGGCGCAGCCCAGCCCGCAGGCGGCAGAGCCACTGCGGCCTCGTCTGGGCCCCACCCGCCTCGGGCAGCCACGGGCGCCGGCGGCGCTGGTGGTGGACCTGGACGAGCGCGTGGGTGGTGGGCGCGACCTGGCGTTCGCGGCGCGCCTCCAGGAGGTCCTGGGCGTGGGCCGAAGGCCGCAGCGCAGCACGGACGAGGTGCAGCTGGCGCTCTGCTCCTCAAGAGCCGGGCGGGCCGGGGCCGACGGCTGGGTCGCTCAGGCGGCCGGCGGCGTGCGCTTGCGGGGGGCCCCGGCAGCGGGCACCAGCGACTCCCCGCTCGGCACTGGCCTCGCAAGCGGGGCGGGCGCCACGGCCAAGCCGAGTGCGCTGCTGAGGGCCGTGCGGCCCCACTTCGGCCGCGGGGGGGGCAGTGCTGGCGCTGTGCAGGGCCGGCCGCTGGCGGCGTCGGCGACAGCATGCCGGCCTGCGCGAAGAACGATGCCAGCATCGCTGGCAGAAGCAGCCCCATTCGGACTGCGGAGTCGCGCCGCGGCTGCTCAGCCCTACCCACAAAGGGGGTAGAGTTTCTGCACCCGCTCCCAGTTCATCGCCGAGCCGCCCGCGGGGCTGTCACGGAGCGCCTACCAGAGAGCGCCCGAGAAGGCAACACCAAACCCGTCCCGACGTCGTCGTCGTCGTCGTCGTCGTCGTCGTCGTCGTCGTCGTCGTCGTTGCACTGGTCGTCGCCGTTGCCGCCGCCAGCGTTGCCGTAGTCGCCGTCGCACTCGACGTCGCTGGCGTCGTTTTCGTCAGACTCCTCCTCCTCCTCGTCCTCCTTCTCGTCCAGCAGGCCGGGTGATGGGGGAAGGCAAGGGGGCCGCAGGAGCTTTCTCAAAATTGTGGATTCGGTGTACTTATGATTCCTTTCTGGGAGGGCGAGAGAGGCTGATAAGGAGGGGCTCGAGGGATGAGGGGGAAGACGCGGGGAGGGAAGGGCGACACCGACTCCCGACCTGGTACGTTTGTTCAGTTCGTGGTGCCTGGGGGCTGCCGACTGGATCCATCGCTTGGACTTCGCGTTTCAGCCCGAAGTAGCGGCATAGTCACCATTGTTCACGACGCCTCCCGTTCATCCTCCCTCCCCTCCCCCCTTTCCTCCATCCCCCTCCTCCCCTCGCTCCTTCTGCCCCCGTCCACCACGCCTTCCCCTCACGAGCGAGACGCTTGTGGGAGGTCCAGCATAGAGCCAGGCCGACGGCTTGGCACTAGCAGCAGGTCAGACAGAGACCGCACGCAAGGCCGAGAATTATTATTCTTCTTTCTCTGATTCGTATGATGATTCGACTTGTTACTATTATTGTTACTCGAACTAGTATCATTCTTATTAGTTCATTATTAGTATGATTAGTGTGTTTCGTCTTCCTCCTCCACCTCGCCCATCCCTCCCGTCTTTCCTCCTCCACTCTCCCTTCCTCCCTTCCTTCCGTCTTCCTTTCACCTCCATCACCCCTCCCTTCCCGCTGCTGGTCCTCTGCCTCGTCCCCCATGTACGCAAGTGTGTGTGTGTGTGTGCGTGTGGATATTTAGTCAGTTGAATCGTCCTTCTGTGCTTTGGCTTATCGCCTATCTCAACTCGTGCTGGCGCGCTGCAGTGCGCGCGTGCGTTTGTACCGTTGCGCTTGAAGCTCATCTGGCCCACAACAGGAGCGGACCTGAAGCCCGAACCGTGCCATTACCGAAGAAATGGCAGAGGCCGTATTCACATCAAGTGCTTCCCCCTCTCCACACTTGGCCGGCAGCTTCAAGCAACGATAGTAAGTAGCGTCAAGCTTAGAGGAGGACGACGAAGAGGGCGAAGTGCAGGCGGCGGACGACGGGAACGAGGACGGGGAGGGGAGGAATGAGCAGCAGGACGTGCACCCGCACCGCTATGAGGAGGAGGAGGAGGAGGAGGAGGAGGAGGAGGAGGAGGAGGAGGAGGAGGAGGAGGAGGAGGAGAGAGAGGAGGCGGGGAGGAGGTCGAGGCGGAGGAGGAGGCGGAGGAGGAGGAGGAGGAGGATGAGGACGATGACAGGAGGAGGAGGAGGAGGAGGAGGAGGAGGAGGAGGAGGAGGAGGAGGAGGAGGAGCGGAGGCGCAGGAGGAGGAGGAGGAAGAGGAGGAGCAGGAGGAGCAGGAGGAGGAGGAAGAGGAGGAGGAAGCGGAGGCGCAGGAGGAGGAGGAGGAAGAGGAGGAGCAGGAGGAGCAGGAGGAGGAGGAAGAGGAGGAGGATGAGGACGAGGAGGAGGAAGAGGAGGAAGAGGAGGCAGAGGAGGAGGAGGCGAAGGCGGAGGCAGAGGCCGAGGCTGAGGCTGAGGCTCAGGCTGAGGAGGGGGAGGATGGATGATGATGATGATGAGGAGGAGGAGGAGGAGGAGGAGAAGGAGGTGGAGGAGGAGAAGGCGGAGGCGGAGGCTGAGGCTGAGGTTGAGGCTGAGGCTGAGGAGGAGGAGAATGAGGAGGAGGGGGAGGAGGAGGAGGAGGAGGAGGCGGACGCTGACGCGGAGGTCGCGGAGGAGGAGGAGGATAAGGAGGAGGAGGAGGAGCAGTTGCAGCAAAAGCAGGATGAAAGGGAGAAGGATGAGATGGTGATGCTGCAGATACTGATGCTGCTGATGATGATGATGATGATGGTGATGCTGCTGCTGATGATGATGGCGATGATGATAATGATGCTGATCTTGATGATGATCATGATGCTGATGTTGCTGATGATGATGATGATGATGATGATGATGATGATGATGATGATGATGATGGTGATGACGATGGTACTGCGGATGATGATGCTGGTGATGCTTGCGCTGCTGATGATGGTGATGCTGATGGTGATGATGGTGTTGATTACGATTATGATGATGCTGCTGATGTTGCTGCTGCTGATAAGGATGCTGATGATACAGCTGATGATGATGCTGATGAGGATGACGCTGATGCTGATACTGATGCTGCTGACGATGATGACGGTGCTGATGCTGGCGATGATCACAATGATGACAACGATGCTGTTGAAGATGATGAATCTGAAGATGATGCTGATGATGATGATGACGCTTATGATGATGATGATGCTGCTGATGATGATGATGCTAATGATGATGATGGCGATGATGATGATGATGATGATGATGATGATGATGATGATGATGATGATGATGGTGGTGCGGAGGATGAGGATGAGGATGATGCTGATGATGATGATGATGATGATGATGATGATGATGATGGTGAGGAGGAGGAGGAGGAGGAGGAGGAGGAGGATGAGGATCAAGGCTAAACGTAACGAAGGTTCGGGGAACCTAGGTGTGGCGATTAGCTTTGAACTCTCCCGCAAACAGATGGCTCGAGCCATCTTGGGGCTGAGGGCCCACGGCGACATTTCCCTGGCAGGCAGCCAGACCTCTCTCCTCCCAGACATGCCCGCAGTTGCCATGGACGACAGGGAGACCTTCGTATCCCCACCGATCTTGCCTCGAGACGATCGCAGCCGCAGTGGTGAACAGGCGCGGCGTGCGCAGGATCTCGCTCTGGCACCAGCTGAAGGAGTCCGACGGCCAGCAGCGCAGTCACCTGCCAACCGTGGAAGGCGCGCGGCTACATCTGGTGGCACTGGCGGCAGTGGTACCCCAGCGGCGGCCGCGCGTCGCGCGGCTCCTGCTGTCCAGCCTCCTGGCGGTCCTCCGCTGCAGCACCCCCAGCTTCCCAACCTTCCTCCACCAGGTGGACAACAACACGCTGGCGACGGGGACATTCGCCAGTATGTGGATGCCACCAAGAACACCCTCATGGAGGCCATCCAGAACATCCAGACCTCGGTCGCCACCCTCGCTGGCACAGTGCAGACCTCATGTGAGTCCCTCGGCCAGCAGATGGAACGTCGTCTGGCATCAGTGGAGACCACGAGCAAAGCACAGGGCCAACGCATCTCAGTCTTGGAGGATAAGATCACGAGGTTGGAGGAGCTGTTCGGCATCATGCAGTCCGAGCGCCCGTCCATCCAGCCGATCCCAGATGCCGACTTCATGCGCGCGCCTGACCCGACCATCATCGTGGCCAGGGCGAAGAACATGGTGCAGCAACGCGAAGTCAGGAACACACTCGACGGATGGTTCCAGCAATTTCAGGTCCAGAACGAGGAGGTCCGCATTGAGAGCGATCCCTCGGACACCAAGTTTGTCATCCGTTTCCTCGGCAACGCCAACCTCGCGTCCAAGCGAGTGGCGAAGGCGATCTCTTTTCTTCGTGGACGTGTCGGGTCTTGGCAGAGGTTCACGGTCAGGGATCCCATGGGCCACAACCATGAGCTGTTCCTGTCCCTGGACAAGAGCCCGTGCATGGTCAAGACAGAGATCTCGCCCAAACGTGCACGCAAAGTTTTGGAGTCAATCTATGGCGTTCACCCGCACAACATCAAGTTCTTCACGGACAAATCCCAGGGCACGATCTCAGCACAATGGAAACAGTTGCTCAGGATTTCTATCAGCGGCCCTGGGGTGCAGCCCACGGTCGAGTATGCAGATGACCACTTGCAAGAGCTTGGCATGGTCAAGGAAGCCATCAAGTCAAGAGTTGATGCGGCGCTCTCGAACACCTCGCAGCCAACGCGGCGGTGCTCCTAACACATTCTTCAAGACATGGGCTGGCGGAGGCTCGAAGGAGTTGCCGCTGTTTCTTGCCTCATGGAATGCTCGTGCTCTCTTTCATCATCAACTGGGGCTTCGCGGCCGCAAACTGTCATATCTTTCGTCACTGTTCATCCAAGGGGGCTCGGTTGCAGTGCAAGAATGCCACGGCACGCAATTTGAAGTTGATGACTTCCTCTACCACCTCCATCGCCCATTCCGCGCCTTCTCCTCCTTCTGTGACTCTGGCGAGGACAACGCTCCCTCTAATGCGGGGGGAATTATTACGTTCGCTCCTGATTTTGGTCAGCTCCATGAAACTAATCGTCCGCAGATTGTTCATCAGGTTTGGGTTCCAGGACGCGTTCAACAGCTTCAAATTAGTGTTCCTAATGGAGCTTGGATCTCTCATTGGAACATACATAATCACAACCTCGCCACTTACCGTAGGGATATCATTTCCAGGCAATTCAGGACGACCTCGCCAGGGCCTCTCGGGACCCCATGCACTCGTTCGTGGTTGTCGTCGGGGACTTTAACGTGTCGCATCTTCCTCCGCGCCATCTGCACGACCATCCTCTTGCTCAGCAGCAGTTGCAAGGTTGGCGACGTCAGCGAGAGACCGTGTGGCGCCAGATCTTCGGGCCCATGACGGAGGTGGAGGTGGGGGGCCACACTCATTATCACAAACCTAGCCACACGACCTCTAGTCTGGACCGCCTCTTTGTAAGTGTTCCAGGATGGGCTCTGGCTCAACTTAGTGCCGCTTGTCAGGTGCACGGCTTTCCTGAAGTTATGCGCCAGCTTGAGCTGTCCGACCACGCAGCAGTCTCGACGGTGATGAACCCCAGGGACCCTCTCAAGCCCGAAGATAGGCCGATCCCCCACGACATCTTCAAGCGCCCAGAATATCGGAAATGTGTTCAGGCTGCTGCGCTGGATGTCGACGCGAGCTCGCCGTCACCACCGCTCTTGCTTGCTTTTCAGAAGAAGGTGATGAGATCGGCGGCCCAGTACGCTAGAAACATCATGATCTTCAAGGACCCAGAAGCTACTCTTACCCATCTCATCATCTACAAATCGATCTCCAGGGCTCTCTGGCAGCAGGATTTGAATCTGGGACGCCGTCTTGTCGCCAGTCACCGTCTCGCCCGCCACTATCTGGAGATAGACGAGCCTGCTGGTGTCCTTCGGCTTCGCCACCCCGTTGAATTCCAGATGGCTACTAACGTCACCCAGTGCAAAATGGCGGAAAAGAAACAAGCTGCGCTACTCTCATCGTTGAACG
This sequence comes from Prorocentrum cordatum, assembly GCA_963575745.1. NCBI lineage: Eukaryota > Dinophyceae > Prorocentrales > Prorocentraceae > Prorocentrum > Prorocentrum cordatum. The sequence continues at coordinate 119,918 of CAUYUJ010019726.1, forward strand.
CCGACGACCCCGCCGTGGTCCAGAAGAAAACTCGCCGTCGTCTTCGTGGGTTGGCGAAACGAGCTAGGCTATGGTCTCCCTTTGATCGCCGGCTGGCGTTGCAGGGGCTGCGACATCAAGGCCAGGTTCTCACAGCGCCAGAAGCGATGCTGGGCGCGCTGTCTTCACACTGGGGGCAGATTTTCAGTGCGAAGCAGGTGGGGATCCAGAAAGCTGCCGAGTTTGTCGAAAAGTACGGGCCCAAGGTGGACCTCATGAACCTCCCGCCCCCGTCCCAGGCCACGATCTCTAGGGTGCTCCAGAAGGCCTCCAACAGCTCTCCTGGGCCAGGCGGCCTACCTTACGCTGCCTGGCTTTATCACCCACGTGGGCCCCAGATCCTGACAACGGTGATGTGGTGGTGTCTTAGTGGACAATACATGGGAAGTGACTTCAACTATCTTAGAAAAGCTTTCATCCCTAAGGGGGAAGAAGATGGGGACCCCGAAGGTATCATACGTGAAGCCTCCCAGACCAGACCCCTCGGGCTCAAAAACGCGGACGTCAAGGTGATAACGGCAGCAGTCTTCTGGTCCCTCTCTGTAGAGATCCCCAACTTCGTCAGCAAGCTGCAGCGCGGCTTCGTTCGGGGGCGGAACCATGGCATGAATGTGATCGAGCTCGACATGTACGCACGTGTGGCATCGATGCGTGAGTGTGCCCCCCATGCCCCCCTGCTCTCGTGAGCTTCGATTTCGCTCACGCCTTTCCTAGTCTCGCTCACCCTGGCTCCTTCTTGTCGTTGACTCCCTCGCTATCCCCTCTCCTCTCAAATGGTTCGTCCGAGTGATATATTCGAATGTTCTGTGTTTCGCGATGGCTGGACATGTTTTGCTGCCGCTCTTTCACATCCTCTCGGGTATAGTGCAAGGCTGTCCTGGCAGCGGTGCCCTGCACGCCCTCGCTTCTCACCCCTTTCTTGCCCTGCTCGAGGACACCTTTGAAGAGAGAGCCGCCCCAGCAGCTAGTTCGACGATGAGCTCCAAAACGCACAGGCGACTGACGACTGGCGCGGCCCGTGCGTGTGCTGACGACCTCGGAGCAGTGGTGTACGTCTTAGCGGGGTTGAAAACCTTTTTCAAGATGTTTCAATTCGCGGCGGCCTTTGCGGCCCTGCATTTAAAAGCTAGTAAGTGCTTTCTGACTCCTCTTGCGGGTCCCTGTGCACCGTCCCTGGCCCAGAAATACAGAGACTGGATCGCTCGTGTGATCCCAGCCTGGGCCGAGTTTCAGATTTCCCCATCGCTGAAATACCTCGGTCTGATCCTTGGACCTGAAGTCCGCTGGCAGTCATGGATCGCTCCCCGAGCTAAGCACTCGCTGCGTGTCCAAGACATCGCTGCCGCCTCTCCTCCCGCTGCTGTCGCCGCGGCAATGTACGACAAAAGGGCTCTGACGACTCTCTCCTACGTTGGTCAGTTCCTCCCTCTCCCTCCCAGATTCCCTCAGTCAGAACATGCCCTGTTAGCTTCTGTCTATCGCGTCCCACACTGCTCTTTTGCCCGCTCGGACTTCTTCAATATACATCTGTGGGGAGCACCGAAGTTCAGAAGCGGACTGGCGGTCAACCTTGCATCTCGCATGAGGGCCGCGCTGTGGACATTCCGTGGATGGGAGTCAGTAGATGCACGATTGCACGCAGCTGCTCTGGCCCAGCGGTCCATCCGAGACCTGTGTGAGAACAAATTGTCTCCGGCCTTCTGGGCCGATATCAGCATTGTAGAGCATGTCCGTGAGGCAGCCAGTGGCTTCCCATCGAGCTCGGCTTGGGCGCAGCGTGGTAGAGCAGCGCTGGGGGAGGCTCATCCGATCCTCGCCTTGCTTAGGGACCCCTCTCAGCACGCTGGAGCACGCCCAAAGCTCCAGCGCGCGTTGTGTGCCTCCATCTCGAGCTTCCTCCATCCTCCTGCTGTCTCGTCTTCTCTTGCTCGCCGCCTAAAGGTTTGGTACCCTCTGCACGCGAGTGAGATTAATGAGATTGACTGGGAGCGGGTGCGGGTTGCATGTGTCCAGTTGCCACCAGCTCTTTCATCTTCGTACATTAAATCACTCTTTGGAGCGTGGGCGACGGCAGCTCGATTTCAAGAGGACGGGGACCAGTGTAGATTTGGCTGCAGGTGCGGCCGTGACCACGTGCCACACTATTTCGAGTGC
>CAUYUJ010019726.1:127110-159610 GCA_963575745.1 Prorocentrum cordatum
ATGCACAAGCTAGGGTACACCACATACGTTACACCACATTGACTGGCCCCCGCATATTTCACAATGTATATTCCATGCCATAGATTGCACAACAAAGGTTGCACGACATGTATTGCGCCACATACGTCGCACCACATAGGTTGCACCACATAGGCTGCACCGCGCCGTTCGCTACGCATAGTCTGCACCACATAGTTTCCGCCACACATATGGCACAACATAGATTACACAACATGTTGTGCGTCACATATGGTGTCCCACGTATATCGCACCTCGTATGCTGCTACACAAGTGTTGCGCACATATATGTTGCACAGCATAGGTTGCACAGCATATACTGCACGACGCTGACATACACACATAGGTGGTGCACCACGCAGGCTGCACCGCATATGTGTATATATATATATACAACTCTGAATAGCTCCACCGTGATTGGACAACATACACTGCCAGAAACACAGCTCGAGGTCCACGTACACGCTCGAACCCGCCATGGTAAAAAAAGGGGGTCGGGAGTCGGGAGGTGGCCGCTCTGCGAAGGAGGTGCGACGTCGGGAGTGTTGGGTGCTGCTCCTGCGGGCTCGCGGAGCGGACTCCGTGGCCCCCTGTTCGCGAAGCGGGCGGAGCGAGCGGCAGCGGCCAGCACGAGGGCAGCGACGACGAGGACGACCACGACGCGGGCAGGACTGTGGCCAAGGGGGGGCGGGGGGGATTCGGCTCGGAGCTCGTACCCGATGGCCAGCGAGAGAACGAGGATCGAGGAGCGGGTAGTGCGGAGCGTTCCTCCTCCTCCTCCTCCTCCTCCTCCTCCTCCTCCTCCTCCTCTTGAGGGTTCTTTGAGGTGTTCGCGGTCTCTTGGGCGTGGGGGTTTTCTCGCTTCGGGGTGCTCTCCAGCAGCTTCGCCTTGTCGAGAGCTTTCTGGAGATCCACGTCGTCCTCCTCCTCCTCAGCACCCCTGGCCCAGGGAGGTCCGATTGTGGGGCAACAGGAGGTCACTGGGGTGCGGTGCGGCAGCACGAGCCCAGGATTTGCTTTCCTTGGGTGCTTGATCTCGATCGGCCTGCAGAGAAGGGCGATCCAAGGGCTACGCCGGTCTAGGAATCGAGAAGCTGATCTCTCGCCATCGGCGGAAGTCGGCGGAAGCAAATCGCGGGTGGCTCTGCCAGCAGGAGTTTGGGGGAGCCAGCTGAAGCAGAAAGCTGGCCCAGGGACCCTTGAGTAAGTTCTACGCTGGCGTTCCCAATGCTCCTTGAGCTGGCCATATGGGAGGCGCCAAGATTCTGCACTCGACACGGTGGGTGTGCCCAAGCCACCTTCCTGGCCCGAGTTGACACCGGACGCCTGTGGAGCGCTGCCACCTCTCGCATGTTGAATCTTCTGGTCGCTAAGTGTGAGGAGGTCTCAGGCGAGAGCCTTATCTCGAAAAAGAGCCGCTCTCTAGTTTTTGGATGCGTAAGCAGACGAATGCATTCGGCGCGAAGGCGGGTGCCACTCCGGAGAAGGGGCCGCCCTCCACCATTGTAACAAGTTGCTGGAAGTTTGAATCTTGGGGGAGTCATAGGTGGGGGGGACGTCGCAGGTCAAGCGCCTGGTCCGCCCTGCCGATGTGACCGCCGGTGCGACGAGGAGAGCTTCTTGCTGTGAGGAAGGAAGGGGTGAAAGAGGGAGGAGGCAGGACGGGACGGAGGAGGAGGAGGAGGAGGAGGAGGAGGAAGAGGAGGATGAGGGAGGAGGAGGAAGGAGGGAGTAGGACGACTGCTGCACCTGCCCTCAGGACAAAGGCCGCAAGGTTTGAGGTTTTGAGCAGGAGGAGGATGAAGGACGAGGGATGACCTGCGGGGGAGGGCGGGGGGGCAGATGATGAAGAGGCGAAGGAGGAGGAGGCTGGTGTTTGTCTGGCTCACAAAGGTACCGCAATGGCCGTACACGGTCTTGGGAGGCGAGTGGTCAGATGATGTTCCAAGGACATCAGCGGTACTGGGCAAGATCGGTTGCACATACGAGTCACCAGCTCCGTGCGCACCAGCCAGCACGCGCAGCTCCTCTTTGTTGGGTTTCTTGTTTCTTGATGATATATATATATATATATATATATATACACATATCAAGCAGCTGACAGCAACAGAAGCCGACCGACACCAGCAGTCCGAGGACAAGACCATACGGACAAACCAGCTTCTTCGGCAGAAGAGACGTCGCACCACACGCCAGAAGACCGTACAACGCAGACCACAGATTATTCCAGCACCCCAGAGCTCCTTGCAGACAACACTCCACAGCAACCACGACCACCGCCAAAGTTCAAGATACCTGTCGTCTGCCTACCGCTGGGTATTTCGATGGCCAAATACTGATGGCAAGCGGACGTTTCACAGACACAGCCATGGCGCACAGGGCGGGCAGACGGAAGCAACCATTACGGCAAATTGTCCACCCAAGTTCCACCACCATGGAAGACGGCCCGCGTCCGTACCCCCCTGGAGCACTAGCAACATGGACAGCGCGTGACCACTACATCCACATATAGAACAGACAGCCTCATTCTCTGCATGCGAGCCCTGCGGCGCACACCTAGAGGAGAGGCACAACTACAGATGTGGTCACAGGGCGCATACTTACTGGGACTGTCGTCACTTCCATCACCCCAGCCCGCATCTCACTTCAACTGGGAGGTGTGGCTGGTGGGAAGGCTAAGAGGAGGGGAGGGGCAAGGCACTGCCAGCATCACAGCTTGCATCCTCGACTGAACGGGTCTCTGTGCATGAGCTCTCCGCATACTCTGGGGATCGCATGCCACCCGTGATATTACTTCGTATATTAGGGTAGTTTGCGCCACCCGGTAGAAATTGCATAGAATGTGATTCGGCAGTACGGCATCACACAGGTCAGTTAGCATTGTCTTACCCAGCCTGCGTAATCAATAGTTTCAAGCTTAGCCACCAAACTTGAAACCAACAAACCTGACAGCAAAATGCGTCAGCCATGTTTCCGTGAGCTTACTTTGAGCCAGCTTGTGCTACAATGTAGCCACAGTCACCCACAGGCTAGCATGCACAGCGCCAGCCTACACGATGCCAGATTCGCCACGCCCTACGTCCAGTCGCCTGCTTTTTTACTGTATGACGGCGGGGGTGGGATGGAGGGAGCAGCGGAGGATCGAGTTTGCCCCCTCTTCACCAGTTTGTTGCGTCACCGTTTGTGTTCGTTCAGGCCAGCAAATTGCACCTGTGCCAACCGCCATGCGCAACTGATTTTGCGAGCTAGCGTACCTTACATGGGCGCTGGTGGAGGTTAGGTTGACTTGGGATGGAGTAGGCAGAGTGTCATTACTGACAGCAGCCTTTGTATTACAGAGGATATTCGGAAACTAGCTGCTTCAGCTGTTTTTCAGCGCTGGAGCACTGTAGCTCGTCTCCTAGTCATTCGTTGTACCCTCCCTCATGCTCAAATCTACGGGTTTGTATGTTTGTATCCTCCTCCCCGCCTTACACAGCCTCTGACCCGGTATTTCTCGATGCAGTACCCGAGCTGCACCAGTCCGCGGTCCAAGTTGTTTTGCTCGCATCGCTAAATCGGCCTAATCTTGTTGCAAACCCGTGGAACGCTACAGGCCTGCAGCTGAAGTTGGTCGAACGTCACATGATACAAAGTACATGTATGTATCTACATCTATATATATATATATATATATACATATATATATATATATATATATATATATATATGAAAGAGCGTGTTCTACCGCTGCTGGCGGAAAACCGGGGGGGGTCACTACCGGTTCGAACCCCTCCCCCCCCCCCTCCGGAAAACCGGGGGGGGTCACTACCGGTTCGAACCCCTCCCCCCCCCCCCAGCTCATCATGAAAAGGGGGGGGGGTCACTACCGGTTCGAACCCCCCCCCCCCCTCGAAAACCGAGTGGGGGTGCGGACAGTGGTGGGGACGGTGTTGGTGGGGACAGTGGTGAGGGGATAGCGGGACAGTGGTGGGGACAGTGGGACAGTGGGACAGTGGTGGGGACGGTAGTGGTGGGGACAGTGGTGGGGACAATGGTGGGAACAGGGGGGGACAGTGGACAGTGGTGGTGACGGTGGTGGTGGGGACAGTGGTGTGGGGACAATGGGAATGAGGTGGAAACAGTGGGACAGTGGAGGGTACAATGGTGGTGGGGACAGTGGTGAAGGCGGTGGCGAGGACGGCGGTGGGACAATGGGACAGAGGTACAGTGGGGACAGCGGTGGGGACAGTGGGGACAGTGGTGGGAACAGTGGGACAGCTCAGTGGGACAGCGGAGGAGTCAGTGGGACAGTGGGGACAGTGGGGATAGTCGGGCAGTGGTTGGGGCCGTGGAGACAGTGGGGAGAGTGGAACCGTGGTGGGAACAGTTCCGGGGACAGCGGGGACAGTGCGACAGTGGTGGAGGCACTGGTGGGGACAGTAGGGGCAGTGGTGGAACCAGTAAGGACAGTGGTGGTGAGGACAGTGGTGTTGGGAACACCAGTGGGGAATGTGATGCGGACGGTGGTGGGGACCGGGAGTCGTTTGCTGGCGGTGAGTAGGGGGGGGGGGGGGGGGGGGGGGGGGGTTCGAACCGGTAGTGACCCCCTCCGGTTTTCCGGATCCGGAGGGTAGGGAGGGGGGGGGGGGGGGGTTCGAACCGGTAGTGGCCCCCCCCGGTTCTCCGGATCCGGAAGGGGGGGGGGGGGGGGGCGTTCGAACCGGTAGTGACCCCCCCCGGTTTTCGAGCGGGAAGGGGGGGGGGGGGGGGGGGGGAGGGGTTAGGGGAGGGAGGGGTTTTGCGGGGGAGAGGGGGGGGGGGAGGGGGGGGGGTGGGTTCAGCAGGGGGGGGGGATTTTCGGAGGGGGGGGGGGGGGGGCGACCCCCGGGCTCCGGAGGAAAAGGTTGGCACTGTGGATCACGCTCTCTCTCTCTCTCTCTCTCTCTCTCTCTCTTGTATATATATATATATATATATATATACATAGTGTGTATATATATACACGTCTACGGAGCAGGGGGCCGAGGAGGAGGAGGAGGAGGAGGAGGAGGAGGAGGAGGAGGAGGAGGAGGATCAGGAGGAGCGGCTGCACCTGACCTCAGGGCAAAAGCCGCCAGTTCTAAGGCCTTGAGCAGGAGCATGAGGAGGAGGAGAAGGAGGAGGAGGAGGAGGAGGAGGACGAGGCAAGACGTCCGATGGCCTGCGCGGGGGGGGGGGAGAGAGGAACAGGAGGAGGAACATGGGGGAGCTGGAGGAGGAGGGGGCGAGGAGGAGGAGGAGGAGGCGAGGAGGAGGATGAGGCGAGGAGGAGGAGGAGGAGAGGAGAGGAGGAGGAGGAGGAGGGGAGGAGGAGGAGGAGGAAAAGGGGGGGAGCTGGAGTAGGGAGCAGGAGGAGGAGGATGAGGAGGAGGGGGAGGAGGAGGAGGAGGAGGAGGAGGAGGAGGAGGAGGTGGAGGAGGAGGAGCAGCAGGATGAGGAGCAATGGGGGGGGAGGGGGGGGCGCCCGCGGCGTGCCGCTGCGCCCCGAGGTTCCCGAGAGCCGGCTGCGCGAGGCGCCCGGGGGCCAGCGGCGCTCCTCCTCCGCGCCCCCCCCTTTCAGGAGGGACAAGACACACAGACACAATGAGTCGTCGATTCTGCAGAAAGTATGGGGAAATTTGGGAAGTGGGGGGGAGACAAAGCAGGGCTAGGATCGGGATAAATCGCTCCAGAGCGTTCCGGGGCGCTCTCGGCGCGTTCCGGAACGCTCTGGAGCGGCCGCGGCGCCCAATACATCCTCCAAACCCGCCGATTCTCAGAGATTTCGAGTTACCCCGATCCGATTTTGTCCCGATCCTCGCGTCGTTTTAGGAGACAAAAACCCATAACATATGGGAAAATATTTGGGAATCCTGTCATTCGTGTGTGTATTGATTGGTGTGTCCCAGGGCCCCTTTCACCTCTGCTGCCCCCCCCCCCTCCCGCCTCCATGGAGCGGTGGCGGAGCGTCCTGGCTCGCCTGTAGGGCCACCAAAATGTTCTAAGAACCTTTTGTGGTCTGCACCTTTTGTGGTTTGCATGATTGCGTGTAGCTCGCCGATTAGGTTTCTGGAGGCCACGGCCTCCCCACCAGGTCCTAGGTCGGCCCGGACCTAGACCAGGGTCAGAAGAGGTGCTAGGACCAGGGCCAGAGAAGGGGCTGAGACGAGGGCCAGGGACGAACGAACACGAACACGACGAAAAGGAAGAGGTCAAGGGCCAGGGCCAGGGGTGCTGGGACCAGGGCCAGGGAGGGGGCTGGGGCTAGGACCAGGGACGAACGACGACACGACGAACATAAAGAGGTCCAAGGCGGGGGCTGGAGCCAGGGACAGGGGTGGCTGGGACCAGGGCCAGGGAGGGGGCATGGGCCAGGGCCAGGGACGAACTGCGTCACGACGAACAGAAAGAGGTCCGAGCTTTAGAACACAGCTGTGCAAGAGAATTAAAAGTCGTCTGGGTGTCTCCAGGGGCCTCCTGTGGCCGAACTCGTGCTCTGCCCTGGGTTCCACCCCCTCGCAGCACTCAAGCTCCCCGTTCCCCGCATCCCCCCTGCCTTCTCATCCTCCCCCCGCGACGCCTCCGCATGGGCCTTCAGCTCTCCGGCGGTGGCTCGGGCCCCCTGGGAGGCCCACCGAGATCGCCAGTGCGGCCCTGAGGGAGTGCCCGTTCGGGGCTCACGCAACGGGGGTCAGCCAACCTCCTCTGGCTGACCCGGGCTTGGGAACTATGGGGGGCCGATTCTCCTTTTGCGCCCTCCGCTGATCCAGGTTTGGGACCTAGAGATCCCACGTCGTGATTTTTTTTCCAGATGGGGCCCCCGGAAGTCGCGACCCCTTCCCCAGGACCGTTTTTTTTCGTCCTGAGCCGTTCTGTTGACGGTCCCGAGGCCCGGCGAGGGCCCCTGGAGGCCGAAAATTGGGAAAACCTTCATCTTGTTTTTTCAAGGGGCTCGTTCGTTCGTTCGTACTACCATGGGTTTGGCGCGTCCAGGTCAGGTTGGCGCGCGTTTGGCGCGTGCGTAATCATCTGCTCTCGCGCGCATTCGGCATGTCGCTCTTGTCTTCTTTGCCCACGCGCTTTTGGCGTATGGCTGCTTCGTTTCGTTGTTGTTTTTTCCATGCGTTGGATCTCTGGGGAGTTGCCGGGCGGCCGGCCAGGCTTCGCGGCAGGGCCCTATTAAGGGTGGGCCCGGGTTTATAAGAGGCGGGCCCGGGTGGAGGCGGTGCCCGGCCCGTGCAGTTCCGGCGCTGCTCGGAGGCCGCCACGGAGGCAAGACGGTGGGCGATGAGGGTACTGCGCCTCAGTACCGACGGGGCCCTGAAGAAGGAACCCTCTTCGTTGGGGAGGGGCTCGGCGTGCCTAGATTGTTCTGCAGTTTGCCTTCTGTTTTCCTGAGGTTTTCCATGGGAAATCGAAGCTCAACTTATCGGAGGAAGGGGCCCCGTTCCTTATTTAGGGTTCCTTAGGTCAACGCCCCGACTGTATCGTTTAACCGATCCCCATCCCCATCCCCATGCCCTCCGAGACCCCCACCAAGCTACCCTCCCAGTTGGAGATGCACCCCATCGAAACCCGAAGGGAGCGGCCCATCCCCATCTCAGGGGGGTAAATCGGCCAGTGGGGCCCAGGCCACGCCGCTGGGGATGGGGGTCGGATAAACGATTCTCGGAGCCGTCCCAGCTGAGCCCACAAGCGGTGCACGCATCGGTCGTCGAGCGCGGCGGTCTCTGTCGAGATCCGCAGGGGCCCCGAGGTAGGCGGTGCGCACTCTCGTGGTTTCTCCCCTGCTCCAGAGCAGAGCGGCTAGTTGTACCATCTTGCCAATGCACCTTTGACGTGCACACTTGTTTTTGTTTTGTCGGGGGGTCTCTCTCTCTTTCTCTCTCTCTCTCTCATATGTTTTCATTTCTCTGTTTATTGTTTGTTCTCTCTCTCTCTATCTCTCTCTCTCTCTCCTCTCTCTCTCTCTCGCTTTTTCTCTCTCTCTCTCTCTCACTCTCTCTCCCCCCAAATCGGGCCGCTCCATTTTCTTCGATGCGATGACCCCAGAGGTCTGGACCACTTCCCTAGGACCGGCTTGTCGTCCTGAGTCGCTCTCTGACGGTCCCGAGGCCCGGCGAAGGCCCCCAGAGGCCGAAAGCGGCCCGAGACAGGCCGCTCCGACTTCGGTTGGAGCGTCGGATCTCCCTAGGTCTCTCGGACGGGGCCAGGGCGAGGATAGATCGGCCCAGAACGCTCCAGAACGCTCTCCTGAGAAGGCCACGGCGCCAGAACCGCCAGAACTCAGAGATTCTCGCTTCGTCCCCGCCCGGATTTATATCCTCGTCCTGGCCGCGTCTCACCAGAGGCCGCATCCGGCCCAGAGCCGGCCTCTCCGACCCTTGCTGTTGGAGCGTCGGATCTCTGGGTCTTCTGGGTATCTCTCTCTCTCTCTCTCTCGCTCCCTCTCTCTCTCTCTCTCTCAAGCCACTTTCCTCTCTCGCCCCCTCTCTCTCTCTCTCGCTCTCTCTCTCGCTCCCTCTCTCGCTCCCTCTCTCTCAAGCCACTTTCCTCCCCCCCTCTCGTGGGGCCGCCGGCCGTGGCGGCCCGCGCGATGCTTGGCCACGCGCAGACGAGGGGAGCAGGGCGAGGGGGGAAGGCTTCTCAGAAGGAGGCCGCTCCTTAAGACGGCGCGGGCCTTGCGTGCAGCTGCAGGGCCGGCGCCTTCTGAGAAGCAAGAGTGCTTTTCTGAGGAGCCCTCCCCCCTCCCCCTACCCCCCTCTGCGCGCTGCCAAGATGCGGCGCGCCTGCCCAGCCGATGCCGATGGGCCTTGTTTTCCACCACCACCACAACCATAAGTTGGAGGGGGAAGGGGTCCTCCCCCTCCTCCTCCTCCTCCTCCTCCTCCTCCTCCTCCTCCTCCTCCTCCTCTTCGTCATCCTCCTCCTCGTCCTCTTCGTCCTCCTCCTCCTCGTCCTTCTCCTCCTCCCTCCCCCTCCAACTTACAGTGGTGGTGGTGGAAATCGGGCCCAGCCAGCGCGCCCCCCCCCCCACCGCGGTTGGGCTGCCGGCCGCGGCGGCCCGCGATGCGGCGCGCCTGCCGCGCGGAGGCGCGGCGCCCCCCGGGGCCCTTGCCGGCAGCCGCTCGGCTGGCGAGGGGCGGCTCCGCTGCGCAGCGGCGGGGCGGCAGGCGGGGGGGGGGCGCCCCGCCGAGCGAGCGCGCCGCGGCGCCGCCCGGTCGGGCGGGAAGTGACGTGGAGGCGGGCGCGTGCCTCTAGAGGAGGAGTGTGCAAAGACGGTCCAGAAAGAGGCTGGGGACGATGTGTTGATTGCTCATTGTTGACTATTCTCGATTCTGTTACTCGTATGTTTTTTTGATTTGTCGTCCCACATCCGCCAGTAGGAGGATACGCCCAACCGAATTGTAATGGGGGATGGTTTACTTGCTCCAAAAGGATCTCCCTTCAGGGCCCCTGCGTCGAGACGTGCTTTGGGCCGCAGTGCCTTTGAGCAGGTGGCTTGCTCCGCCCGCCATGCCGCATGAACGCGGCAGCGGCGGCGAGGCCTCGCGAGAGTGACCTGGGCTGCTTGGATCATCCTGCGGGCTCAGGAAGGAGGAGCCCTGGTTATGGGGCCGTTCCTCAGATTAGGGCCCGTTTGGAGCCAGCAGGGGTCCAAAAGGTGCCCTAAAGTTACCAGCCCGGAACATATCCCTATCCCTATGCTGGGCACCTCCTCATCACGCTGCCAATCTTAGGGATTCCTTTCTTTTTTGAGGGCGAATCCCTAAGATTGTCATCGCCTTTGGGCGTGTCAATCTTAGGGATAGGGATACGTTCGAGGCTGGTAATAAAGGGCCCGCTTGGGGCCCTTCTCTTCGCTCCCCTTGGTAGGCCACCCTCCACTGCCACCCGCCCGAACCTGGGGGCCCGCACGTGGCCTCGGAGGGCGAGTTTCAGGAGGGGAAGAAACACACAGACACAATTAATCGTCGATCCGCAGGAAAATATGGGAAAATATGGGAAGTGGGGGGGACGACGACTATCCAACAAATATTGGAAAATATGGGGAATCCTTTTATTTGTGTGTATTTATTTGTGTGTCCCAGGGCCCCGTTAGAGTTGAGACCACGGGCGTTGCAGGTTGTCCTCCACGCCGGGCGCTGCTTCGGCGCCGTTTTTCGTCTCGTCGTCGTCGTCGTCGTCGTCGTCTTCGTCTTCGTCGTCGTTCTCTTCGTCGTCGCTCTTCGTTGTCGGTCGCCGTCGTCGTCGTCGTCGTCGTCGTCGTCATCGTAGGCGTCGTCGTCGCTGTCGTCGGTCGCCGTCGCGGGGTCTAATTGGGGCTCCGAGCCGTCCGAGGCCCAGGAGGCGGCCTGCCAGAGGCAGACGACCAAAAGGGACTACCGCTCCTGTTCCGTTCTGCGTCGGGGAGGAGGAGGGACTGGACGATGCACAACGAACAAGGAGGACGATCAGAAGCAGGAGGAGAGGAAGGGGAGGAAGCTGAGGACGAGGAGGGATGAAGGGTAGACTTGCGTGTGCTTATTGGCACTTGTTGGAGGGAAGCGAGCGGATATGACGTGTAGGGTTCTAGGTGGGTGTTGTGTTGTTCAGCTGAATTATCAGAGGCGGCGCAGGGTTTGAAGGGGTGGAGATGAGGAGAGGGAGGAGAACGAACAGTAGGAGAGGAACGGGGGTAATGATGATGTTGTTGGTGATGATGATGATGAGGAGGAGGAGGAGGAAGAGGAGGAAAATGAGGAGGAGGAGGAGGAGGAGGCGCCAGAGCGTGCAACAACAAACTGGATGTCACTGCACTCCAGTGGCCGCCTTCCCACTGCCGAGAGGCGGTTTGGGGGGGGGGAGGTGGAGGAAGAGGAGGAGAAGGAGGAGGAGGAGGAGGAGGAGCATTGTGTGGAGGAAGAGGAGGATCAGGGAGAGGAGACGGACGATGAGGAGGATAACGGAGGATACTACTAGGCAGGCGGAGGATGAGGGAGAGTGGGAGTGCGAGGGAGGATTAAGAAGAAAGCGCAGGCGTTGCTCGAGGCTGCACGATGTCCGACCTTCGATGGCACGCGTAGTACACGTGGCACGTGCATGCCCAGGCTCATACGGAAAACGCACCGGGACCGCCACCGACGGGGTTGCCCCAGCTTGCGATTAGACAACGTGATGATACGCACTCCTGCGGGCATGGCGCGTCTGAGGTTAAGCCACACTTGTACAAGTACACTTGGGGTCATCGAGCAACCTGCGCTTTTTTCATACCGCTATGTGCAGCCTCATGGAATACCGTTGCTCGTTTGTTGTGCTGAAAGTTTTGATACGCAAGAATGAAAGCCTACACAGTTTTTTGATCTGCGGGGCGAGAGCGAACCTCTTCCGCTAAAAGCTAGGCAGGCTTCGCACAGCTTTAATTAGGGAGACAGGGCACAGATGAAAGCCTACACAGGGAACCATTGAACAGCCAATGGCTCAATCATAATCCTGTGCAACACCAGTGAAACCCATTGTGCTTTCGACAGGCTTATTCTAAACTGCTGGAAAACCCGTTATGTTGCTTGACCTTGACGTCGTGACATGCGTGAGGTGTGGGTGCGTCCGATGTTCCGAAGTATGAGGATGCCCCGACCGCAAGGACCTGACACAATAAAACCCAAACGGAACGGCTTCACAAGCAGTCGTTTCTAAGCTCTACTCTCTCGGAGAGGTGCGTATGTTAGCATCTGTCTGTACGTGATACATATATATACATATATATACAAGACTGCATTGGTGCTTCGCGATATGCACCCTGGCCCTTCAGGATCGGCGCGTAGGCGTCAGGCGGGGCGCGGGAAAGAGCGAGAGAGAGAGAGAGAGAGAGCGAGGGAAGACAAAGTGCAGGTGAAGGGCGACGTACCATCTTCCCAGTAGTAATTCAGACAGCACCACTTATGGGAGAACCAAGACAAACATCATGCGCACTTGAGCTTGTGCACGGTAAAAATTCACAACCATCCGTGTGATATGAAATCCAAGCACAGCCCCATGTGAACATTCAAACCAATCGCATGTGTAGGGGTCCAAAACTGATAGGTCCGAATCCGCCGACCTCTTGGGGTCCCGGCTTCCCGAGCAGGCGTGAGCACAAAAGGGGGAGCACAAACGGAGTGGGAGAAGAGTCCTTGTTATTGGGCGGCTTCGCATGTTTTTCGAGTCCTTTCTAGACCGTCGTGGAGCCCTTTGGACCGTCTCGGGCCCTTGTGGGCTGCGTCGGGGGCTCTGGCCGTCGTGGGGCTCTGCTGGCGGCTTCTTGGGGCTCTCTTGGGGCTTTTTTGGGAGCCTCTTGGGGCCAGCTTGGGCTGTCTCGGGGCTCTCTTGGGCCGTCTTGGGGCTATATTGGGCCGTCGTGGGGCTCTCTGGGGCTGTCTTGGGGCCCTCTTGGGGCTGTGTGGGGGCCGCTGGATCCGTGTTGGGGCGATGTGGGGGGCCTCCTCAAGCGTTCTGGAGCCTTGGAAAAGACAAAGTGAGTATGGCTAACAGTGTACGCTTTATTCAAAACGTGCGATGGTCTTGGCTTGTTTGGCGTTCTCTTGGGGCTCTTCAGGGTGTCTTGGGTGGGCTTCTTGGACCGCCTTGGGACTACTTGGGGGATGTTTTTGAGCATTTTGGGAGTATCTTGAACTGTCGTGGAGCCATCTGGAGCAGTCGTGGAGCGCTCTTGGGCCGTCTTGGAACCGTATTGAACCTCTTTGGGGCCGTACTGGGCGCCTGGGCTGGTCATAATCTGTTCGGGGGGGGTCCCCGGCTCTGTAAAAATGAAGAGTTTGGAATACGCATATGAATACGAATGTATATAGACACATATTCATTTATAACAAGTCAGAGAGCGAGAGAGAAAAGCAAGAGAGAGAGAGAGGGATGAGGAGCAGGCCCGAGGAAGAAGGAAGACCCAATGTAGACGGAGTTGGAGGAAGGAGGAGGGATCAGGAGGAGGAGGATGAGGAACAGGCATCTCTGCGGCAGAAGCCTGACCAGTGGAGGGCCGCTGCGCGCGATGATTATGATGATGATGGTGGTGGTGATGATGATGATGATGATGATGATGATGATGATGATGGTGATGTTGATCATAATTATGTTGAGTGATGATGCGGAGGAGGAGGATGAGGATGATGATGATGATGGTGGTGTGATGGTGCTGATGTTGATGATGATGTTGATGATGATTATGATGATTATGATGATTGTGATGATGGTGGTTATGATGACAAAGATGATGATGAGGGTGATGATGGTGATGATGACGACGATGCTGTTGATGACGGCGATGATAACGAGTATGACGACGATGTTGTTGATGATGATGATGGTGATTATGATGATGATGATGATGATGATGCTGATGATGATGATGATGATGATGATGACGACGATGCTGATGATGATGATGATGATGATGATGATGATGATGATGACGATGACGATGACGATGATGATGCTGATGCTTATGATGGTGATGGTGATGATGATGATGCTGATGATGGTGATGATGATGGTGATGATGAGGAGGAGGAGGAGGACGAGGAGGAGGAGGAGGAGAAGAAGGAGGGAGGAGAAGAAGGAGGAGAGATAAGTGGGGATGGACTATGATTTTGGGCCTCCGCCGGAGTCCTCGTCGCTTCCGCCGGCCAGATTCGCTTTGAACTCCGCGGAGCGACGCGCTATCCGCTTGCAGGGCATAGCGTGTTGCATAGGCCGTCGCCGCGATACGCTAAGCAAAAGTTCCTGACCGTACGGCGCCGCCAGCCACATGAAGCGTCGGGGTTGCGTCGCCTGAGACGCAGCCTAAGAGTCTCCAAGAGGTAACCAAGATGCCTCTTACTTCATACCCAAGCACGATGGCGGCATGGGCCGACGGTCATTAGATCATGCCCCATACTACCCAACACCGTTCCAAAACAGCTTCCTGGGCTTCCCGAGGCAAGCAAAATGGCCTCACGTTCGATGTCCGTTCATTGGGCCCTTGACAGCGACATTGAAATCAGATGTTTCCTGGTATTGACCGCATGGGGCCCGTCCTCCTGCTCCTCCTTGCTCTTCCCGCTTCCCGCCCCCATCCTCGTTCTTCTGGTTCTTCTCGTTTCTCTTGTGAAGGGGCGAATCTGGTCCAAACCAGGTCCAAATCCAGTCCCAAATGTGTTCCACATCCGGCCCAACTCGGACAGCGAAGCGGGCCATGCAGGCTCCCACTGAGCAGACACCAAACCCACGACTCGTCTTTCGTTCTTGGGCTGATCGAGCCTTGCGGCGCCAGTGTGCGCTGGGGGCCTTGTGTTTGTGTCCTCGCAATTCCGTCGTTCGAATGAATTCGCCCCCGTCTCTGGTAATCGATGAGAGCATCGCCGACTTAGCGACGATTTAGCGTCGATTAGCGTCGACTGGCGTGGATTCGCTAAAGGCAGCAAGATGGCACGGGCCTTCCCAGGCCGCCGCAATGGCCCCACGACTCTTCTTCCTCTCTTGGGCTGCTCGCCGCTGGTCGATCCGCCCTGCTCTGCTGGCGGTATGTACTTTATGGCTTATTGATACCCCTCGCCTCCGCCGTTTCCTCCTCCTCCTCCTCCTCCTCCTCCTCCTCCTCCTCCTCCTCCCTCTCCTCCTCCTCTCTTGTTCACGCTCTCTCAGCTGCACCGAAGTGACAAGCTCTTGGGGATCAGGCTTGCTGCCTCGTGTTTGTGCCGATCTGGAAGACAACTCCTCTCGTGGGCTGCTCGAGCCCTGCAGCGCCGGAGCGCGCTGGAGGCCCCGCGGCGCGCTGGGCCGCGGCTGCGCCGATGGCGCGCCGGGCCGCGGCTGCCGCCCTCGCATGGCTGGGAGCCCTGCTGCGCCAGGCCCCCCCCGAGGGGCGGGCAGCGGGTGCGGCGGCTGGGCGTCCACGCGGGGTCTCCTTCGAGAGTCGGGCACTGCCGAGGGGGGTTTGGACTTGCACTTCCTGCGAGGCCATATTAGGAAGGCCTTGCGGCTGGTGCCGCCGACTCTGAGCGCTAGAAATATGCGGAGGAGGAGGAGGAGGAGGAGGAGGAGGAGGAGGAGCGGGAGGAGAATGAGGAAGAGGAGTTGGAGGAGGAGGAGGAGGAGGAGGAGGAGGAGGAGGAGGAGGAGCAGGAGCAGGAGCAGGAGGGGGAGGCGGGTGGGTGAGAGAGCAGGAGGGGAGGAGGAGGAGGAGGAGGAGGAGGAGGAGAGGAGGAGGAGGAGGAGGAGGAGCAGGAGGGGGGAGCGGGGGAAGGCAGAGAGAGAGAGAGAGCAGGACGGCGGAGGAGAGGTGCAGGCAGCGGGCGCGGCGGCCGGGCGTCCACGCGGGGTCTCCCTCGAGAGCCGGGCAGCGCCGAGAGAGGTTCTTCGCTACCTTCAGGAGGGGACAAAAACACACAGACGCAAGTCATCGTCAGGAGAACATCGGAAAATATCGGAAGTGGAGGGGAAGACGAACCTCAAGAAGAGATGGAACCACATGGGGAGTTCTAGTATTTGTGGCTGTTTATTTGTGTCGCCCTGGGCCTTCTTCTACCCACCAAACCACCGCAACCCAGCCCGAAAGCTCTAAGTTGACTTCCATTCCCTGAGGGGGGGCAGATGGAAGCCGTACGCCCCCCAACCCGAAATTGGGGATATCGGGTTGGGTTGGGGTGGTCTGGCCATTTAATAATGAGTAATTCGGTCGCAAATCATGGGGGGTTCGTTTGTCCTCGCGATTTGGCTTATAGATTGCACTGGCGTGCGCGAGCGTCTGGTAGTCGATGCGAGAGCGCCGATTTAGCGTCGGTGAGCGTCGACTTAGCGACAACTCGCAAGAGCCAGCTGGATGGTATAGGAGGCTCTCGTGAGTTGCGACCGAAGGCAGTGCTGCGGGGTGGCGAGGTGCAACTCTTGGGAGGCCATATTCAGCATCGCCGCGGTGTCTCCGTCGAGAGTCGCGCAGTGCCGAGGGGGGGTACGGTCGGGAAATTTTGGATAGCGTGTCGTTCCGCGGTTCTGGCCTACCACGCTTTGGCGCGGCACGCTATCCACGTCCCCAGTCCCCAGGCTCCAACGTCCCGAGCTTTTCCGAGCCTCCCGCCCCGCGGAGCCGAGCGACACGCTATCCGCTTGCAGGGCACAGCGTGTCGCTGGGGCCGCTGCGGCAACACGCTAAGCAACAGTTTCCAGCCGCAGGGTGCAACTCCTGGAAGACTACATTCAGCATCTGCGCTGGTAGATCCGTGGTCGGACACTGGCCGAATCCGGCATAATCCCGCTTGATCCCGCTTGATCCGCCGTTCCGGCGTAATTCCAGGCGTGATACAGCCCAATTTGGCTTAGTGGTCCCTGAATCGGGCTCGGTCGCCCGCAGGCGTTGTTACGGAAACCTTCTCGGAGTTGCTTCCTAGGCGGGGCCACCAGTGGGGGTGTCACCACGTCCTCTTGAAAGTCGAGTGTCGGGGAGGGGGGGAGGATCGAGGATCGAGGAGGTTTCGGATGTTATCGTTTGGCGTCCTTGGGGGTATTGTGCTGGTCTGTTTGGTGTGTGGCCAGGTCGTGAGCGGCACGGGGGGGCCGTGGTCAATGCTCGCGAGCACTGCCCGCCGTGTCGCACTTCGAGGAAGCATAACGTGTTCCTCTTTCATTGGCAGATGTTGAGGTCGACCGCGTGGGTAGTCGCGTGTACGCCGCCTGCCTGAGGTGTAAGGTTTCACGTGGGCGCCCTCGTTTCCAGGCGGCTCGCCGCGCCGCCGGCCCAGGCAGGCCTTGGCGTAAGGTCCCCGTGTGCTCATACGTAAGACCCCCTTCTCTTCGGCGCTCACGTTCTCATGTTGCAGTCGGCCTTGATTAGGTCGACCCTGGCAAGTCAAGGGTACCCTTGTGTCCTGTCTTTAGAGGCCCGTGCCTTCTAAATTCCTGTGGCAATGCAGCCCTCAGAAGGGTCTTGTGTCCTCTCGCGTGTCGTCTCCAATCAAGCCCGACTGTATACATTGTACCGTTGTTTTGTTCGGGCGAGCTCCTCTCCATCCAGAGACAGCGATGCAAGCTGTGCGCACTCGGTGCAGGCCGCACGCCGTCGCAGAAGGATTGGCGGCAGGAGGGCAGGTGAGCAGGTGCCACGCAGTTACGCTGGAGTGCCCAGGATCTGGCGCGTGGGCTCCAGGGAGTGGCGAAGTGAGGGGCACACCGAAGGCCTGAGCTCGCAAAGACATGCGGAGCAGACAGTGTGCCAGCACGGCTGCAGATCGTGCTCCTCTCCCATACAGGCCGCCGCCTACAGCCGTTGCTTGTTGCGCCGAGGGCTCCGGACCTCGTCTGACGAGCTCTCCGGCCCACTGTGCGGGCATCGGCTAGAGTGCTCGTGCAGAGCGCCCCTTGTCCGACGGTCTTATGTCTACCGATGACTTGTCCCATGCGCCCGAGTCTCTCTCTCTCTCTCTTTCTCTCTCCCTGCCTGTTCCAGTCACTGTTCTGCTTTTCGTTTGCACATCTCCGGCATTGCAGATTACTCTTGGTGAGGCTGCACATGAGGATTGTCTCGGTGTTACCAAGGCCATTCGTTCCGCATGTCGGTTCTGGGGCCAGAAGCCACTAACGATCAGCGCGCATCTTCTTGAAGGCGATCCGCGCATGGAGTCTCTAGACCCTGGACGGTCGTGAGTTGCTGTAGCGCGGGATGCCCAGAGGCCCCGTCCCATTCCGCCAGGGCCTGATCCTCATCCTGGATGTCGTTGGCGGTCTCTGGGTTGAGAAGTTGGGCCCCGGAGCACCGCAGTTGCACTGCCACAGCGAGTCTGGTACTTTCAAGACTCCGGAGGTCTGGGCCCCAGAAGCTTCGCGGGTGGACAGAACCTCCACCCTGACACGTCGATGAGTGAGTTGTCCGCTTTCGGTTCTCGAGAGGGCGCCGCGGCCGTCATTTTCCAGGCTTGCGCCCGCCAGGTGTGGGCCCGAGGTCGCTATCATTACCAGCCTGGAACATATCCCTATCCCTATGCTGGGCACCTCCTGATCACGATGCCAATCTTATGGATTCCCTTTTTTATGGCGAATCCCTAAGATTGTCATCGCCTTTTGGCGTGCCAATCTTAGGGATAGGTATACGTTCGAGGCTGGTAATATCACTAAACCGCGTTTTACCAAATGGGGTGCTGTCCGTCCCCGAAAGTTGCGCGGCGCGTGGTCTCGCAAGCGGTGCCCGGCCGTCATCCCCCTCCTCCGCGGACAGCATGTGTGCCCCGTGCCGTGTTGGCGTCTCCCGAGGCGTCGTCGAGCCTCGCCCCAGGAACGGCACGGTGCATAGTCTTCGCTTGACATCGCTCGGACGTGTGCATTTTTTCTTCGGCGATGACCATCGAGGAGCATCTTTGGTCATTTGGCGAAAAAGCCACGCACGAAACCGAACAAAAACACGGGGAATGGACGTCCGAGCGATGGCCAGTTCGAGCCCTCAGAAACGTCAAGCTATGCGCCGTACGCTGTGTCCCTCAACAGTTCTGGGGGTACTTGTAGCCTGGGGAGGGCAGCAGTCGTCCGGGGGATGGGTATCTGTAGTATGGGGGGGGGGACCTGCAGTCAGGGGTGGAGTACCTGTAGCTGTAGTGTGGGGGGGTACATGTCGTCCGGGGGAGGGTCCCTGCAGTCCAGGGGGCGCGAGTTCATGCGTCAACGCGCGCGTGGTGCTACGCGGTTCCTGTAGCCCCAGGGGGCACCTGCAGCTCTGGAGGGGCACCTGTAATCCAGGATGGGGGGGGGACCTGCAGTCCAGGATGGGGGGGTACCTGTAGTCTGGGGGGGGGGACTCGCAGTCCGGGGGAGAGACTGAAGTCCCGGGGGGGGCAGAGCTAGTGAGGGACACAGAGCACCGCGTTCGAGCGGGGCCGCAATGGAGCTCCGCGCACGGCGCGGTGCATGGGGCGCGCCGTTCTCGCAACTCCTTAGGAGGGGGGGGGAGCGGGCAGGCCGCGGCCGACCCCGTGGTCTCGGTCGGGGCCGGCTACTCCCACAGCCTGTTCCTGAAGGATCCGGCCGTCGGGGCGGAGGCGCAGGGGCGTCTGTCGTCGGGGGTGGAAAGGAGGGGGGTGATGACTAGGGGGGGGGGGATATCATGGCGGGGGCCATGATATTTCCCCAGATGTCATGGCGCCTCTGCTTATTTCATCACGTCCCTGGCCCCCCCGCTGGGCCGCGCACATGCCGCCGGTCATGACGTGCGCCGCCCCCTCTTGGACACCCCCCTCTTGGCCGCTCCCGATGTTGGGTCGCTTTCCGGAGGCATCCGCGGCTTTTTCGCCGACGGTTCTCCCATTTTGGCTTCCAGCGGCCGTTCTCGATCCACGGAGCTCAAGGTAGATCCGAGACAGCAGTCCCCCATTGACCGTGGGAGGGGGCCGAGAAATGTCTGGGGTCCGCGGATTGAGCAAAAGCAGTCCGTCGGTTGCCTGGTTTTTCGTCCCCCTCCCCTCACCCTCCATTTCCACCCCCCTCGCCTATTTCCTTCCGCTTCCTGCTCCTCTCCTCCTCGTCCTCCGCTACTCTCCCTCCCCCCTCCTCCTTCCCCTCCCTCCTCTCCCTCCCCTGCTACGGGTTCGAACCGGCTGCGCCTCATCTCCCTCCTCCCCCTCCCCTTCCCCTCTCGCCCTCGCTCCTCCTCCCCTCCCCCTTCTCCTCCCCGTCTGGCGCCGGGCCTCCCTGGAGGAGTCTGGAGAGGTGTACGGCTGCGGGCACAACCTGTATGGCCAGCTAGCGGACAACAGGAGCCTCAAGCGGCAGCGGCCCGTGCGGATGCTGAGCGGCGTGCAGGTCGCGGGGCGGATATTCGGGCAGGGAGGTCGATCGAGGGCGGGGGCGCGGGGGGGGAAGGCGGAGGCGAGGAGCAGGAGAGGGTGGGCGAGGAGGAGGGGGAGGAGGAGGGGAGGAGGAGGGGAGGAGGAGGAGGAGGAGGAGGAGGAGGAGGAGGAGGAGGAGGAGGAGGAGGAGGAGAGGGTGGGCGAGGGGAGGAGGAGGGGAGGGGGAGGGGGTGGGCGAGGAGGAGGAGGAGGGGAGGGGAGGGGGAGGTGGAGGACCTCGGAGGAGGAGGGGGAGGAAAACGAGGAAAAGTGAGGAGCAGGAGAGGGAAGCTGAGGAGGAGGAGGCTACAGAAGAGAGGGGAGGAGCTGGAGGAGGAGGATGGGGATGAACAGCAGCAGCAGCAGCAGCAGCAGCAGCAGCAGCAGCAGCAGACGGAGGAGGAGGATAATATCAATAATAATGATAATACTAGCAGGAAAGAACAGCAGGAACACACACACACACACTCAGTCTCGGAGCAGGCTTGGGAGGGGAGAGAAACAAAGAGAGAGAGAGAGAGAGAGAGAGCGAGCGAGTGAGCGAGGGAGAGCGATCCATATACATATAGACATGGGCGTGATTAAGGCTTGTGTGTTTGTTTGCCGTCGCGGCGCTGACGGCTATGATGTGCTGAAAGGCCGTTGTGGTATCAGTTGGCGTTTCCCTCGCTTTCGTTGTGCTGTGGCAGTGGCTGCACATAGAACCAGTACTACCTGAGTCCAACAACGAACGATAATCTCCCCCTTCTAAAACACAAATTCTTCAGACCGGCTACCCTGGCCCCAGGTGGCCCCCCTGCGCAATCTGTTTGGAGCCAGGTCCCAAATCTTGTCTTCGAGGAAGCCCAAACGAAAGGCGCGTTTTTTTTTCTTCCGGCAGTTTGGAACCGACTTCTACTGTTTGGAACCGCTTTGTAACTGTCAAGAAGGCCATTTTGTCGCGGAAGTCGTACGCGACTCTGCGATGTGGAAACGCCATCCCATTGCTTGGAACCAGGTTCCAAATCCTGCTCTCGAGAGAGTCCAAAGCGACACGCTCGTTTTTCCAATTGTTTGAAACCGACTTCTATGGATTGAACTGCTTTGGAAACGTCGAGGAGGCCATTTTGGCGAGGAAGTCCTACGCGGTTCTGCGATTTGGAAGAGTCATCGCATTTTTACCTTTTAAATTTCATTGAGGGTCCAAACCCCGTTCCAACCCTTGCCCCCCCCTTCCTCTCCACCGCCCCCCGTTCACATTGTAACAGGCTCCTTGTCCCTTGTCCCTAACGGGACGACGCACCATCCGCGCTCGCACGCCGGACGCGCATCGACCGACCCTCTGCAAGATCCACGAACTTTCATCACGGCACAGTATACAAATACACACATACAGACACGACGCAAGCGCCTCTGATGGAGGCCTGTGGGAGGCGGAGGAAGAGGAGGGGAGCATGCAGAGGAGCAGGAGAACGAGTGAGGAGAAGGTGCAGAACGAGGGAGGGGAACGGAAGGAGGATGATAAACCAGGGCGACGGACATCTCTTCAATGTTGTAGCTCTTTTACATCTAGCGCTCTGCGCATCTTCATAGGTAGCGGTTCGGCCTCTGCACTCCTAGGGCCCTGATCCTGAGGGTGGGCCGGGTGAGCGCATTTTGCGTGCATGCAGCTTTTTCCTTATGCATCCCGAAACCAGTCGGGAGCACGGGCCAGGCGTTTCGCCTGAGACCTCCTCACCATCTATGTTCCTGACGCATACAAATTGCCATCAGTTCCACAGATGGAGGGCGGACCGCTTCCAAAATGTGGCTCTCGCCTTAGCGCTGCCCACATTCGTCTGACACATCTGCAAAAGTGTAACGCATTGAGGGCGGGCGGTTTTCAAAGTACCATTCTCGATTTAGAGCCGCGCGCATTCGTCTGCCAAATTTGCAAGAGTTTCACGGGTTGACTGCGGGTCGTTTTGAAATCGCGGTTCTCGTTTTAGGGGCGCGCATTTTTTGTTGCAAGAGCTTCACGGATTGAGGGCGGCTCCTTTTCAACATGTGGCTCTCGCTTTA
This sequence comes from Prorocentrum cordatum, assembly GCA_963575745.1. Lineage (NCBI taxonomy): Eukaryota > Dinophyceae > Prorocentrales > Prorocentraceae > Prorocentrum > Prorocentrum cordatum. The sequence continues at coordinate 148,986 of CAUYUJ010019726.1, forward strand.
GCGCTGCGCGCATTCGTTGTAAGAAGTTGCAAGGGTGTCACTGGCTCCCATGGCTAGCGTTGCAGAAGCAATGTTTTGGAGCGATTCAGGACTGCCAGGGCGCACCAGTTACGTTAATTCGTGGTGTTGGCGTCCTAGGAACGGCGTTCTGACACGATTCGGGACCGCCAAGACGCAGCAGTCAAGATGATTCGTGGCGTTGAAGTTCGAGAATGTTGTTTTGGCAAGCCTCAGGATCTTCCAGCGGTTGTCTCCTAACGGGTCACTTCCCTGAGTGGAAATGAACCATTGCATGGGGCCCATGCAGAGGGAGCTTGGAGGGAGAGTTTATTCCAACATCGTTGATGAGCCTTGGGTTTGCACTTGGCCTCCTCCTCCTCCTCCTCCTCCTCCTCCTCCCCCTCCTCTTCCTCGTCCTCCTCGTCGTCCTCGTCCTCCTGCCCCTCATCCTCGCCCTCCTCCCAGCGCGGCGGGGGCGGGAAGGGCCGCCGAGGAAAGGAACAGCAGCGGCAGCGGCGGCGGCGCCCACACCCATGCGGGTGACCTCGGGCGCGGGGCTGCTCCCCCCCCTCGGGGGGTCTTCTGGAGACGCCCCTGGAGGCTCCCAGGAGATTTTTTTTGAATCGGCGATAACCCGGGTTATCCGGGGGAGGGGGGGAGAGGGGGCCGGCCGTTTTTTGAGCCTGGCGATAGCCCGGGTTATCGGGGGGGGGAGGGGGCCGGCCGATAGATTAACCTTCGCGCTGGGGGCAGCCCTGCATATGCCTGCGCCCCCCACCCACCCCGGACCTGCACAACCGGAAAAGTTCGGTTATCCTGGGAGGGGGGGGGGAGGGGGGCAAGCCCGATGACCCGGCTTATCGCCGGACCCTAGAAAAAACAGTCTCCAGAGTCTCCCCTGAAGGAGAGCCCGCACATCCTCCGAGGCGGGAATTTATCCATATCCACCGCCTGGAGGGTCAGTTTTCGGAGCCTCGGCAGGCGGTGTATATGGACATATTCGGGCTCCCGGGGGCCGAAATATATCCATATCCACCGCCCGCTGGGGCACCAAAATGTCGGTTCCCAGGCGGTGGATATGGGTAAATGCCCGCCTCGCACATCTCATGGGTGACTGCGGGGCGGCGGGGGCGCCCCTCGTGGGCAGGGGCCGCGCGGTGGCGGTCCGCGCGGGGCCCGGGGGGGCCTGCTCGCCCGAGGCCTGGCGCGCCCCGCGCCTGCGCCAGGGGGGCGCTGGGGGCGCGACCCCTGCCCAGTGGGGGAGATCCCCCAGGAGAAGGAGGAGGAGCTAGGAGGAGGAGGAGGAGGAGGAGGAGGAGGAGGAGGAGGAGGAGGAGGAGGAGCGGAGCAGGAGGAGCTAGGAGGAGGAGTAGGAGGAGCTAGGAGGAGGAGGAGTAGGAGGAGGCGGAGGAGGAGGGGAGGAGGAGCTAGAGGAGGAGGAGGTGGAGGAGGAGGCAGGAGGAGGAGGAGGAGGAGCAGGAGGAGGAGGAGGAGGAGGAGGAGGAGGAGGAGGACGAGTTGGTCGAGGAGGAGAAAGAGGAGAAGAAGGAGGAGGATGAGGAGGAGGAGGAGGAGGAGCTGAGGCTGAATTTGGAGCGGCTAGAGGACTGGGAGGATGAGGTGTGTGCGTGCGCTGCGGCAGGAGCTGGAGGAGGCGGCAGAGGAGCAGGAGGGCAAGCCACCGGAAGATGCCGCGCCGCCCCCGCCGGCCAGCGGAGGCGGTGACCGCGGGGTACTACCACTCCCTCGTGCTGACGCGCGACGGCCGGGCGCTCGCCACGGGCGACAACGACTACGGCCAGCTGGGGACCGGCTCCACGGAGGGCCGGCGGCGGCCGCTGGAGGTGATGTCTGCGGTGCAGGCCGTGGAGGCGGGCCGCGCCAGCCAGCCGGCGAGGGAGGGGGGCCTCCGCCTCCGCGCAGGAGGCCCGGGAGGCCTCCGGGCGGAGCGGGTCTGCGCGCAGGGTGCGGCGGGGGCTGCAGCCCCGACGGGGCTGGCCGCCCGTGCCGTGCGGCTCTCTCTCTGGCCGGCCCAGGGCGTGGGAGCCATGCGGGGCCGAGCCTCGGGCCGGACGAAGGGGGGGATTGGGAAGGGGGGGGGGTACGAAATTTGCTGCATGCAGCTGGTTTCGGCCCCACCGAGGGGCCCATTCCTCGATACATGGCCGCCTCCGGCGGCGGGAGGCGCCAGGAAAATCAGCTACGTGAGCTGATTCTCCCCCCCCCCTTTGTTATCCCCCACTTTCGCCCGACCCGAGAGCCCCCTACCCTGAAGTCGGGCATGTCCCTCTACAGGAGGAGTATGCAAGAACAGTGCACTCAAATAGTCCGGTGACCATGCTTTCGCACGCCTTTGACTATTGCTGCTTTCTGTTGGGCCAGTTTGGAAGTCTTTGTCCCCGACCGCGGACATGCCCGACCTGAACCCTACCCTCCCTCCGCTGGTCAGGGTCTGGAGCTACTGCATGGCCAGCCCCACGTTCACGACGTGGCCCTGGCTGACCTTGGTTAGCGCCGCCCCGGGTCCGCGCATCTCCGACCATCGGTTCCTCCTTGTTCTCTTGTCTCCTCGTGCTGCCACAGCGCAACCACCAGCCAAAGAGAGATGTGGCGTGTGCCTGCAGTGGCCCAAGCTGCCTGATGTGATCCCGCCCGGCTTTTTCCTCAGACCCGAGCGTCGTGAAAGACACTCAGGAGGGGAAAAAACACAGACACTATTCATCGTCGATTCCCAGGAAAATATAGGAAAATGTGGGAATTGGGCGGGAAGACAAAAACCCATAAAATATTGGAAAGTATGGGGCATATGTTTATTTGTGTGTATTTACTTGTGTGTCCCAGGGCCCCTTCAGACACGTCAGACGCGCTGCTGTGGCTCCGTCTCGGGCCCCAGGGGCCCGCACGGATCGGCTCGAGTCGAATCATATCGCCTGATGATAGGGGGTCGATGGCTCCAGTCGTCATCTAATGCGCGACGCTGGTTTTGTTTAATCGGGGATCGGGGTTTAGAGTTATTGAGAGAAATCAGTGCCCGCCTATCTGACTGACCACGGGGATCTCGGAAAAGGCTCCCAGCTTTACATTATTCGGCACCCCTCTCTCTGCCACTAATCATATTTCTCAGCATCCTCCTCCTGATGTTCGCCAATATTTCCCTGCACGATGTTGCAACTCGTTCCACGTCCAGCTTGCAGGGAGCATTTTATATACCGTTCGATGATGAATGCGTCCATTGGAACACTGTCAATCACGTCTTGATGCATCCATCTGAGAGAGCAAACATGGCACACGGTAGACTATTTGTGGGCACAGAACGCTTGTACTCATGATGCACCTTTTGATCTGGGTCGCTAGTCTGTCCGACTATCGCTGAAAGATGTGTAGCATATTTGCGAGTCGCTTCGTTTGGGCGCAAATCTTGAATCGAATAACGCATTAGCATTGCTCGGTGTATGGGGTCTCGAGTTCCAGCGTTGCAGTACTCCGCTATGCACATCAGCGTACTATTCTATCGGCTACTACTTGAGGGGAGGCCTTCGGACCACACAAGCACACTCTTCCTCGCCACAAGGAGCCAGGGGGAAACGTAAGACTCGAATTTGCCGAGACCTGGGTTTGCCTCCGCTTTCTGGGCGGCCCCTTGCGTCGCGCGTGAACCTTGACAGACCAGCTTGCGTGAGATGCGTGCAGCGGGCGCTCGCGCCAACTTTCAGACGAGGCCCCGCAATGTTCGATGTTCTTGACGGCCAGGTCAGACAAACTCGAGTTTCCACGACTCTCGGGCCGGGCGAAAGGGGGGGATTAGGAAAGGGGGGGTTACGAAATTTGCTGCATGCAGCTGGTTTCGGCCTCACCGAGGGGCCCATTCCTCGATACATGGCCGCCTCCGGCGCCGGGAGGCGCCGGGAAAATCAGCTACGCGAGCTGATTTTCACCCCCCCCCCTTTGCTATCCCCTCCTTTCGCCCGACCCGAGACTCGGGTCTGCTGCCTCCCCAGCGGCAGGCGGGAGGCTCGCATTCCCTCTTCCTGACGGCCTCGGGGGCCGTGCACGCCGCGGGCTACAACGCCTACGGCCAGCTGGGGGACGCCCGGGCCCAGTCAAGCCAGCATCTCCCTCCGTCCTTCTCCGCCTCGTCCTCCATTTGCCATCCCCGGTCCGTCTCGTCCTGCCCTCCTCCTCCTCCTCCTCCTCCTCCTCCTCCTCCTCCTCCTCCTCCTCCTCCCTCTTCCTCCCCACCTCGGCCTTCCTATCCATCCCTCTTGCCAATCCTCATCCTCATCCTCTGCCCCCCCTCTCCTCCAGTATCCCCTCTCCTCCTTCTGCCTTCTCTTTCTTTCCCATCCACCCCTCTTCCTTGTGAAGAGAGCTTCCTCGTCGCTCCATAAGACATCCCAGTAGGGCTGTCCTGGTGTGTCGCCCACGGCATCCTCATCATTTCTGCTCCCGAAGATTTGCATTCCTACAGCCACGCACTCGGATGGAGGGCGGGTCGTTTTCAACATGTGTTTTCGCGCCTCATCGCAGCGCACCCTTGCCTAAAATTGCTCTACCCGCTAAACGGATGGAGGACGGGCCGTTTTCAACATCTGGTTTTCGTTTCCGCGCCGCGCGCGCTCGAGCCACAGTGCGGGAGGGCGGGTCGGGTCGTTTTGGAGACGCTGCTCTCGCCGCAGCGCCGCCCTCACGTGCCCTAGAAGAAGCTCCCAGTTGTCACGGGGATGGAGGGCAGCTCCGCCCTAAGCTGGGGACGTCGCTGTAGACGTCCTCGCATATCTGGACCTGGGATGTAACAACTTGTAGCAGCCGCAATCTTGTGGGCGAGTCTTCTATACGACATGTGGCTCCCGTGCGGCACGCATGTGCACTGTACGACTCGAGATGCGCACCTCTGCAGCCGTTGCAAGGATGGAGGGCGGCTTCCTGGGAAGCTCGGGCTCGCGCTTGGCGCACCTACAACCTGCACGGCGACACCTTACACGCCGGTCGTTGAGAGTAGGTATTTTTTGATTCCCAGATCCCAATCTACTTCAAGCGCCTTCCTACTTCAAGAATCGACCTGATTTTGCAGTGTTTTGTTCTCTGGGAGGGCCTGGACCCAATCCACTTGATCCGCCTTCCTACTTCATGTATCTATCCACTTCTTCCGACCAACGTGCACTGGTGATGCAGCGCTACACGGATGGAGGGCGGCCCCCTCTCTTCAGCACGAGGGCTCCCGCTGGACGCCCGCTCTGCCCTCCGGTCCGAGCGTGTTCCTCACGGGCGGCTCCCTGCCGCGGCTCGGCCCCTAGCCCCGAGCGGCAGGCAGGCCCGTGGGCCGCCAGGTGCTTCGGGGGGCCGCTGCCGTGGAGCGGGGCGTCTGCCCGGGCTGGGGAGGGGGGAGAGCTTGCAGCGCAGCCGGGGTCTGCTCCTGTCCGTGCTCCTCGTCCTCGTCCTCCTCCTCCTGCACCCTCGCCCTCCTCAGGCGACTTTCACTCCTCCCCGCCCTCCTCCTCCTCCTCCTCCTCCTCCTCCTCCTCCTCCTCCTCCACTCGCGGCCGCACGGTGTAGACATAGGCGCGCTGATGGCTGACGGTTAATGGCTGATGGGCCCAACGTTGCTGGGGTTGAAGATCAAGGCATGGCCGCGCCGAGCGGCCGAGAACCCATCGTAGCTGGGATAGAAACTGATAGCGCGTCGGCGCCACGCGGCTGTGAACCCCAAGCGGGTGTGGCATAAGCTGATGGCATGATGGCCCCGCCTCGTGGATGTTGGGTGCATGAGTATGGCAGTGGTCTTTGCGAAGAGGTGGAAACTCCGAGCGTTGGCCTTCCGAGCGATGAATATCCTGCCGATGCTGCTGCTGGGTCCGTAACAGGCTTCCAAGGAGTCAAGACCGAGCTGGACGACTGAGGCGCTCGCTAGAATGCGCTCGGACGAGCGTCTCGACCCGTGCGGGGATCTTTCTGTCGCTGCCTGGCCACGCCGCCTCTTGCACTCAGGAGTGGTCACCTTCCGTCCCCGCGGTGGCCTTTGAGACGACGTCATCGGCCGTCCCGCATGCTGTCGAGAAGATCGCGCAGCCGCTGATGACGAGCCTCGAGGAGAGACTGACCTGCATGCTGGAGCCGCTTCGCGTGCGCATGTGCTCGGTCGAGCACGGCGGGGGCGGGCGGACGGGGACGCAGAGCGCCCCAGAGGGGAGCAGTGGCGCGGCCTCTGGCTCGCAGCTGGGGGGCGTGTTCCGCCGCATGGAGGGCCTCGTTGAGAGGCTTGCGGGCCTGCGACTGGGTGCGGGCATCGGGCGCTCCGCATGTGCCAGTCTTGCCAGAAGGGAACCGAAGGAGGCTACGCACAGCACCAGTCGGCACGCACTGTGCGTTCCGCGCGTACCACAAAAATGCATGCAGGCGATCGCCCATTCAGGCCAGCGGCACAGGGGGGCAAAGGGGGAGACCCAGAGGGGGAGCGGGCAGGCTGAAAGCCCCAAACTGCAAAACAGGTTCGGGCGACATGTGGCAATAGGCGGGAGAGCCCAAGTCCTCTTTCTTGCATCTGAATTCTCCCGCGGCATCCTGGAAGCAGCGTCGCCACGGCTGATCTCTCGGGGAGTCGAAGACCATGGGCCTAGACCCGAGTCTGCTACACATGACGACGTGCTTGGACAAGGAGTTGAACAAGATCCAGACAGTGGGCAGACCTGGGGGAACGACGGCACCCAGTCGGTCAACAGGGCCAACGGCCGATTTGCGACGCCGCGTGCCCAGCATGACACAGACGCTGAAGGTGCAGGAAGCTGGCACGGCACGCTTCAGCGCGCGGCGGAAGCGGGCCTGCTCCCGCTTCCGCCGGATCGCCTGGAGGAGCTCGGGCCCATTGCAAGTTGCTTATGCTTGTCGCCCCCGAAATTGCTTCAAGGTGCGGAGGACGATACTTATCAGCAGCTCCCGGCCCCTGCCACCGAGCTGCCGCCCATGTCCCGCACGGCGGCCATTCGATAAAAGAGCGCGCCCTCGATCGAAGGAGCGTTTCCCATTTGTCCAGCGATGATCATAGGATCGCACGCCAAATCACACGAAACCGTAATGACAGTCACAGGCCCTGAAACAAGGACCCTGTCACACTCGTTTTGCACGCCCCCTACTCGCCTAGCTCTTGAGAGCAGGTGTAAGAAGGCGAGCGTTGTATGCTGAGGCGGCCGTGGGCAAGGCTCAGCAGCTCGCCCCTGTCAAAAGGCTCGACCAGATGCTGATCGGCAGGGGCCCCTCCTGGGCCTCGATGTCGGGGCCAGGAGAGCGCTTGGACTGGTGGGTCATCGCCCTGAGAACTTCCCAAGCTTCCGAGTACTCCAAGGCATATCTCTTAAGGGGCATTCCGAGGACCAGGAACCCGAAAGGAGTAGCGCCAGGCTCCCCTTCGCATGGCCCCCTTCTGCGGGCCAGCCGTCTCTCCTGCAGGGCTCGGACCTCCTCCAGAACCTCAGGCGCTGGGTCAGGTGGACGAGGGCGGACAGGTACCAGTTGGGGCTTCGGTAGGCCATGTGGCCGACCGTGAGCTCAACTGTGCTTAGCCTTGCCAAACGAATCGGGCAAGTGATACCATGCGCACGTCTCACCGTCACTGCGCGCCGCTGATGATTTTGGCGGGCACTGGTTCTGGATAGACACCTGATTGCTCGTCACGAACGGGCAAGATGGGCAGCGACGCAGGGCAGGAGCAAGTTCCCGCGTCAGCTGGCACGCCAATGCTCGCCGCATGCTGGAAATGACTCCGAGTCGTCCGTTGTTGGGCATCTCGGGCCCTGCGCAGTCATCGAATGCGGGCGGTGACGCCAGAGCGTCTTGTGCCAGCCCATCTTTTTCCCAGAATCTCCTTCCCCCAAACCCCGAACTCAGAGAAAGGGCCCAGATGCCCTCGGCGCTCCGGAGCTTCAGTGCGGAACTCATCCGAGGTCAACAAGAATCAACTTGGGAAATGGCTGCTTGGCGTCCGCAGCGTCCCCGGTGAGACCGAGAAGGGCCGGGGGCGCATGCCGACGCAGCCTACCAGGACACCGACGCCGATGCGAACGCAGGAGAACATCGACGCCGCATCGTTGTTCAGCCGCCAATGCAAAATGGTCCGACTCTGCGTCGTTGCTGCAGGCCGGCATGCCCACCGCACGGTTAATCCGGATGATTGCCGCCCTGTGCCTCTGGTGATTGGCGGAAGTGGGCTGCGGCCGCGTGGCCGCGTGATAGAGTTTGCCTGCCTTGGTCAGAACACCCGAGAGCTGCATCTCACGATCTCGATGGGGTTGGGCGTTGGCGAAAACTGCTCGCCGCAAAGCCTGGAGCGACGGCGCCGTAGCCGCCGCTCGTTAGGCCAGCCACGGGGCCAAATCTTGTTTGTTCGACCCCCCACCACCACCACCACGTTTAAACGAATGCGCGGCCACCAGGGGCAATCCTGGACACGTCGATGTTGGGGGGGCCGACGCGGCCCCGCCCCCGTCGATCCGGATTTGCTCTCGGGCGGTCACGGCCCCGTGCCCATGAAAATCGATGAGCGGCGTCGTTCTGGATGGGGCCCGCGTTAATCTTCAGGCCTGCAGGGGTGAAGGCGTCGGCCACGCGCGCCGTCGACGCGCGGGTCTCCGGGGTGATCTCCAGAGCCGGGCCCAAAAGGTTGCATCAGTGTCAGGCCCCCGGAGACCAGGACACTGATAAACCAGGACACGGAAAACCAAGGAAACGACATCCTTTCCTGCAAAGTCACGTTTTTCAGCACCCGTGCATGTTTCGTTTGCTGCGCTGCCGGATTCGGGATTGTGTCCGGGTTTAGGGGGGTCTTGCGAGCTTTTGAGGCTCGTGTCCGGGCTTATTGGAAATGCTGCAGTGCAGTATTTTGTTCGTGCCGCCGTTTGTAAAAATTGATTTCGAGGGATGTTGGGTGTCCGGGTCTAGCGTGTCCGGCTCTACGGGGCCCTGACAGTGTGCTCTGCATCGTTGGCGTTCACCTGCCTTTCACATAGGGCTAGGGGGTCGAGGGTTGACGTCGGCATTTCAATCTTCCGACGAAGGACGGCCTCTGACAACTTGCCCGCGTCCTACGCGTGCGCCGAGCAACGATGCATAGAGACATGTGCGCATCGAGCAGATTCCCTTGTCTGGTCCGGGTCGCCACGATCGAGACGCCTTTATTTTTCCCGCTTCGCGGCCCAGGTGCCAGGTCAGGTTTCTGCGAGCACTCGCCGCCGACGCCGGGGGACTTCTAGCTCGCGCAGAAGAGGCGGCTGCGCAAATTTGCCAGCTGGAAGATGCATTGCCCGCGGAGGGAGGCCGGGCGCAAAGTGTAGCTGGGCGACGCGCGTTCAACTGGGATGAACTCCCTCCCCCCCCCCCCCGCCCCGCCCCGCCCCACCCCCTCAAAGCGAATGGGGCTTTCGCGAGCGCCGCGGTGAAGCGCGTGCTCCAGGTTTCACGAATATCGCACCCGTTGACTCAGATCGAATACAAGATTTCTCCTGCATCAGTCTCACGATGCGCGCGGCGAGCATGACAGCGTGGCATTTTGCTTCTGGAGCAAATTCGTTCGAGACGCCCCGCCGCGAAGGCATGGGCCCTTTTCCCACTTGTGGCCCGATGGCTACTGACCTGCTGGGAGGTCAGAGGTCGGGCGCGCCCTGTCCTTTGTTGAGATTGGCATGGCGCGCGGGTAGTTCACTGCGTCAGGACAGTCCAGCCTCTCACTGCTTTGGGAGAAGTGCTTGAGAATAGCGCCTGGATCTGACCGAGGCCGCTGGCGCAAGACACGGACATCGCCTGTTCTAAAAAGCTGCAAGCGCAGCCATGTCTCCAGCCGCCTTGCCACACATTGAGGTCAGTGACAGACGGGATTTATTTACACATTCGAGAAGATAGCCTGCGTCGCTGCTGCCATGTCGCGGCCGCGATACCGGGCGACGAGCCGCGATGAGGGGGATCCCGCGCGCGTGGCCGCCATGTGGCATTTCTATGCGCGGTGCGGGCTTATTACTGCTAGTTCAAATTGCTCGCCCATGGGACTCCTAGCAAGGCCTGCGACATGGGTCGCCAAGGAGCTCCTGGCTGGCGCGCGAGGATAACATTGCCCAGGCCGAGGGCGGATGCGCGACGATGCATCGACCCCAGCTTGTTCCTAGACCGGCAAGGAGGCCTGGGTGTGAAGGACAACCCGGGAGACACCCTCCACAGAGTCATGCGTGACCAGTCCCGATAGAAGGACCTGAGGTGCTTGCGAAGCTCCAGGAGATGCAGGACCCTTGCGCTACCGCAGCCTGGCGTTTGGGATAATCAGGCGAAGTGTGCCCAGCTGCAAAATCTGCTACATGAGCATCTAGGCGCGCGCAGTGCGCCGTCGCGGACCCCACTCACCCTGGCTCTTGGAATTCAGCAGCATGCCGATCAAAGGCCTCGCGAATCTCTCGATGGCGCAAGCGTTCAGCGTGCGCGCGCAGTTGCGGCCAACGATGCTGACCTACACGCAGTGACTTAGTAGGTGCGCCAATGTCCAAGACCGCGGGGTCGCGGTCTTCAATGACACTTGCCAGGTTGAGGCCCGGGTCAACCTGGTCATTAGAAACCAGTCCAAACCAGCGAAGGGAACGAGCACCTAGTCGAAC